>CM019162.1:22259528-22314528 GCA_009733165.1 Naja naja
ATGTGTCATTGCAAACTGTCCAAAATCACTTAAGCTGAGATGGGGCAGCATAGTAGAAATGTAATAAATAAAATAAAGCAAATAAGAGATAAGCGTTGGGCTGAATGTTTAATGTTTCAACCTATCTGGTCCAGAAGTTAATTTAGATGTAGGTTTTTTATATATATACATACACACACAGAGTAATTCTTCTAGATCATCTCCATTTTCCTTTATTTTGATGAGTTGACCGAAGGTCTTAATAAAAGCCGTTAGGATGCAGTTGAAAATGGATTGTATGGCTTTCGACACATTCCATTTAGTACTTGGGTAAATGTACTTCTGCACATTTAGTACTTTACTTTGATGATTTGACACTGAGGTTTTGGTTTAAAAAAGATTTAATTGGTGCCACTGTTTTCTGCACCCCATATTTCCCTTCTTCGCTCTTGACTGTTCACTTCAGGTAAACAAGGACACAGCAAGGAAACGTAGAACAAGCAAACTCAAAGTCTCCTTATGTTTGGACTAAATGACTTTTTAAGATCCTTATAACAGAATAACAGAGTTAGAGGAAGTTTTTATTTATTTATTTTTAAAATAAACTTTATTGATTTTACAATTAAAATAAA
This sequence comes from Naja naja, assembly GCA_009733165.1. Classification (NCBI taxonomy): domain Eukaryota; kingdom Metazoa; phylum Chordata; class Lepidosauria; order Squamata; family Elapidae; genus Naja; species Naja naja. The sequence continues at coordinate 22,260,140 of CM019162.1, forward strand.
TGAACAAGCACATACACAACATAGAAAAACAAAGAAAAAGAAAGAAAACGAATAAAACGTAATTCCATTATCTACAGTTTGTGGATCCTTATTTGCATCATTATTGGTGTCATATTTACAATTAAATCTTAATGCAAGTATATAGTTACTTCGTTGTAGCTTAATCCTTTTACAGTTTAGTATTGTTTACTATTATATTATCTATCTTCATTCTATCCAATCATACCAACAGTTCCAACTCTTGTAATATTCTGATGATTCTTTGTCTTTAAGTGCTAAGGTCAATTTATCCATTTCTGCATAACTTACTATTTTCTGAATAATCATTTCCTCTGTTGGAACATAGGATTGTTTCCAACATTGTGCAAAGGCTAATCTAGCTACCATGAGTATATGTAATATTATGTATGGCCTTTTTGGGGAATTGTCTACTGAATATCCCTAATAGGAAGAATTCTGATTTAAGTTCGATCTGTTCAGTTGTAACTTCCTCCAACCATTTTTTGATTCTCCGCCAGTATCTTTGGGCTTCTGTACAGGACCACCACATGTGATAGAATGTTCCATGTTTCTTTTGCACTTTAGAGGAAGTTTTTAAAGTGGAGGTGTTTTTTTTTTTCAAACTTGACAACTTTAAGAAGTGTGGACTTCAAGGGCCAGGCTGGGAATTCACATGTCTTGAAGCCAGAAACAGAGAATAACAAAGTTGGAAGGGTCCTTGGAGGTCTTCTAGTTCACCCCCCTTCTCAAGCAGGAGATCCCATTCCATTTCAGCCAAATGGTTGTCCAATCTCTTCTTTAAAACCTCCAGTGTTGGATCATCTACAACTTCTGGAGGCAAGTCATTCCACTGGTTAATTGTTCTCTATGTCAGGAAATTTCTTCTTAGTTCTAAGTTGCTTCTCTCCTTGATGAGTTTCCTTCTAAATCAATCCCAAAGAATTAACATATCACAAAAATCGTGGTGTGCTTCATAAAATTATCGGGTGAGTAATTTAGATAAAGAATACAATAGGGTTTCCACAGATGCCAATGAGAGAAGCATTTAGAAGTTTTCTTTCCTTGTCTGTCTTTTGGTTTCTCTTTCTTTAAAAATGTGTATGTTGAAACCATCTCTGAGCCCCAGATCTCATTTGCATTCGAATTTATCTGTCACTATTAAATTAATGTAAAAATTTAGCTTGGTGCATTCAGTCCCGTACTTCATCCCAAGTCAATCCCTCCCTTTAGGTTTTATTTTATTTTATTTTTAGTTTAACTTTCATACATTTAAATACAAATGAGCAGAAGAGGGCAGGGAAATGGATTTCTCTGTCTACTTGTCAATGAAATGGAAATCGACGACGTTCTCAGCCCATTTTAAATTAAAGCCTGCTTATGACAAAGATGATGAAGAAATGTCACGGACAGCTCCCTTGAAATTAAAAGCTTTGCTGGCTCAGGGAAATGGCCCTGTGTCAGCAGAGGACTGGACTTCATTATCTGCAGGTAGAAAGGACACTCGACTTAACTTGATTGCCTTAAGAGCCATGGCTCTTTCCTATTTGCATAGGAAAGAAGACGTCTCGGGGAGAAAGATTTAAATTCAGTGCCGTGGAAAGATGCCTGCATCTGGAGCTTCAAAGTGGCACAGGAGAAGTCAAAGAAGGCCACAGACCAGAGCTGCATCTCATTTTAGTTCAGAGAGGCTTCTCCAGATCCGTCCAGCTGTGGTCCCATGCCCCAAGCCTGCTCCTAGGAAACAAAAGCTTTGCAAAGTGTGATTTTAGTTGAGGGATAATAGCCCCCCTTTTTCTCTCCCTCCCTCTCGCTCTCCATCTCTCTCTCTCTCTCTCTAGCTTTATCTATCAATCATCACTTATCTATCTATATCTATCTACCTATCTATCTTTATCTATCAATCATCACCTATCATCTATCTATTTATCTCTCTTTCATCCCTCTACTCTTTGTCTATCTATCTTCCTCCCTATCTATCTATCTATATCTATCTATCTATCTACCTATCTATCTATCTTATCTCTATCTCATCATCTATCTATCTTCTCTCTTCATCTCTATCTATCTATCTATCGTCTATCATCTATCTATCTATCTATCTATCTATCTATCTATCTATCTATCATCTATCTATCATCATCCATCCAAGAAGCAACAGATGGAAACTAATCAAGAAGAGAAGCAATCTAGAACTAAGGAGGAATTTCCTGATAGTGAGAACAATTAATCAGTGGAACAACTTGTCTTCAGAAGTTGTAAATGCTCCAACACTGGAAATTTTTAAGAAGAGATTGGACAACCATTTGTCTGGAATGGTATAGGGTTTCCTGTTTGAGCAGGGGGCTGGACTAGAAGACCTCCAAGGTCCCTATTAACTCTATTCTTCTGTTCAGTTGAAAACAAAGAACTGAAGGCCATTTGCTGAAGCGTGAATCCATAAATATAGCCAGTTGTTCCCTTCTCCCTTGTTTCCTTCCAAAATGCATTTAGTGTAAAGCACTAATAGACTTTGGAGAGCCACACTGAAAATTGTCAGCATTCAAACAAGGCAATTCCCTCCAGATTGAAAGCACCACGATAAGGGAGCGAAAGAGAAATCCTGAACCGAAAATGAGGCAAGCTGCCACAAACATTTGTTAGATAGCGGAGCAGGCTGGGGTGGGGGCGGGGGCGGAGAGAAAGCGGGTTATTAAGGAGGGAACGCAGTAGACACACTCCAATAGTGATTGAATTGTCAATATCAAGGGAACCACCATTCCACGCTTGTGTTTGGAGCGGGGGGAATGAATTAGCAGAATGAAGAAAATGCGGTCAGGTGGCAGCAAAATAACTGAACCCATTAGAAAAACTGCAAACTCAGTGAACTGAACACACAGCAGGAGGTTTGTATTAATCTTAATGTTGGATCACTGTAAAACAGGGTATGTGTTTCATTGCCCCCAAGCCAAACTGAAATCACAAGACATGAAATGCCAAGTAGGTGTTCTTACTCTGAATAAAACCCTTCTCCCTCAAGGGATGGAGATTATTCCCCGGGGTAGCATTTTTGCTGTGGTTTCTTAGACATTGAACTAAGTTTCTTTCCATCCTATGAGTCTTTAATTGTTGGCGTAGTGGTAGAAATCCTTCATGGAGCGACATTGTTTTTGAGTTCCCTGTTGAAAGAGCCACAGAAGCACGTCGCCACAGGGACTCCTGAAATAGTAGGCAAATGCCTCTTTATACGTGGGTAGGAGTGGTTGTTTTTTCACAGATTTTGCTTTTCAGCACAACGAGACAACATATTTTTGTCCAGCAGTGGAGTGCTAATTAGAATAGAATAGAATAACAGTGTTGGAAGGGACCTTGGAGGTCTTCTAGTTCAACCCCCTGCTGAGGCAGGAAACCCTACACCACTTCAGACAAATGGTTATCCAACCTCTTCTTAAAAACTTCCAATGTTGGAGTATTTACAACTTATGGAGGCAAGTTGTTCCACTGATTAATTGTTCTAACTGTTAGGAAATTTCTCCTTAGTTCTAGGTTGTTTCTCTCCTTGATGAGTTTCCACCCATTGCTTCTTGTCCTGCCCTCAGGTGCTTTGGAGAATAGCTTGACTCCCTCTTCTTTGGGGCAGCCCCTGAGATATTGGAAAACTGCTATCATGTCTCCCCTACTCTTTCTCATATCCAGTTCCTGCAACCGTTCTTCATAGGTTTTAGCCTCCAGTCCTCTGATCATCTTGGTTGCTCTTCTCTGCACTCTTTCTAGTCTCTCAACATCTTTCACCGGCATCTGCCCCTGTTGACTTTTGCCCACAAGCAAAAGCAAGAATCTTGATATTGACTGGTTATTCTGTCCATGTAAACATGTCCTTCTCATCATGATCTGAAATGAGTTGAAGTCCTAAAGTCTTCCTGGAGAGTTTCCCTCAAGGAGAATTTGCAAACCCTTCACCACAGACAAGGAAGAACATGCTCTTTTTTTTTAATTCATATTTATATCCCGCCCTTCTCTGGAGACTCAGGGTGGCTTACAATGTTTGGAGCACAACCCAAGCCAGCAATAGCCTTCATTCCATTGTATATGCCTGCTTATTACTAAGTGGCATTTTTACAAAGTCAGCTGATTGCCCCCAACAATCTTGGGTCCTCAGTTTACCTACCCTGAGAGGATGGAAGGCTGAGTCAACCTTGAGCCTGGTGGGATTCGAGCCTGCACAGGCAGCTGGAGCTAAGTGCTAGGCTATTATCAGCCTGCACCACCAAGGCCCTTATCTCTTGAGCTTCACTCCAGATGGTGGAGGACAGGAAGGTCTGGAGGAATGTTGTCCATGTGGTCACGATGGGTCAGACACGACTTCACAACTAACAACAACAAAAAGTTGAAACATGGAAGTTAACTTTCTTGTTAGTAGCTCCTTAGAAGGTGCCTCCTAAAGTCTGGTGTGCCTCCATCCTGATCATGTTTTTGTGGATGTGAGGTGGTCCCCCAGGAACTAACAATGCTACATGAAGTTACCTCTGAGTAGTTTATCTTACTCCTCCTCAAGTATTGACAGAAATCTTCCCAAACTAAAGCAACTGTTCACATCACTGAAGAGATACTCTGAGGACTTCTAGGGAGGAGCTTTCTTGACTCTCTTCCTCCCCACCAAACTATCTAAACTTCATTGTCTCTTGGTCCTCTGCAGTACAGCCCCTCCCTCCCTCCTGGGATTCCAGCCTACATTCCACCACAGAGGCTGATTGCCTGAAAGGAAAGGTTGCTTCTGATTTTAAGCACATCCTTGATCTGGTTTGTGTGTGTGTTCTATGAAGCACTAAGAACAGCTTAAGTTCCAATGCTCCAATTACAACTTAACTGACCTTGCCAATTGCTTGACCTTCAGCATATGGATCTGGTAGGGCATCCAGTTTGGAAGTCCTCCAAAGAAGAAGGAGGGGAGGAAACTTTGGGGTTGATTGGTTTTCTGCTTGTTTGCTTTAACGATGAAGAGGGATGCTTAATCTTTCTGTGTGCTCCACCTATCCATGGCATCGTGGATGCGATTCTGAGCTAAACCAAACAATAAAATGGTAATAATTATCTGTCATTTCCTCTAAGCACTGAAGAGGCCACATTGTTCTCCAGTTTATTATTTGAAGTCTGATGCTGCTAAAGATATTCCATTTTCAATCCAGCTGGGAAGCTCGTGAGAAGAGAGAAATTGAGTCCGGCTTTTTTCTACTACCACAGCAATTAATGCCAAGCAGGATGAGAATCGTCTGGGGGAACACTAGATTGTGCTATATCTATACAGCAGATCCCCAAGGGTGCTCTGCTACAATAATCTCTTTTTTTTTCTAGCCCGGTATGATAACCCAGAAGATTTTTTATAGCTAGATAATCAAATGACAAGATTTTTTGATACAGAATTTCTGCCTCGCCTATCCTGAATGCACCATTTGTAATTTCACATTTGTCTCTAAAGATCAGGAGTTTATTATATTGTTATTTGAGTGTGTGAAATTGTCAGTCCCTAGTATGGAAAAGAAATGGAACAATTGCACAAAGAAATGAATGGAGATTTGTATATATATATATATATATATATATATATATATATATATATATATATATTTGTTTTAGATTTTCACGGGTAGGTATGTAGGTCTTGGTATTCGGTCTTGTCCGTGTAAGATTGAGAATACCTTGGCAACGTTTCGATGAAATCTCATCCGTCATCTTCAGGCTGGTGTCTTCAGCTTCGTTCTCCTGGGAGAAGCTGAAGACACCAGCCTGAAGATGGTGAGTGGGATCTCGTCGAAACGTCGCCAAGGTATTCTCAATCTTACACGGACAAGACCAATACACCAAGACCTACATACCTTTACCTGTGAAAACCTATGAAAACACACACACACACACACACACACATATATATATAATAAATATATATATAAAAAGGGAATAATTTATCCATCTAGATATGTTTTAGGAATCTGCGCTTTGCAAATTCTAATGCCAACTGATCTGATGGGTTGAACTGTGCACATGAGACCAAAAGTTATTTTTTTCCAGTTTTTGTAATGCTCTCAAGGACATTCATACAGGTTAGTTGCCAATTTCGTGATGAGCCACATTACTCTTCTCTGAACCTCTTCCAATTCTTCTGAATCCTTCTTGACATTTGGTGCCTGGAACTAAGCATAATGCTCAGAGGTAGAAGTGTGGTGGAAACGATCATGAAAATATTTCAGAACTTCATGAAAATATTCCTTGCTTTGATCTGGAAACTATGCCTCTAACGATAGCATCTGAAAAATCATTTTCCCTGTTGGCAGCCAGGAAGTTCAGAGAACTACAAATATTTTCTTCTATCAAGACTACATTTCCCATTCCTGGTTCTAGAAGAGAATAAGGTTTGTGAGAAGGAAGAGGAAGACTGCGGAGTCCTTGGTACTTTCTGCATTTGGTGGTTTTCTTGCTGACGTTTCATTACCCAATTAGGGAACATCATCAGTTCTAGCACTGATTCATAGTTGTCAACTACAATTCTAAGATGCATTGAGGGACATCTTTGAGGTTGCTGCTTAGGGATCTTCATCTTGAAAATGGATAGACAATGGTCGTCTGTACTATAAAACACAGAGCTATAGATTCAAAATGCACAGGATTAAAAATGCCAGAGCTTTATCAGCAGAGATTTAGCAGCAAACACTGATCCCTTAAAATCTCCACACACACAAAAAGGAAAGGAAATGAAAGGGGTCCCAGAGAACTCTTCCTCATTTTCAAGAAGTTTGAAAAACTGCTTCGAAAGCAGATTACACCCAAAACAAAAGCCCTCCCTGCCAGAGTCCCATTTTTACAAGACAAATAGCTTTCAAAATGTTTGGGAGAAAATATAAATATCTAATCTGGCTGATGACTGAAGTATAGCCACGAGGTGGAAGAGAGGCGGTGATGGTGGTGGAAGGAGAAACAATCAGCTTACATTGCAGGGATTCTAAACCTGAGCAGGAATTCAGAAGAGGGATGTGAGCGGAATTAATGAGAAAACTCTTGATTGGTTGCAGAATTCTCCAGCTCTTAAGGAATGCTGAGTGGGCCGATAAACAAAAGATTGAACAGCGCAGGAGAGAACGGAGAGGCAAGGCAAAAATTGCATTTCTCAGCCTGACTTGAGATGCAAAACAAGTTCTCCCAAATGGAAAATGCAGTCAGAAGCCAAAACACAAAATGGATTTATAGAAAGGATTGTCCGTCTCAGTAGGATGAAGGAAAACTTCTGTGTAATTCATCTAAAATCCATCTTTCTGATCTACTTGTATTGGGCAAGGGGTGAAGAGGCCAGGGATGTCTTCTTCCTAACACCTTTTTAAAAACCTACTCTATCCTTTAAAAAAAAAGAATGAAAATATGTTGTTTCTGATATTGATTCATTTAGAGCAATGTTTTTCAAACTTGACCACTTTCAGAGGTGTGGACTTCAGCTCTTTAGAATTTGCCTGGTTTGAAAACCACTGATTTTAATCCTGATGTTCTATCACTCACTCAGTCCCAAGTCATTTAGAAGTTGGGCACCTGAAGATAGATCCCCATCCATCCATCCATCCATCCATCCATCCATCCATCCATGTATCCATCCATCCATCCATCCATCCATCCATCCATCCATCCATCCATCCATCCATCCATCCATCTATCCATCCAGAGCTTCTCAGGCTTCTTCTGTAGCTTCTGCTGGTCTAGAAAGGTTTCCTTCTAAAATCTTTCTTTGGGGTTGAACAAAAGTATGGGAATTCAGGGAGCCTATGGACCAGTGGTGGGATTCAAATGTTTTTACTACTGGTTCTATAGGCGTGGTGTGGTGGGTATGGCTTGGTGGGCATGGCAGGGGAACAATACTGCAAAATCCCCATTCCCTCCCCACCCCACTAACCTGCTTTCCAGCTCTGTTCTCCTGTGCAGGGCAACCAAAGAAGACCCAGCCAATCAGCTGGGACTTGATGGGAGGCAGAGAAGGAATGGGGGCAGAGTCAGTCAGAGGTGGGATTTGCCGGTTCTCCAAAATACTCAAAATTTCTGCTACCAGTTCTACAGAACCGGTCAGAACATGCTGAATACCACTTCTGCTATGGACCATTAGAGATGTTTGCCCTCTCTCCATCACTTTGAAAAATTCCCTGGGTATCCTCACTTCCCTATTTTGAAAAAGCACCTGGAGAGAGTGATTTTCTGAAAAGGGGGAAGGTACTTTCAGAGTTGCAAGATTCTGTTCCTGTAACCTTATAGTAAAGGTAGTTTTCATGCTCATGATTTAGGTGTTGGAGTCTGCCTTGTAGAGCTCACATCAATCATGCATTTCCAAAATGCCCTTCTCCTTACTTTTATCCTAAAGGAATCTTTAAAGACATATGCTTGGTCCACCAAATGTCTCACGAGGCCTCTGGTGCTAAAGAAAATATGGATTTTAAATACCACTTGTGGCCCACAAATAATTATTTCCTCCCTAAGGAAAAAAAAATATCTATATGGATTTCTTGCTTTCAAGCTAAGCCATGCATGCCTCAGAATGTTACAACTTGCTCCAGTTCTCCTCTCCGAATTACTGAAAATATCTTAAGCATTTAAGCTATTAATTCAGCTGAGCTAATAATTTGCCATTAATCACATTCCGGGCAAGAAATTAAGTGCCGTTCTGAAATGTAAAAAGCTGAACTGAATATGCATCGCTATCTAGAGTGGTGATTCCTACTAAATAACAAAAAAAGTGGAGTTGGGAATTTTGATAGTAAGAAAAACCAAGCGTGCGTTCCTTTTTTTCCCACCGAGTGGTGAAAGAAAGGAGAAAAGAAACAGTAGAAAGAATAATTGCTTTTTTAAAAAAAGTGCAAACAATGGTTTTGCTTTGATGATTTCAATGTTCTCCTAATCATCATCTTATTTTAACGACCCCCATCATTCCTTGCAGGGTGGAGTCTGGGCAACTGAATGGAGATGAGTGTTTACTGGCCAGACGCTCTTCTTGTCACCAGAGCGGAGTTCTATTCAGTAGATATATTCTCATTGAGCCCAGAGAGAGAAATATCTGCCTTTACCTAGGATCAACCTCACAACCTCTTAATTATGAGGCAAGAATTCCACCTCTAGGCCACCGCACCACTCAACGTTGTCCTAATGACCATGGTTTTAAAAAAGGTCATAAAATGAGTTGGTCACATGAAGGCTTGCTGGACAACCATCACAACTGTCAACCGTAATGGGCAGACTCCATTATGGTTGTAAACACACCTACAGAGAAGCAAGATCTAGACTAGATTGTCTCTACTTGTCTCCCTGTACATTCTTGACAGACCTTTCCAACCAAAACAAAAGGAAGTCAGTCATGAGCTTGGCTTTGCAATCTGTGTAGGGCCTCAGCAAATACAAAATCATGTTTGCTTTTCAGGTATATTTGCTATTATTGCTTGTTTGCTTAATCCCCCTTCTTTCTATTGCCTTTCATGAAGCAAATAGCTCTACAGCTTTCTCAGACTTTAAACCACAATCAGGAAAAACCAGCAGTTAAACACCATTGTGCAATTGTCAAAACTGTACAATCTATTTGGCATTAAGGCTGTTTCTCCACTATTTGTGCTGATTATTTAAGCCAGGGGAGAGAAAAAAAAGGAGTTGCCATGGTAGTGGGTGCCTGCTCGCCGACGTTGGAAAATGTCAACAAAATGAATAGGCCTGTAGAAGGCAAGTTGGAATCATCTCGATGAGATGATGATACTCCAGAGACAGCAAGAATCTTCTTATTTAGGTGATGATGAGACAGCCATGAGGTTCTTCTCCCCTCCAAACCACATCAGGCAGGTGCAAAAAAAACCCAAAAACCCTTTTGTTGTTCTAATAGAAGAGAATATTTGTGGCTCAAGGTTGAACTGTAAGGTCGTTGGTGGTCTCTGAGCTTGGTTGTCTTCCTGCAGATGTTTTATGACCCAATTAGCAACCAAGTTGGGTCATGAAATGTCTGCAAGAAAACCACCAAGCTCAAAGAGCACCAAGGACTTTACTTTTCTGGTTATTGGACTTGTTTGAGGAAACTTCAAATCAAGGAATACCTTCATGTTTAAAAATGAGGTAGTCATGTTCTTTCATGGAGCTGCTTTAAAAGGGTGATTTGCAAAAAAAATTCAACTGAGCCAAGATTTGCACAACCCTAAACTTTAACCACAGAAATAATTTCTTCCCTGCTCACTCAAGAAATCACTTCATTTTGAATTTTAAAAAATATATATATGTTGATTTGCTTGCAAATCAAAACTTCCCAGTTGCATTGAGTGGAAGAAACTTATATATATTTGAAATATATATATATATATATTTCAAATTCCAGAAGACTACTGTGCTACTTTTGTAACTTCCTGAGAGCTAAGAACCAGAGTTTTGGGGAAATAGTGTACTGTAAATCCACTCTCTATCTGTCTGGATTAGTGAAGCATTATTCTAGTTCACCTTTTATTCTAACAGATTTATTTAAAGAGAAAACCAGAACAAATCAGCTCACTTCTTTTAATAGCCATAGCTCTTCTATGTAACCTCCCTTAACATGCACACTTATTCATATGCCATTCTCAAATGCTCATTTTAAATATAAATATATTCAATGAATGCTGATTTTAATATCCATTTGCTGAATAAATCATTTTTCTTTTATAAGGGGAAGGAACTTTGAAGGTATTTTTTAATTGCAAAGTGAGTTTTTGTATAGTTCATACAGCTGAGTTCATTATTACTGTTGGGTCTTTAAGTTATCCAAAGTAGATTTCTTCTATATTTTTACCAGTCACCTTTGTACCTTGTATGTTACTTTGAAGGATACTGGCGGGGACCAACAGACATCACTAAAGATATACTCTTGAAAGACCAACAGAAAGTAATCAACTACATTTTACAACTCAATAAATAGGAGTAGTTAGAAATTCTAGAAAATAGTGAGGACTTGTAGAACCCATAGAACCCTAACCCTATTTTTCAAATATAGCACACTTCCCCAAGTGACAAAAAGATCTTCACTTCACCAAACCAATCCATTTGGATTTCAAAGAAGATTCTCAGCCATCCAGATAGAGTTCTCTGAAGGTTGAGCCATTGCAACTGGAATAACAATTGTTGTTAGCTTGAGATGTTTCACTGCTCATCCAAGCAGCTTCAACCATCTTGAAACTTTAGTTCTTCAGTGATCAAGAAAGCCAAAGATTCGGCCAATGAAAGACAATTCCTGTGGTCCTCCTTGTGAATGTAAGATCTACGATGTCAAAGTCTTGAATTGATTTTCTTTCATTCTCATCACCCTAACTCTTAACGAAGTAGCTTGGTCTGTTGAGAATTAGAGAGGTTTATTTGTTCTGCAGAACTTTGCATCAAGATGGGATGTCAGGGGTTCCTCAGCTCCAACGATTTTTAATCCACAGAGCAGAAAGATGAGATGCAAGACTAAGACTCCATACACCCCCCTCTGGAACATAGGGATGAAATTAATGTTAATTTGGCTTTAAAAGGAACAATTGCATTTTACATGCAAACACATAGTAATAAAATGGAACTTGAGATAATTTACAACAATTATTCAGCCATATAATCACACGGCAAAAAGCGAAGCGCTGTTTTCGATAACCAAATAATTGGATTTAGCAGAAGTCGAAACAATAGGTTAGGCTTTGTGAATTGTCTGCTCCTGCCACTCCACATATCCAGTGGTGAAATATGTGTTTCCCAGAGGTGAATGCAGGAAATTTTTAACCTAACAACTAAGCCAACTACCCAACAATTGTAGCTGAAGCCCTTGACAAAAAAGGAAGAACTCAACCCTGCCAAAACTCAGGCTTAAAATACATGAGATTAATTTTATCATCCGGACCTTGTTTAAGTCTCCAGCAATAAGTGAACCACAGACCAATTACAGCTGATAGGAAAATTACTTTTGCACAAGCTCCGTAGAGTTCTCACACTTATTAGATCTCAGTGGAGAAAGAGAGAGATTTGCCTTAAACTCCTTCCTGGCTTTATGCCAGAATGTGGCAGACAGTGCTGGTGTGAACAAGCTTCTGGCTGTGCAACCATTCACTTTTGAATCTGGTGTTTGACAATGACCCACCTACATGATTAAGGCTAAGATGACAGGAGAGAGAGAGAGAAAGAAAGAACCGGCTTTGATTGTGCAAATCTTTGAAGTGCAGCATCTGTACAAGAAGTAATTTAATGAGACATAATGTTTGCTTCTGTGGATATATATTTCATGGAATGTTTACTTATTTATTTACTGCCTTATTGCACAGAAAAGGAACAACAAACACGGCTTGGAAGGGGAATTTAATTTAGTGGCACCAAGAACCCATTTAACTCTATTTTCATAAACAATTGCTTGTTGTTCTGGATACTGAAATCTTCTGGCTTTTACGTTGACAATTTCTCCATCAATTTGACAATCCTCAATTCCGTTCCTCCATCTATTTTCCTAAGTCAAAAAAGGAAAAGCTTCTTTTGAAATTCACTAGTGGGAGAGGATGTTCTTGCATTTATTTATTATTTATTTATTATTTGAACTTGTATGCCACCCCATCTCCGAAGACTCGGGGTGGCTCACAGCTAAAAAACAGAGACAATAAATACTTAAAAAATGATTAAACTAAATTACAAGCCCAAATCCTAAAACAAATTTGCAATAATTAACATTAAAAACTATTCCCCCCAAGGAGGGGTCACAGCCCGGGTTGGTCAAATAACCAGGTCTTTAACTCACGGCAGAAGGTGCGGAGGTCAGGGGCCAGGCGGAGCCCCAAGGGCAGTTGATTCCAAAGGTCAGGGGCTGTGACAGAATAGGCTCGCTGCTGGGGGACCGCCAGCCGGCATTGGCCTGCCGACGGGACCCCGAGGAGTCCTTGCCTATGTGCTCGCACAGGGTGGCCGGCATTTATTTCATGATGAAGTGGTAATCAGATGGGTGTACATGTCTTCTTGTCTTTCACTGCAAATTATTTCTCCGGTCCCAAGACAAGTAATTTTCTCACAGAGTTTTTTTTTTCAGCAATGAAATTCCTGTCATTGCTAAGAGGAATTCCTATCTTGCAGAAATTCTGGGAGAATTCCTTCCTCCTCTTTAGACATCTGGAGAATCCTGTCACCTAATTCATCTGTACTCCAGTTAGGTGGAAATTTCCCAAGATTACTTATTCCTAGTTATGCAAGGGACATACAGCTAACCATTTATCAAAGCAAAGATGTAAATAGCCCAACCTTCAGCTTTTAGCAATGACCAGCTGTGGAATGAAGACAATAGTGCATACACATCTGTTCTTTCCCATCAGAAAGTCAGCTTCTAAATCTAGCAGTTAGATTTAGAGAAGATCTAGAAGTCTTATCTTCTGTGAATCTCTTGTGATAAAATTCTCCTCCCCTCTCCTCTCTTCTTCCTTCTTCTCCTCTCCTCTTAAAAAAATGTAATCCGGGGAAACAATACTAGATATTAAGCCTTGTTGATGTAGCTGTAGTAAGGGATCATACCACTCCATACTAGCCCATCAAAGGATATTTCATGTACCTATAAAGATCCCTCAGATTTAGTTGGAAAAGCCATGTGAGATAGCATGTATGTGTCAACTCATAAAGCATGCCTGTTTCCGAGGTGCCATAAGTGTGGGGGGGAGTGAATCAGAAGTACATTCCATGCCTATCTTGCAAAGATTGTAGCTAGGCTACCAAATCTTCTGCCCTCAAAAATCCTTCATTGGAGAATGTGATTGATGACACCTAGCCCGTGAACGTGCTTCGTTGGAGAATCTGATGTATGACACACCTGGGGGGAAGGGGGGGAACAGGGCCACAGGTGACTATGAATTATGTGTGTCAGAGTTGGCTTCAACTGGGATAATGCCGACATGTTGCTCCTAATAAATCTTTTGGATTCTTTTGAAGTTTGGCTCGAGGCTCATGATTTAATTAGGGCAATCGCCGGAACCCTGACAGTATGTCTACAAGAGGTACAGGTTCTCTATAATCATTCTTTCATTCTCTCTAACAAAGGCCCTAGTTTTAGCTGTGGGGATAAGAATGCCCCTTCATCTGATAATCATTCTTTCATTCTCTCTAACAAAGGCCCTAGTTTTAGCTGTGGGGATAAGAATGCCCCCTAAAGCATCTGATAAATGCCCTTTGATCAAGGCAATCTCATTTATATAAAGGTATAGCTAGTAAAACCAGTGCCTTCATAATCTCACCAAGATGTTTTGGATAGATATTGGACATCAGACATGGAGCTCTGTCTTTGATTCAGAAGCATCCAAGGGTGGAAGAGAGGAGAGAAAAATCCCAAAACCAAGATGGCAGCCATGAATATCATGATCATCCTCTGCACCATTTTTATGTGCAATGCTCATTTGTCCTATGTAAAAACAAGGGCTGTCCCTTTGATGAGAAGGTTATGGAGACTTTTTGACCTACCTGAATGGACAACTTCCCCCAAAATTCTACTCAAAAAAAGAGGAGGAGGTAGATAGGTTAAGCCCAGACTTTGGGGTGCAGACTTGAGGGAGCGGGGTGTCAGGTTCATCATGGGGTACTTTTAAAAACTGGAGTCTCCCCAAGAGATTTTCAATTGTTCCTCTTTCCTTGTTTACAGCAAATATGTTGTCTCCTTCCTTGTAAATAAGTCTCACTTGGCTAGATCTCATATAATAAATAAGTTAAAAATGAAGTGCCATTTCTTTTTCTTCAACAGGCCACCTTCTCTGAAATCAGAGGCAATTTGTCTCTCTGTTGACAGAGGAAACAAAAACATATTGGCGAGACTTGTCATCAATAATGTACTGGATTTCCCCAACAGAGCTGCTCGTTGCCATGTGTGGTGCCATGCTCAATGCTTACCAGAGGTGTGCACACTCTCAGCACAGTGGGAAGGAGCACTTCTATAAGTCTGTGTTGATTCTCTGTCATCCAGGTCATGGTTGTCCCAAAGGGCTCTTTTTCAAGAGGCAACTGGATTTTCTGTTTTTTCTTTGAAGATGTTTTGCTGCTTACCCAAGAATTTTCTTCAGCTCTGACTGGATGGTGGGGAATGGAAGGATTACTAATATTTGCATCCTTTTAGAGAGTCATTGAGGCCACTTGGAGGTTTATCTGTGTCTGTTGCCTGAGGTGGCGGGTGTGGAGCCTTCTTGGAACTCATGAAAGGATTGTGTTCCAAGAAAGCTCCAAACCCATTTGCACCACTCAGGTGAACCCAAGGACACAGATAAACCTCCAAGTGGCCTCAATGACCTCTAAAAGGATGCAAATGACCCAGCTGTCTGCAAGGAGTATCAATCCTTCCATTCCCCACCATACAGCCAGAGCTGAAGAAGCTTCTTAGTTGAGAAGCGAAACGTCTCCAAAGAAAAAACAGAAAATTTGATGGTTTTGTTTTTTCCCTCCTTTTTTTCTGGTGGAAGTCAGGGCCCATGACTGCAAGGTTTGATCGTGAACCTCTTGAGAACAGACTCCCCTTCCAAATAACTTAAGTTGTGTTTGTTGTTTCATCCACACATTTGATAAGCAGGTGCAGCAAACTCCTGGATGGGGGAGGGGAGCAGGAAGGGGGTGAAGAGGGGGGAAATACCATTAATTTTGTCCAGGGTTGATCTGAATCGGCTTCTGCATTTGCACCTGCCTTAAATGCAAGCTAAATTTATAGCATGTCCTCCAGGCTTCAAGTAAGTCAGCAGAAAATGAGACATAGGCAATTCAATCGTAGGCTGGGCTTCAGTCATGAATCAAGAGAGATGTGATTTTGTGTGCATGTATGTGTGTGTATGTGGGATGGGGGCAGAGCCAACAAGCCAACATTTCAGGATTTCATAGGGAGAGGTTTTAGAAGGCCAGGTAGTGGTCCTTCAGCTGAATAATTCTCAGGAAGACAATTGTTTCCTCCTGGATCCTTTTATTTTAATTATTAGTTTAACATATAAAATCCAAAAGTACAAAAGAAAATAGTAGGAAAACAAGGGAGGGAGGGAGAAAGGAAGGGTAAAGGATAAGGGAAAGGGAAAGAAAGAAAGAAAAAGCATGGACTTCCAACTCTCTTTGGTGCAGTGGAATAAGATAATAGCATCCAACCTCAACTTTTTACTTTTAGTAATATAAACTAGCCATTTCTATAACATTTCTATAACGGTACCGATGCTAAGTTGTTCAGAGTATTGCAGCATAAATTCAGTGCCAGAAAAGTAAACACAGATGACTGAGGCTTCATTTAACTTCTTTATAAACATATAAAGCAAATTTTACAATACCAGCTGTAGATTTCTCCAACTTGGAGCAAACTCAAACAGAAGCAGACATGTTACAAGTTCAGAGCAGAACAGCAACTCAGGAGCTCAGAAACAGACATCAGTTTCACTTTAGTTCAGCAGGCAAGCAAGACACACAGCAGAGGAGAGAAGCAGTTTCATTTTCAATAGACTCAGAGCTTAAGAAAACTTCAGAGCTGCAGTGCTTAATATAGAGCCATGCCTAGGGTACTTCTAGTTTCAGTTTCCAAACAATCCTCATTGGCTGACTTAGTTGTTATGCCTATTCATTGGCTGACCTGGTTACCATGCTCTATTTCAGTTCATGAATATACTCTGACATAAGTCACTTTTTCCCAGTGACATTTTTAACTTAAAGTGGTCACTAAATTAATGGGTATAAATCAAGGACCACCTGTAGGTAATACCCTACCAATGTCCCTATATTGATAAACAAAGCCTGCTTGGAAAGCATTATCTTCACCTGCAGTCATTCTCTACAAGACCAGATCAGAGCATGAGATGAATCTGAAAACTGAAATTTAAACCTATCACAAGGGTAAGTTGTCCCAGCTGGAAAATCATATCATCAGAGACTCGAGTTTAAAAAAGCTCAAACACCTCAAATTGCCCACTATAAAAATAATGAAGATGTTGGAAGAATGCTCAATGTCCTATCAACCCGAGCTTTGCAAGCTTAAGCTTAAGAAATCATATTGGCTCTTTGCATGATGGAAGTCTACCTCGTTCCTTCTAAGTTAAGTGTTAATCTTGCCTGAAACTGTTTATCTATTTAAGCTACAGTGACAAGGAACTATTTTCAAGGTAAGAAGCTTTAGACACCTATTTGTGACCACTGTCGGCCCAAATTCCAACACTGTCAGTCGGAGGAAGAGCTAAAAAAGCAGAAGTCCCCAGTGTGAATTGCATGCCACTAATAAAGCAGTATATTTCTCTCCGTTGTCAGCATGTCAGTTGTGAAATATTTTTTCCAAGGAGCTTCAGAGATCAAGTCAATGCAAGGCAGGTAAGATTTGTGCTGGTGTGATGGCCATCTTAGAAAAGCATGATTATTTATATATATTATATATCTATATATATAAAGCGAAAGTCCACTCACACATCATCACAAAATCTCCAGAACAGTAAAACCTACAAAATTGACATTTGGCAAATATGTTCCTCTTGGCTTCAAGGTGCTCGCTAAGAAAGGATTTTTCGAAATGACCACCAGAGCATTAGTATTTTGTATATTATTATTATTAAGATGCTCTGATTCTAAAAGGTTTTTTTGCTCCCCCTCCTCACCTGAAAGGAAATCTGTTCCAAATGCAAAATATAAGCAGAGAAGAGGAGTTTCAGTTTTGGTCTCACCATCAGCAGCCAGCTTTAGTACAGAACAGTTGAGCTAAGGCATGTCCAGGTTCCTTGATTCCTTCTCCATGACCCAAGATTGTAGTTGGCCTCTACAGAAAGGGAGGCAGAGAGCCTACACTCTCTGTTGCCAACACGAAATATCTCAGGAATTAACTTGATCCTCCAATGTTTTTGAAGCCCACTTTGGAAGAGAGGGTGAAGTTCTAGGAATTAATGTTTGCTTTGTAGCAAACAAAGGAAAACGTTTAAAGTAGGACAGAGTGAGGCATAGCCTTGAGATGACCATCCAATATCCAAGACAGCAAGGAAATCTATTTTTGTCCTGGCACCATTTAAAGATTGGGGGGGCAGGAAACCCAGTATAGCCGGTATCTTGTTTCATTCTGACACATTGGAACAAAATCTGCTGGCGTGGTTCAGAGGTGGTATTCAGCCAGTTCTGACCAGTTCTGGAGAACCGGTAGTGGAAATTTTGAGTAGTTTGGAGAACCAGCCAATCCCACCTCTGACTCGCCCCATCCCCATCTATTCTCTGCCTCCTGAGTCCCAGGTGATTGGCTGGGTCTTCTTTGGTTGCCATGCATAGGAGAACGGAGCTGGAAAGCAGGTTAGCGGGTAGGGAGGGAATGGGGATTTTGCAGTATCCTTCCCCTGCCACGCTCACCAAGCCACACCATGCCCACCAAGCCACGCCCACAGAACCGATAGTAAAAAAATTTGAATCCCACCACTGGCATGGTTACCTTTTCTGTTTACCTTCTCTAATATTTGTTACCTATGGAGATAAAGAGAATATGCCAGGGAGCCCTTCTGAGGACTTCTTTTGGTGGGTTGGAAAAACTGCAGAAGCTGCAAAGCTGTTGGAAACATGATTTCCAATGAAGGACAGGATACTGATACACAACACACACACACACAAACACAGATAGACACATCTTCTCACCCCTAAGGCTTTCAAAAGAACAAAAGGCAATCCATTAACATAACTTTAAAGCATCAGACAACAAATTAATGACATGAGTGCATAGCAATTATAGCCCACTGAAAACTGAAAACCAAAAAATAAACAGAGCATCTGGGAAACTGTCAACTCAGACTAAACCTGACTTGAGGGATCAAGGGACTAGAAGGGAGAAATAAAAGAATTAAGGAGTAAGAAGGATGGAGACAGTTAGAAGGGCTTCCCTGGATCAGGTCAAGGCCGTTACAAGATCAAGGGACAGTACATCAGCCTCATATATGCCGTACTTGATCACTTGTGTTAGCTGCCTTGTGCTGACTTCTAGTGTTGTCTTCAGATCTTTGAGTTCTCTTACCTTGTACTTTGATTTGGGTGAGATATAAAATAAGTCCAGTATTTTGGTATTCATATCACCCAACAATTAGGGAACCCAACTTGCCTTTGGAAAGTTCAGAAGCAGAAAATGGACCTACACTTCTTTCTTGCCACTGTTGGAAACCTGGAAGGAACTGTGAGACTTCGAGGCTGATAGCTCTTGAGAGACCTGATCTCCACAAATTTCTTTCCTTTTGAAGTCATCTAAGTTAGGGGCCATCTTGTACTCCTGAATTCCACGAGTTAATCATGAGTGGTGAGAAGAAATACTTTCAGATTTCTCTGTTCCAAATTTCCTTCCTGTCCTTTTCATTGAAAAACCCACTACTGATAATGCCTTCACATGCCCCTGTCCAATTTTTCCATACCATCTCTGACTTTTGCTACCTCGATCAGATATCCCTCCTGCTTTCTCATGTAAAGGAAAATAATTAGGCTGGGAAGGAGTAGTTGGAACTTGCTGGAATTCATGGAGAACTCCGAGAGAGAGAGAGAGAGAAAAAATCTACTAATTTAATATTTACCTTTATTAGCAAAACCATTTGGCTCACCACCACTGTATCTCAGCATGAGATGTTATATTAAGGATTTTTCAAATATATTTATTCGTTTGTTTGTTTTTCCCTAACTGGGATGGGTATCAAGAATACTTCAATTCTTGTTCATCTAAAGACAGAGATGAAGTTGAATATCCGGAGAATTGGAAATGATGGATTGATCCCCAAAACCATGAAACGAGTTAATTAGCAGGATAAACGC
Source organism: Naja naja (assembly GCA_009733165.1). Classification (NCBI taxonomy): domain Eukaryota; kingdom Metazoa; phylum Chordata; class Lepidosauria; order Squamata; family Elapidae; genus Naja; species Naja naja. The sequence goes on from CM019162.1 coordinate 22,279,886, forward strand.
CACCTGGCATTACTTTCTGGTCACACTTCTTATGATAACCAGCCTTGTCATTCTACTTCTTAATAATTAGTGACTTGTAGCCAACCTTTATCACAAAATGACTTTGCCCTGTGTTTAAATCCTTTTGATAAGCAACCTCGTTGCAAAATGCGGATTACAAATCAAGGGCTACTTAACGTTGCCCCCAAAACTAATAAGTTGCGGCTGGATTTTTTTTTAAACTTTGAAACACATCTTTCATTTATCAGCAGAAAAAAAAAACTAATGGTGGTTAAAAAATCTTAGAACACTCCGAGAAGGATTTTTTTAAAAAAAATTGCTTCCTGAGTTCATTCTGCTGGATGGCAAGGAAGACAAGTGAAGAGGTCACCCAGAGTTTGATTCTGTGCTAAAAAAATTAGATTTATTCAGAAAGATATTAAGCATCTTATGTCCAATGTTCTTGGGCTTATATACTTATGGCTCAAACATTGTACACACATCATACAATATTTCTGGAATACAAATTGGAGTAGTAATGAGGGTTGTTATCAGTCAAATGATTAAAGTTAGACTGGGGAAGCTTTAATTTTTTTATTTTAACTTAGTTGCTATCACTGATTCTGCTCCCGCTTTGAAGTCCCAGACACTTTTCTTGTTGTCTCAACGTCTTCTTTATTGGATCACACAGAAAAAAAAAAACAAGGTTCATATATGAAATAAGATCCCTTCCAAACACAACGCTGCTCCCTAGATTGTATTATGTGATGACATCACAAAAAGTAAATTGAATTAACAGGGAGGGAACAAATGTTTAAGCCATCCTGACAATCCAAGCCAATCCTGTGACAAATAGGACTATGTCACAATATGACATCGCTCATCTGACTTATTAAGTTCTGAAATCACTACGGGGAGAGAAGTTCACTTTTTTATGATAATTGTGCTGAGTAGGGCAAGGTGTGCTATTGATCTTTTTAGGGTGAGAGCTGCTGGGGGAAGGTATCCACTTCATGGTGGGATTCAACATTTTTTACTACCGGTTCTGTAGGCGTGGCTTGGTGGGTATGGCATGACTTGGTGGGCGTGGCTTGGTGGGCATGGCAGGGGAAGGATACTGCAAAATCTCCATTCCCTTCCCACCCCACTCCACTAAACCTGCTTTCCAGCTCCGTTCTCCTGGGCAGGGCAACAAAAGGAGACCCAGCCGATCAGCTGGGACTCAGGGGGCAGAGAATAGATGGGGAGGGGCCAGTCAGAGGTGGTATTGGCTGATTCTCCAAACTACTCAACATTTCTGCTACTAGTTCTCCAGAACTTGTCAGAACCGGCTGAATACCGGTTCTTGGTGGCTCAGGCTGTTAATTGCCTGCACTTAAGTTCCAGCTGCCTACAACTGCTGTAGGCTTGAATCCCACCAGGCTCAAGGTTGACTCAGCCTTCCATCCTCTCGGGGTAGGTAAATTGAGGACCCAAGATTGTTGGGGGCAATTAGCTGACCTTGTAAAAATGCCGCTTAGTAATAAGCAGGCATGTACAATGGAATGAAGGCTATTGCTGAGCACACTGGGTTGTATCCCAAAAATTGTAAGCGCCTGAGTCTTCGGAGAAGGGCGGCATATAAATGTAATAAAAAAAATACCACCTCTGATCCACCTTTAGGATCAATCATGTTTTAAAATTATCCCTCCTTTTTTGTCCCCAAGGAGAACAAGAGTCAAATTAAACCCCATAAGCATAAGCAAAACCCTGCCTCGTGTGTGTGTGTGTGTGTGTGTGTGTGTGTGTCATTATACACCACCAAAAAATAAGCAGAGCTTCAATCACATGGTTAAATTTTGGGGGATCCCTTCTTGCAGACAAGAAGGTTTCATTCAAGAGAAATATTGAGGCTCAGCATTCTAATGACAAACAATCCAGGAAGAGTTTTTGAGGTAGCAAGTGGACACGTACAGTTTAACTGCCTTCTTGGAATGTACTAAGAAGAGTTTCAGAATGGTTTCTTCCTGACCCACCGGAGTGTAAGAAGGAGATGAAGAAAAAATGCATCTGGACTTGCAAGATTCTGTGGCTAGAGCCCATCTTGATCAACCTTAGTCCTAGTCTTCTTCTGAAGTCTGTTTCCTGATCTGGATCATGGCTGATAGAATCCAAGACCTCCACCATGATAAGGAACTTCTTCTTTTTTTTTTAATCAACTGCACCAAAGAGTCGAACTGGTGTCTGTCTCTTCCGCAGATCGGAAGAACCCCTTTGTGAAATCTGCAAGTCAACTATAAGTAAGCTGATCGAAATCCTACCTTCTTCTCCTTTCAGCTATGCCTACCGCAAAACCGAGGGACTGATTGTAAGCGCTGTTGACATCCCTTGCATTGTTTGTTTGTTGTAGTTGTCAAAAAAGGATGCTGCGTTTCTCAAGCTCAGCAGCTTTCAGACATGTGGACTTCAACCTCCAGAATTTCCAAGCCAGCATTCTGGGAATTGAAACTGACGAATCTTAAAGTTGCTGACTATTGAAAAACACTGACCTAGCTCTCTGCTCTTTACCCTAAAGAAAAGCACATGCCCAGGATTTTAGAAAAGAGCTCTTCCGGCCTTTTTTTTTGGGGTGGGGAGGGAATGAATAACAGAATAATAGAGTTGGAAAGGACCTTGAAGTCTTGTAGCCCCACTTCCTGCCCAACTAGGAGTAGTATACAGTTTCAGACAAATGGCTATTCAACCTCTTCTTAAAAACCTCTAGTGTTTGAACACCCACGACTTCTGAAGGCAAACTCTTTCACTGGTTGATAGTTCTCACTGTTAGGAAATTCCTCCTTAGTTCTAGGTTGCTTCTCTCCTTGATGAGTTTCCATCAATTGCTTCTTGTTCTGCCTTCAGGTGCTTTGGAGAATAGCTTGACTGCCTCTTGTTTGGGGCAGCCCCTGAGATGTTGCAACACTGCTATCATGTCTCCCCTAGTCCTTCTTTTCATCAGACTACATATACCTAAAATGCTGGGTATTTAGTAGTTTAGACAAAAAGTAACAGATGAAGACTTATCAAAGAGAGATCCAACCTAAAACTAAGAAGAAATTTGCTGGCAATTTATTTATTTATTTAGTTATTTATTTATTTATTTATTTATTTATTTATTAGACTTATATGCCATCTCCGAAGACTAGGCTCACAATCAAAACATATAGTACAGTAGTTATTTAAAAAAATTAAATAATTTAAGCCCGATAAGACCAAATTAAAGTGAATTAAAATTATCCCATGGCCCAGGTGAGGTAATCACAGCCCGATTTGGTCAAACAACCAGGTCTTTAAGTCGCGGCGGAAGGTGCGGAGGTCAGGGGCCAGACGGAGGTCCAGAGGCAGTGCATTCCATAGGTCAGGGACCGCTACAGAATAGTTAGTTAGTTAGTTAGTTAGTTTATTTATTTATTTATAATTGGACTTATATGCCTCTCCAAGGGCTTGGGGCGGCTCACAATTAAAAAACACAGTACTTCAATCAATAAATATTTAATCAGTGCAATGGCTTGACTCCTGAAATTGTGGGTGCTCCGTCACTGGAGGTTTTGAAAAAGAGACTACAGTAGACAGTTATTTGTCTGGAATGGTAGAGTATCTCATGCATCAGAAGGGAGTTGGACTAGAAGACCTCCAAGGTCCCATCCAACTCTGTTATTCTGTTATAACACTTTGTCCCTGAGGTGTAGGAAAGGCAGCATTGTTCCAGACCGGTGGTCCAGAGCGATCAGTTACTGGAGCTTGCAAGATGCATATTTAACACAGCCTGACTGGAAAATCCAGGCATAGCTTCGCCTAATTCAAATAGACAATGGACATTCAGTGAATGCATATGGCGCTTGGTATCTGTCTCATTAAGTGTAGCTCCATAAGCATCAACCTCAATTAGTGTCATCCTTCCAGGAGGCAACTTGCGGCTTTGTTTGAAACGCACTGACTTCGTTTTTGAAAAATTACAGGGGAAAAAACAAATTCATTCCAGGTCCAAGTCTTCTTGGAGGAAGCAACCAATGCATTTAATTCAGTCTGCTCTACCATAATTAAGCCTCTCTTTTGTGCTCAATGCAAGGATGAATTGCAGATGGGTTAAATAATGGTCAGTTACAATTATGTACTTATTTTCCCAGGATCAAAACAACGTATCCGAATCTTTTGCACCCCTTCATTACTTAATTTGGATGCTTGATATGCAATGGTGAAAATTAAAGCTATCAGTCTCCTTTCTGGCGGTTCTGGTTGGGAAGAGATGTGGGGGGGTTTTCCCCTCTCAATTAGCCTGCAGAATTAAAACCCTCGGTTTATTTATTGCAAATATTTGTTTTTTCCGCCTACTAACCTTTACACACCAATATTTATTTTCCTCTGCTTTAGACCACTAACCCGAATATACAATCAGATGCTTTGCAGCTGCACTAAATTTCCATCTATGCAACCCGATGACTCATAATATCTAATGATGAACGACCAAGCAATCTTTCTGCAGTTTTTAACAGGTCTCACAAAGAAAAGAAAAAGACCAACAGACCTTAATGGCATTACAATTGCTTTCTGGAAATTGTTCAAACTTTGCATTTTCATGTGAGAATGAAGGTTGTCTGCCGTTCCACATAAAAAGGCTAAATTTAGGCACATTTTTAGCACTTTAATTGTGCATTGCGAATTTGGAAGAAAGCTACCCATGTAGTAAATATGATCGGAAGAGAAACCAGAGTACATATCCCGTTGTAGTAATGCTGATGATGGGATGATGTACAGTTCGTTCACTTTTCCTCACGGTCTGTAGAGATTCTCCATCATCCATCGTTCTCCCAAAGGTTCTTTTTCAGGAAGCAACTGGATTCTCTGGTTTTGTCTTTTGAAGACGTTTCACTCCTCATCCAAGAAGCTTCTTCAGCTCTGACAGGATGGTGGGGAATGGAAGGATTTATACTCCTTGCAGACAGCTGGTCATTTGCATCCTTTTAGAGAGTCCTTGAGGCCACTTGGAGGTTCATCTGTGTCCTCAGGGTCACCTGAGTGATGCTTATGGTTCCTGTAGTCTGCAGTTTTTCAGCTCTGACAGGATGGTGGGGAATGGAAGGATTTATACTCCTTGCAGACAGCTGGTCATTTGCATCCTTTTACAGGGTCGTTGAGGCCACTTGAAGGTTGATCTGTGTCCTTAGAGTCACCTGAGTAGCACTCCTATTTTTTCTCAAGGTATTGTTTGCTTACAGTTTGCATTGTATGGCTCTCTGCTGATCTTCAGACGTCATGAAGTTTGATTTGATGTAATAAACAAATAAACATTTGGAGGGGGGCACATTCAGGATCCTGAAGACCAGTTCTACTTCTGAGCTCAGTGGGTTGTAAAAGGGTTTCAAGTCAATCAATAAACCCAACCTTAAAACCATGCTGGACCATGTGTTTCTACTGACTCTGTAGGTATAAGCTCTTCTGATGAGCACAATTAACTATTTTAAATGCATGTCAGGAAAACAAACTTCACATCCATCTGAATGAAAAGCACTCATCTGGGAAAGGTGTTTGAAATGTTGGCGCTCCCATAAATAAAAGTCCATCTGCTACCATAAATGCTTGCCTTAATTCTCAAAGGTTCCTCATCAGCCTCCAAGATGACGTTGATCAGAGTGTTACCTGGTGTAGCAAATTTATGATCTAAGATGAAAAGAAATCTGTTTCCCTTTACCCCAGGCTCCAAATCCCATCATCTTTTCAGTCTAAACTTTGTCTGAATGACAGCCTGTCATTATCTATCGAAAGAGCTACTTGTTGATGGCTCTGAATAGTTTTCTGAATTGCCTGCCTGTAAAACACTCAGCTGGAAAAGAGCAGATGATGTTACAAAAGGAAGAGACAAGTTGTTCTCAGTCTGCAAAGTCAATTTTCTTTAACAAAACAACAACAACAACCCAGTGGAGATACAGTAGATAAAGAGTTCCATAAAAAGCAGAGTTTTTTTATTTTCTTGAACCATAAATTGGTAACCGACACTTTTTTACAAACCTTATCTTTTGAAAACTTTAGAAGAAATGCTTGCTAGGAACACTAGCTGCGCAGGTGTAATTTTCTCTCTTTGTATTAGGAAAGAGGTATTAAAGGTATTAACGTTCCTGTGATCAGACTTTCAGGTCTCAATTATGCATTTAAAACATCTGCTTTCTGATCTTGTTTTTTTTTTAGACCAATCGCTCACTTACAATCACTAAAACCTTTCAGGCACAAACAACCAGACCGACACATGTAGAGTTCAAACTAGCTACTTCATTGCTGTGTGTCAATTGCACAGAAATCTTCCTAGACTGGCAGTTTTTGCCTGGGAAAGACTAGATAAGGCTCAAGGGCATTTAGGGCGAATACACTCTTATATTTATATAATGAGTCCAGGCTAATTCCCTCTCCAACAAAACTATAAACCCTAACCATACATTAGATATTAGAAGAACATCAGAATATAAAACCTGAAAACATAATTTCGGCTACCATTGCTTCTCCTTACAAGAGTATCTAAACAAACAAAATCCAGGATGGAAACCCACAACTTCTGTAGGCAAATCATTTCATTAAATAATTGTTCTCACTATTAGGAAGTTTCTTCTCAATTCCACGTTGCTTCTCTTCTTGATTAGTTTCCATCCATTGTTCCTTGTCTGACCTTCAGGTGCTTTGGAAAATAAGTTGACCCCCCTCTTCTTTGTGGCAGACCCTCAATTATTGTGAGACTGCTATCATATCACACCTAGTCCTTCTCTTTGTTAAATGAGACATATCCAGTTCCTGCAACCGTTCTTTGTATGTTTTAGCTTCCAGACCCCTAATCATCTTTGTTGCTCTCAACCCAATCTTTTCTGCTGTCTTAATGCCAGGGGCATTTTTCAATTGTTAAGTTACTACAAAGGATTTACCTGATATCAAAGTGCAAGAGAAGAGTGATGGAGAAACAGAACAAGAAGAAAAGGTTTAAGAAGAGGTTAAGGTTTAAAGGGGGGGAAAGAGTTTTAGGTAACACTATTGAGGAATTTTGTACAATTGAACCATGTTGGCTAATTACAGATGGTCAACTGAGTCATCCTGACAAGATATGCATTTACGTCTGCTTCTCTTTCAATATTTTGATGAATTGTCCATTTTTTTTACAGAAACGGATTGTCTAATTTTGCATCCGAGTAATGCATTCTCCATGCCACAACCCCAATGGCATTTGGCAAATGTCTCTTTTCTACAGTAAAAGAAAAAAATCCATGAGTGCTGACACAGGAATACACTGGGCAAGATCAGCGCCTCTTAATTGTACCAAGCTCAAGCAAGAGACGAAGGGTATGTGGAAGTCAGGATTTATATGAATTGTTATTGCTATCATTTCGGTCCAATGTACATAAGCCACACAAGAGCTCTCTTACTGCTGAAAAATATCACGCTATTAAAGACAATTTATGCTCACACTTATGCCTGGAGAAAAGAGCTAAAGACTTCCTGTGATTCATGCTGGAAACTAGGACGCCACAATGGATATCAACCTAATGAAGAGCAGCCCAAATATTCATTTCCATGCTTGATTTCCATTAATTATGAACTCATGGCAGAGAACTGGAGGTTTAGCTCTCCCCTGGGACATTTATACTTCCATTAACATGTCCTAAGCTTTACAGTGGACATCTGTTGAGGTAAAGAAGGGTACCTGAAAATCCACCTTGACCCAATGGGATTAGCCCACCCCATTCACTCCAGTGGAAGGGACTTGCTGTGGGCCTCATCTATGAAGGAATTTGGGCTGGTTGGGTCCAAGACAAGAACCTGTAGGATATTCTATTGCCAGTGGCAAGAGCTGTCCCATCCTTCTAGAAAGGTCTTAAAAATAGTATTTTTCTGGCTAGCTTGGGGTTCTGATGGGTTCTGATGGAGGTCTTCTTGTTGGGAAATACCCAGTTAAACAGAGGAGGAATCAAGTGCGGAATTAGCCTTGAAACATTGCATGGCTGCAAAAGATCCAGGGCTGACTCCCCCTAAGCTTCAGGGAAACTTATCTATCTGTTCCCGAAGGAACAGAACAATCTGGGGAGATTCCTGTATAATAGGCAGAATACAATAAAGTGGTTAGTTGAACTCTTCATGTATGGACCTGGTTGCTTGCATTTGACACCTTTCATTGGAGGTGATTGATAGCATAAGATGGAGTCACGGGGGCTCCATCATAAAGGTTTTCAAGAAAAGATTGGACAACCATTTGTCCAGAATGGTACAAAGAGTTCTGCAATGAGCAGGGAGAGATGGCCTCTTAGAAGTGGAATCATCTCATTCACCCAATTTGCCAGCCTTCTCATCAATCACCTCTGTCTCTGCCATAAATCTGGATGGATAAAATATGCGCCTCACTTGCAAATGACTGCCAAATGCCAATACCCATAACCACTTTATTTTACACCAGGCTGCCACTTATTTCATCAGCTGTCAAGTCAGATTCGCTCAGAGCAGCATATCCACACATTATTTGAATGCAATGTTTTTTTTTAAATTCAATTACACAATGGAAGCTTAAACATAATGAAGCAGCTCTTGCCGGCATTCCTTCTTTACACCAATCAGGTTTGTAACAATTACAGTGCCTGTTGGAGTCAGCAAGCTCAGCTCAACAGCAACATATGTGCCTGTGATCTAGGCTGATGGTATTGTCATGCCCTTGTTGGAGTCTGATTCTGAGGGGAGATTGAGCAGCTGACAGGGAGTGGGAGTGTGGATCCGGTGGCTGTGGAAGAAATGGGGGAAGGGCACAGTCCGACTGGGCATTCAGAGGAAAACCCAGGGCCACCCCCTCTTCATCCTAGGGCATGCAGGGAGGAACGGATAATGGAGCAACATGGCTTATGGGAGAGGAAAGGGCCCTGATCCCCTTCATGGGCTGCAGCTGGGAAGACTGTTTAAGAGGGCAAACTGCACATGGCAAAGTTGCTGGAAGCAAAGCGTGCATTATCTTTGTCAGGCTTATCTGGGTTTTGGCATCCTCCCAACTGTGGGTGCTGCGTTATCTTTTGGAAGTCTGCAATTTATCATCCTGGCCTGTCATGTTAATTACTTCAGCATGGTTTGTGTTGGTTTTTTTATTTCTAATTATCTTTACTTTGAGTTCGAACTGCATTTCTTCCCTACATAGACTGTTTTTTGGAAGAGATTGATCTCCAGCTGAGAATAACTGGACATTGGGGGCCAAGTTGAAGGCATTAAAGGGAATTTATTCTACTTTGGTGAATTTGTTATTTTTGTGCCACACCCCGGGTCATCACAGGTGTTTTGGAAAGGAACTGATCCATAAGTGCATGCAACCAAAACAAATGGAAAAGTGATTTATTTGAGAACACACATAGCCCAGCCTCATGTAGCATTGCACGTGTTCCAAGCAATGCTATTTTTGACTACCTCTTTCTCATGCCAACTGGCCTTCATGACCTGAACAAATAGACTTTTGGTTCTACCCTCCTATTTAACTTTTGTTGACTACTATGCATTTAGAAGAATTTATCCATGAGGCTGGATGGCTGGGAATGAAAAGGATCTTTGATATTCTCTGTTCAATGTTGAAATCACCCAGGTGGTCACAAGAGAAGCAGGCTGTTTTCCAAGATACATTTATCGTTGCAAAAAAGAGATCAAGCAATCCATGGTTTCTTCAGAGGTGTAGAGGGATGGTCCAAATTTGCAATATATGGCCAGGCGCAAAGGATCAAGACTATTCATGAAGTTGAAGTTCTCAAGATTAATTGCTCAAGCCTAATCTCAAGTTTCTGGTTGACTAAAGTTTGACACTAAATTGGTGCCAGATAAGGGTCAGCAGAATTCAAGAGGGATTTGGCTTAGACCACTTGTGGGAATGCAGTGACTCTAGCTGATGACCCATTTAATTCCACCACCAGCTCTTGCCTCCTCTTCTACTACAGGCATGGCGTTAAAATCTATAAAAGATTGTACAAAAAGTGGGGTTTAGATCATGGCAGCTCAAACTTTCAATTTTCAAATTGTCACTTAGAACCCTTGAAGGGATCACAGGAATATCTTGTCACAATTATTATTATTTTCTTGTTTTTTAAAGAAAAAAAGGGAGGGTGGAAGTCTGATCAACTTTTGCTTGGGCTTGGATTACATTTTTGCCCCCAGAATTTGAGAACTTCTGTGATATGTAGAGTAATCCTTTTACAAGGCTTGAGTGACAGTGAATAATTCTTCTTCTTCTTCTTCTTCTTCTTCTTCTTCTTCTTCTTCTTCTTCTTCTTCTTCTTCTTCTTCTTCTTCCTTCTTCTTCCTTCTTCTTCTTCTTCTTCTTCTTTTCTTCCTTCCTCTTCCTTCCTCCTCCTCGTCCTTCTCCTCTTCCTTCCCTTTCTTCATATGATTGCTTGATGCATTTTAATACATGAAAGGGGAGATCATCAAAATTTTATGCAAGATTGTGGCCTCACCAACTACTGACATCGTTTCTGAACTGTGTGACATGAACTGCCTTCCCTGGGGAGGGTTTGGGTAAAGCCAGACCTTCTCACCTAGGCCCACTTTACATTTCATGACACCGGAACGGAGTCACGTCTATGCCAGTGTGAACTGGACCTTTTGTGTTGTGCTGTCAAAAATTTGAGCGGCAGCAAGGTAGAACTTCCCTTGAAATATTCACCTTGTCATAGTAGCATGCCTTGCTTAGCAGTTGTGAATCTTGAAAATGCATATTACCATCCTGAAGCTGGTTGGGGTTTTTTTTTTCCCCTCTCCTTTTCTTTCTTTCTTTTTCTTTTGGTAAAGATGAGATGAAACTATCTGAAGATTACCTTTTCTCTTCTTCGCCTCAGCATGATAAGTTTGCACTGCAACAAAGGACGTGTAAAGGACATTGCTAGAAAAGGGATAGAGAGAGAGAGAGAGAGAGAGAGAGAGAGAGAGAGAGAGAGAGGAGGACGAAAGGAAGAGAGAGATTCATTCTAGTTTCTAAACAAACCAATACAACTGGAATACTCAAGAGGAGATATTTTAATAACAGGACCGGGGTAATAAGAACATGGTGAATGTCAGCAATTTGATTGCAAGGGATGCTGAAACAGAAGCTGTCATTTTTACCCCATGTTTGACAGCAAAGGGGATGCGTTGTTATCTAAACAATCAGCTTCCCTGGAGCTTTGCAGGAGAGGACACTGATGATAATATATGGGAATTAATATGTGGTGATCACAGCAGGACCCCTGTGCCACATTCCGGGCCGTTTTTGAATTATTCCTTTCCTTCTTGCCTAGACGCATATTATCAGCTTAGGAAAGAAACCAAATAAGTCTCTATTTGCTCACGGAGACTAAAAGCACCTGGAGATACACAAAGGATCAATAGATGCCGGTATCTACTGGATCAAAGTGTGGCGGCACAGTTAAGAGGAAGAGATCTCATTGGAGTAGCTACCCTTTTACAAACCTTCCATCGCTAAATGATCAATGACCCTACTGGTCCAGCATATGCTTTTCTCTGTGACCAAGGGATGGAGACAAGGGTGGGATTATACTGGTTCAAGCGAACCGGTTGTTAAATTTGCTTCTGGTTCACGGAGCCTCTATTTGAACCAACTGTCTAGCCCCACCCACCCTGCCCATCCCTTCCCTCCCAGGAGTCTCCACATAGCCTGTTTTCAATGCAGGTAAGTGCAGGGTCTGCGCAGAGGTTTTGGGAGGGCCTGTTTCTGGCTACTGGAGGGCCTCCCAAGCCTGGAGGAGGCCATTTTCGCCCTCCCAGAGGCCTGAGGAAAGCCTCCGGATCCTTGGGAAGGTGAAAAACTGCTCTCCTGGAAGTTCTGGTAGGCCACGCCCACCATGGCCACATCCACCCAGCAATGGGCAGCAAATCAGTTGCTGGGATTTTGAATCCCACCCCTGGATGGAGATGAGGAGAAATAAGAATTTGCAAGAAGCTCTGGAATTCCATAAGTGACAAATGGCAAGCAAAGCCACCTGCAATGAGGAAACATGCAGTTATCGGGCATAAAACGTATGAAGAACATTTGCAGGAAATGGGTATGTCTAGTCTAGAGAAAAAAAAAACAGCTAAGGGTGACATGATAGCAAAGTTCCAATATCTGAGGGGATGTAAAGCACTGTGAAGCGGTATATAAGTCTAAGTGCTCTTGCTCTTGCTAAGGAGAAATGTCCTGACAGTGAGGACAATTAACCAGCGGAAAAACTTGCCTTCAAAAGTTGTGGGTGCTCCATCACTGGAGGTTTTTAAGAAGAGACTGGACAGCCAGTTGTCTGAAATATTATAGGATAGTTGGACTAGAAGTTCTCCAGAATCCCTTCGAGCTGTAGTTTGATTGATGTGACAATTGAAAATTGTGGTGCAGCAGTTAAAGCCCAGTAATGCAGGCAAATTCTGCCCGCTGCCTGGAGCTTGATCCTAACAGGGCTCAAGGTTGACTCAGCCTTCCATCCTTCTGAGGTCAGTAAAATGAGGAGCCAGATGGTTGCGGGCAATATGCAAATGGTGCTTCTACATTATAAACTGTCCAGAGCGTGCTGTAAGGCACTTTTGGGCTATATGTAAGTCTAAATGCTATTGCTAAATGCTATACTAATTAGCAGAGAAGGTGTGTGTATTTTATCTCAAAGGTGCTTTTTTCAGGAGGCAACTGGACTTTCTGGTTTTTCTTTGAAGACATTTCACTTCTTAACCAAGAAGCTTCTTCAGCTCTGACTGAATGGTGGGGAAGGGAAGGATTTATACTCCTTGCAGACAGCTGGTCATTTGCAGTCTTTTAACAAGTCATTAAGGCCACCTGGAGGTAGCCTTAATGATATCAGGGTCACCTGAGTAGTGAAAATGGGCGTGGGCTGTTGAAAGGACCGTGTTGTAGACTGAAGATAGATGATGTCATATCCCACCCTCTCTGTTGAGAGAGGGATATTCATTTTGGACATAGGTGGCCTCATTGACCCCTCTTTCAAACCAAAGGTCTTCTTTGTCCAAAATGTATACTTTGCTATCTTCAAAAGGGTGGCCCTTGTCTTTAAAATGCAGGTGGACTGCTGAATCTATTCCTGATGTTTGTTCTCCTTGTTGTGCCATGCGTTTGTGAAGTGGTTGTTTTGATTCCCCAATGTGTGTATCTTATTTAGCAATGGCATAAGGCATGGTCAAAAGGAACACCCCTTTCCGCTTAACTGAGACCTGATTGTTTAGCTCTTCCTTCCTAGAGGTAAACAGAGGACTGATTGAACTGTATCAACCACATCACAGCTCTTCATATATTTAGAAAACAACTATTTGTTTTAATAATTTAAGGCTAGAGATACCTAATCCCGTTGATCTTTCTTTCATAGGATGACTTGCTGTTCTTTCGTCTTAACTGTCACTCTCCATTAGGCAAATATTTATATGCTGCGGTTTTCTGATAAAGTCCAATCTCTACAGCTGGTTGGAAGATGCTTTATAGGCTTCAACAAGATTAAAGAGATCTAGCTAGCGAACTTTCTATTTGTTTGTTTATAACAAAGTAGTAAAATAACATCAGCAGATGTCACTAAATCAATGGGACAGCTTTTGCTAAAATAAACCAATCAATAGAAATGAAATGTAGTTAAAAGCAATGGATAATAGAACAGTCTTAGTTTGTAAGCAGCAATAAAAGTTTTTTTCCAGCTAAAGAGATGTTCTGAAGATGGGGCAATGCCCATGAAAAATACCAATCACTCCAAATTCCCCTCTCAAGCAAGTGGCACACAAGAAGAGTATGAAATATTGTTAACTTTTATAACAAACCAAATGGGAGAAAAAGCTAATTATTTGCTCTGAGCATGGCACTATTAAACAGTGCATTTGTTCCTCCACTTAATTTATATGAAAGCTGTCACGTAATAATAATAATAAAAAAGTTGTGCCATTTAATTGTCTGGGTTTCCTGAATTTATAGCCAGTGGAGACGGTCAAGTATGCACCATTCTGAAGACTACGGATAAGGAAAAAGACAGCTCAATTCACATTTCAGTGGACACCTCTCCCATTCTTACAATCCAAATTTATGTAGAAATTACAATGTAATTAAATGGCCAGATTCTGTAAGGCAATATGAAACTTTAAAACATTCCATGCATTTCAGGAAAGGGTGCATAAAAGTGAGCACAGAATGACCTTCCATTGTCATAAAGATTGTGGATTTTGATTAAGTATAATTCACATTACAAAGCTAATTCCCCCAAAGGTTCAACAGGACTCTGTTAATAAGAGTATAACTTGCACAATCTAAGTGTAAATATACAAAGATCCTTTAAGATTTCAATCTAATATGAAAGTGAGAGAAGTGGAGAAATGAGAAGTGACAGTGTTCACAAAAGTCATTAAGTGATGTTCATCCTTAACCTACAATAAGTCAAATCATTCTGACATTTTTAAAGTACATTTACAAAGACATAAGAAGGAAAGAATGAAGAAATGAAGCATTTGTGTCATTTGTGCTTTGTTCAAGATTAGAATAGAATAGAATAGAATAGAATAGAATAGAATAGAATAGAATAGAATAGAATAGAATAGAATAGAATAGAATAGAATAGAATAACAAGAGTTGGAAGGGACCTTGGAGGTCTTCTAGTCCAACCCCCTGCTTAGGCAGGATACCCTACACCACTTCAGACAAATGGTTATCCAACCTCTTCTTAAAAACTTCCAGTGTTGGAGCATCCACAACTTCCGGAGGCAAGTTGTTCCACTGATTAATTGTTCTTACGGTCAGGAAATTTCTCCTTAGTTCTAAGTTGCTTCTCTCCTTGATGAGTTTCTACCCATTCCTTCTTGTCCTGCCCTCTGGTGCTTTGGAGAATAGGAAGATCGGCTTCCAAACAGGATGCTCAGTTGCAGATATCTGCCACTGTTATCTTCTAGGAATACATAAACTAAGTCTTCTTTTTGTATGATGCCGGCTTTAATTTTCTGGTTGGCTAAATGATCATTTTTTGGTGGGACAAGGGTCAAGAGTTTGCGAGTGAGCTAGTAGAGTGAATCCAGGAAGTTCATGAAGACTCACGAGGGTTCATTTTGACAACATCATTTCTCTCTTCCACTTCTTTGGTTCTGAAGACATAGACTTATTCTATAACCATTCGTGTCATTGTAGACTGGAGGTTGGCAAGTGATAAGAAGAAGGCACTCCTGAAAGATATAAAGATAGAATGACTCAGATAATAACCAGCAACCAACAGAGTGCTGCTAATAGCAACCATTATTGGTCCATCCTTAATTAAACAAATTGTCTGCTCATTTATCATCATACTTACAGGGTATCATCCTTGGTTTCGTGCTATGTTTTAAAAGCCTGTCTTGATAGCTTCCAACTATTTCAGGCTACTTGACTAAATTATCATCTTTGGTTATCTACAGAGAAGTCTCCCATGGTTCTCATTAGCACCTGAATAACTTTATTATTTGAATTAGCAATAAAACACTCCAGGCACATTCTTCTCAGATATTCTTTCACTGTCCAGCACTTGACTTTTCCTCTCAAAGTATGATGACACATCCATCCTTCTAAAAAGATGCTATCTCATGTCCAGTTCCTTGATACCAGTTTCTCGGTTGCTTAGCAAAGCATTTAGTGCTTCCTTCCTTCCTTCCTTCCTGGATCTACAATTCTTCTTTTCCTAAATAGGAGAGGAGATGGAATCTACACATTCTTGTTTCGAAGCTTGTTCACGATGTGCTCTTTGCTTCCACAGCTCCATCAAGTAATTTAGAAGTCAGGCAGGAAAGAGAAAAGTCAGTCATGGTCCACAGGATGGTAAATGGCTTTTTAAAGAGGAAGGAAAGGACTGAAATGATCAGAAAAGTTTCTGTATCATGTGCAGTTAGATTAATTCCATATATAAGTTGGTGTCCTCAGGCCTCCTCACGTATTATGAGATACTTATGGAAAGACATGTTTATTTCATGCAGAACTTTATCTAATCCAATATATTGTAGATGCAGTTCTGACATCCTTGTGTGTTGGCCATCCAGCAACCTTGGTGATCCAAAACTCATCTACACAGAATGTGCAGAAATGAATAGATTAACACTTGCAATTAAACAGAAGGAACAAACTGTTTATAAGATATGGGAACTATTTTATCAATGGCTAGAGAAAAAAATATGAAAGCTAGAAATAGCTAATAGATTAGTGAAATATAGAAAATACGTTTATAGAATTAAACATGTTAAAAGAGGAGTGTTATAATAATAGAGATATTAAGTATATTAATAAGATAAGAGAATTAATACCAAAGCAATGAACATGGGTGTAAATTTTAATTGTTATTGCACAAGATACTTGTACCCAGACGACACAATGGAAGATGAATTGTATATACTTTAAATAAAATTTAAAAAAATTACAAAAAAAACCAAAGCTCATCACTACAGTATGTCCAGGGCTTCCCATAAGAAGTGTGAACTCCATTCAAGGGGAAAACACGAAGAGCATTGCTTTAGTAATCCCTTATCTTTGGTTATTTTTGTATCTTAAACGGAATTTTAAAAAATCCTGTGAACAAATGGAATACAGCATATCAAAAGTAACACACTTATTATTCCAGACCATCTGTAGCCTTGAACAGAAGTTAATAATTATCAAGCTGCAAAACAGACACATTTAATTGAGAATTAAAATTAGGCTTTTATCTCTCCTCCTTGCCACTACACATACATTTTAGACTTACAACAAACTATCCAAATAATTATCGCATCTTCCCCCACACATCTGACTATGCCCAGAAAATTCAAAACCTATCACTATTCAATTTTAATGGCAGATAAAATGTATTGATAGCTTAATTGGTCTGCTGGGATCAGGGCGGAGGAGCAGGATGGTTGCTGAAGACAGGTTTTTCAGGATAGACCATCTGGTGGAGTGGAATGAAAGAGACAAAACACACCTTTTGTCTTGCTTGGTCCCGAATTGCAAAGTCATACACTCAACTTTCAATGAGCTCTGGATGGAACAGATGGAGAGGGCTACCATCTTGAAATCTTCTTAGAACACAATGGGTCTCAGCAGCTGCGCAAATGAAAGCAACTGCTTATAATAGAAGGTCCAATTATAGTTTCAATGATGGCTTGTCCTCCTTTTACCAAACACAATGGGAGATATCACAATCATCACATAGTGAAGTGGTTCCCACGTGATAGTCCTTCCACAATAAACTCCTGGGAAAAACTTTCTGTATTTGGTCTCTTCATGTGCGAGGACCTTGAAATTATCCAGCCTCCAAATTATCTAGTATAAATAAAAATAAATACCTTAAAATAAAGGTATTTATTCTCGGGTTAAGCTTGACCCATGTAACATCTTGGATGCTTGCCAGCTGTTAAAGGTAAAAGTTCCCCTTGCACATACGTGCTAGTCATTTCCAGCTCTAGTGGGCGGTGCTCATCTCCATTACAAAGCCAAAGAGCCAGCACTGTCCAAAGATGTCTCCATGGTCATGTGGCCGGCATGATTAAATGCTGAAGGTGCACAGAATGCTGTTCCCTTCCCACCAAAGTGGTCCCTATTTTTCTACTTGCATTTTTTTATGTGCTTTTGAACTGCAAGGTTGGCAGAAGCTGGGACAAGTAACGGGAGCTCACTCTGTTATGTGGCGCTGGGGATTCGAACTGACGAACTGCCAACCTTTCTGATTAACAAGCTCAGCGTTTTAGCCACTGAGCCACCACGTCCCTCTTGCAAGCTTCTTCTCTTGGATATTATTTGGACTTGTTTTGCCAGTTTCAGGTATGGCTTGGTATAAAGAAAGACAAAGTCCAGGTATTTACCTCAATAAGTTTTACCTGTTTATTCAGCTGAATAAAGAGCAGCCTCCCTTAGGATTGGAGAATCCTGAACACATTTTGATACTCATATTTATATGTTTGCTATATTGTCTACTTCTCCATGCAGAAGCACCATCTGGACAAGTTGGCACACTCTAGATAAGATAAAGAAGTACAGAAGTAGCCAATCACCATCCTTGGAGGTTCTCCAAGGGCATTGGATGTCATCTCAGGGACTTTGGGTGTTTTCTGAGGAACTTTGCATGACCTTGAAGACCTGCAGTGGCGCTAGTGACATTGGCACATATGCTCCTTCAAGACTTTCAATAGAAACATTAGATTCCTGGTCCACAGCCTTCCCAGGACAGAGGTGGATTCCTTAATAATCTTCCATCAAAGGACTATAAAAGTTTCCATCTGAAGTTACAGTGAGTCAATCAATCAATCAATCAAATGTTTATTGTCAATGCACAACATGTGTACAATGACATTGAAACTGAGTCAACAAGAGTCCTAGCTTTCCGTTTGAAAACATCAAGCACAGCCCCGATCGGGAGGTTTTGGAATTCATGACAAATCACTGAACACCCATTACATAAGCCCTCCATGTGAATTTTTGTTTTCCTTTTTATTAAGATAGATAGGCAAGTGTCTTAGATGCATTAAAAGCAATTTATGCAGTATTCCATTAAGGCAGTTAAGCAAGTTTTCTTCTTCTCTGTCTCCCTGTTCCCTCCTCCTCCTTCACTGCAGCAGCTGTAAAGGAATAGGAATGTGACAGTGATTTATTGCTAGTTGCACCAATATATCTAAGCTAACTGTTTCTCTTTGTCTTATGCAGTTAAGCTTATAGTTATTTAGATATATATTTTCTTCCTTCCACAACTGCTAATTGCACTGGCTGCCCTTCTCTTTTAGCCTGGTTGGGTCTGATCTTCCTTCTTCAGCTTCTCCAAGACCTGCATCGAGGAGATATGTCCTTGGCCAAGGTTTTTTTTTCTTCTTCTTCACTGGACCCACCCAGGAACTCTTCAAGTGTCTTCACCTTCCCTAAAACTCTTTCTCTCAACTGCCTCTTTTTCAAGAAGAGATTGGAGACCCATTTGTCCAGAATGGTATAGGATCTCTTCCCTGAACAGAGGATTGGCCTAGAAGACTTCCTATTCTGTTATGTTCCTTCAAGAAATCATTCTCTTCCTTCTTACCCATTTCGTTAGTTTGCTACTAGATGATGACAAGTAGCTTGAGAGAACATATAAGTAGAGCAGGGGTGGGGAACTATGGTGCTTTTATGACCTCTGCATTTCAACTCCCAGAATTTTGGTCTTCATGATGTAAAGAGACTCTAGAAAGAGTACAGAGGAGAGCAACAAAGTTGATTAGGGGACTGGAGGCTAAACATAGTTGCTGGAACTGGGTAGGTCTAGTTTGATGAAAAGAAGGACTCAGGGTGACATGATGGCATCTTCCAATATTTGAGGGACTTCCACAGAGAAGATGGGGTCAACCTATTCTCCAAAGCACCTGGAAGCAGAACAAGAAGCAATGGATGTAGGGGATCTAATCTAGAACTAAGGAGAAATTTCATGACAGTGAGAACAATCGATCAGTAGAATGGCTTGCCTTCAGAAGTTGTAAATGCTCCAACACTGGAAGTTTTTAAGAAGAGATTGGACAATGATTTGTCTGAAGTGGTGTAGGGTTTCCTGCCTAAGCAGAGATTGGACTAGAAGACCTCCAAGGTACCTTCCAACTCTGTCATTCTGTTCTAATTCTTGGGCCAGCATGGTTGGTTCGGGAATTCTGGGAGTTGAAGTCCACAAGTCATAACGGGGCTGTACTTCCCCACCTTTGAAATAAAGGATTGTCTTCTCCCTTCTGCACTCTGTTGTACAGAAGGACCTGACATGTAGTTTTCAAAAAAAAAAACCCAATTGTAAACAGGACTCCAAAAGTAAGACACTTTGGGTCACTCTATGGGTTAAACAAATATGTTGCTTTTTAATTCATGTATGCATCAAAACAATGTATGAATACTTGCTGGCTTCATCACTTTCTTTTCCAGTGTCTGCCCTGAATTGGACATTTATTAAGCGTTCGTTTCTCCTATCACATCATAAAAAAAATTAAAAAAGCAAGATGTGGGAAACAGATGGAAGGGCATATTCTGATTTGATCAAAATTGTACTAAAATATGCTACTTATTCCCAGGCTGCAATTTCCATAAGCAAGTCTTCACAGCACACCCAAGAAACGTCCCCTGAGGAGAAAGTGTTGATGGTTTTTGGACCAGAAGATCGGATGGAACAGGAAAATGGCAAATGTCCTAGAGTTTTGCCTCCAAGGCATTTTAGGTTTGGCAAGTTCACTTGAGTAACTTCTGGGCCATCTCTCTTGTTTTTCAGCATCAATAATGACATGTCTTCAGATACCCAATTTTATTTCTAGCATCATCTTTCTTCTTTTCCAAGTATTGCATGTCCTTCTTCATAATTTCTCCCATCCTTCCCTTTCATCAACTATAATTATGTGCAATTAAACTACTCTTGGAACGATTTATTCTCCCACTGCCTCCCTCGTTTCTAAAATGCCTCTAAATTCACCTTGCATTTTCCTCTGCTGTACTTCAAAATCATCCTTTTTGTTATCTCCAATCTTTACTCCATGGACGATTATTCATCATCTGGTATCCATTTGTCCTGCTCTGATTCCAAGAGCCAAGACTTTGCGAAACAATAAGCCATTGTTTCCTGCGGTGTTCAGATTGAGGAAATGTCACTTCCAAAATTGTGTTTCTAATATTCATAGCTCATGCCACCACCCCCACCTATTACACAAAAGTGTGAACAAATAAGCTTACTCACCTACCCAGGGGAAAGAAAAGATGGAAAAACAAAAAAGCAAACCAGACAGTGTGAAATAGCAATAGCAGTAGCACTTAGATTTATATACCACTTCACAACCCTCTCTAAGCAGTTTTAGACAGACAGCATATTGCCCCCCACAATTTGGGTCCTCATTTTACCAACCTCAGAATGATGGAAGACTGAGTCAACCTTGAGCCTGGTGAGATTTGAACTGTCAAATTGCAGGCAGCCAGCAGTCAGCAGAAGTAGCCTGCAGTACTGCACTCTAACCACTGCACCATGGCGGCTCCAGTTCCAGAAATCAGGATTATTCACCTTGTTCTAGATAATAAAAATCAGATCATAACAATGTGCCTCCAAGCAGCCTTAGCAACCTTTGAACCCTGTTAAATCTTTCTTTGGTGGAATATTTTTTATTTGATTTTATTTTATGTTGCCCAGAGTCACGTTTTGTGAAATGGGCAGTGCTATACATCTAATAAATAAATAAATTCATTGACATGCAACATGGCATCAATAGCATCATATTTCCATGTATGAAAAAAATACAATATGACCTAGTCATTAGTTAGATCGTATCATTTCAGATAGATTTCCTCTCTCCCTACTACTAACCATTTAATTCAATTTTGAGACATACACATTTTGTGGAAATAAATTGCTTATGATTATAGACTGGGCATTGTCTTTGCAAATGGGCATGGGTTTATTAGCTTTTAAAGGAAGATTATTAGCTTTTAAGAAAAATTACCCACTTCACATTGCTTTGACTAGTGAGCAGATTATCTGCAACATCTGCAACGTGTTGCAAATGCAACTTAACTGAAAAGGAATGAGAACACAGTAGAATGTAGTTCGAAGCAGAACACATGACATAATCTGCAGGGTTTACTAAAATAGACATTCTGATTCCTTGGTATTGTTAGTTAGTTAATTAAAGTTTATTACAGTCATAAATCAGCATCATAAAATGAATAAGCATATTGAAAAAGAGTATGTATATAGACAATATAAATCATAAGCATAACAGATAAACGCTAAACAAAACTTTTCTATCACATAGGAGGAATGTTATAAACTAAACATAAACTATAAGAAGTCAATTTTTTTATGAAACAAAAGCAAACAGGACTATCAGCTGGATCAAACTAGTTTGAAACAACCCCAAAGAGAAGCTTAACAAACACCAAATAATGGTATCTGAGGCTTGCACATCATCTCCAGCTGTGCTTTTTGTCTTCTGTACAAAGAGGGATGTTACAACCAGCCAAACTGTTCCTCTCCTCTTTGATGTAACATATCTTTGAACAAAGCCCCAGCATTGAGAGTTGTCAACGTT
This sequence comes from Naja naja, assembly GCA_009733165.1. Lineage (NCBI taxonomy): Eukaryota > Metazoa > Chordata > Lepidosauria > Squamata > Elapidae > Naja > Naja naja. Next base: position 22,301,876 of record CM019162.1, read on the forward strand.
TACAGTGACACATAGTTGTGTCTTGAAACCAATTCCTCCAAACACACACAAACACACAAACACAGAGAGAGAGAGAGAGAGGGAGGGAGGGAGAGGGAGAGAGAGAGAGAGAGAGAGAGAGAGAGAGAGAGAGAGAGAGAGAGAGAGAGAGATGCACATACCATGGCTCAGTCTTGTATGAATGAGGATGATGCAAGAACGCATTTAACTAGAGAGGAGATTAGCTGCTACATCTACAACATGTTGTATTTGTCTGAAGTGGTGTAGGGTTTCCTGTCTAAGCAGGGGGTTGGACTAGAAGACCTCCAAGGTCCCTTCCAACTCTGTTATTCTAAGTTCAGGTAAACATCACTTGGAAAAATACATCATCTCCAACATCTCATGCTATTAGTCAAAATTGAAACCGTGGGAGTTCCATAGAGATATGACCAGGTAATCATGCTTTGACTTTGAGAACAAGGCTAAGTTTCATGTGACTTCAAAAGTCTGCAAACTTTGGGGTTTTATTTGTAATTTTCAATGTGCAAACTAAATATGATTTGGTAAAAAGAAGAAATAGTATCTATAACATGGTTTCTTCATGGAAACACAATGATAGATAGATAGATAGATAGATAGATAGATAGATAGATAGATAGATAGATGATAGATAGATGATGATAGATAGATAGATAGATAGATAGATAGATAGATAGATAGATAGATAGATAGGGATAGTTGAAAGATAGATGATAGACAGACAGACAATAGAGAGAGACAGGACAAATGATTATAGATATTGATGGATTGATTGATTGATTGATATAAAGAGCTCAGAGAGGTGGAATACACACAGAACCTCATCTGTTTGAATGAGGAGCCCCTAAATAATAAAATGTCTTTTCCCCAACTCTAAACAAAATGAGAAAGAAGACATAGATTTTTTTTTAAAAAAATAGATGACATTATGGGGATGGCCAGATCCAGAGTTAATCAATCAGCGAACAGCAGAAAAGCAGCACACAGAGGAACCAGTGATAGGCCCCATCTCCCAGGTTAATTCTCCAAGGCACAGAATTGAAAGTAGGTCCATATCAGGATTTCCAGCCAGAGTCTCCCCTTTTACCATTCATCTTAAGTTCCACTCGAATGGGGACGAGATGGGAGAATAATTGCTTGATTAGGTCCATGGCTTTGCTCACCTCTGACACCTGATAAACCCCGAATTTAACCTGTATTCATTGCTTTGCATCTGCACAATCATTATTTATTCATTAATACAATTTACAACTGGGGCTGTGGTTACCCCTAATAATCCCCAGAGAAGGTAAAGTATTTGTTCAATATGCTTTATCTCTAGTGACTCGGAGAGGTATGAGATTGTGGTCAAACTTGTCACAGCATATATAATAAAAGAATAAAACAACATGGCAACAATGCACACACTCAGCCCCACACTTCTCCACCCACATAAAGCAACAGCCACCCGGCTTGACAGAAATTTATCATTTATAATTCATACAAATGAATTAAAAGGTGTGAGCTGTTGGAAGGCAGCACCATCTCAATGGGGAGGCTGGGCCTGAAACGAAAATAGAAAGTGTTGTGTTTTGCGATAAACTCATTTTATACAATGCGATGCACAGAAATTTTAAATCGAAAGCAGAATTGATTGCAGCTTCGCACCCCAGGATATCAACCTATTGCAAAGTAGATAGCTGCCAATTCTCTTCTTCATAATCATACTTCATGGGCCAACATAAAATCTACCTGAATTCAAATCATCTCTCTTTTTATAATTATTATTATTTTTTAGAAAAGAGGCTGATTCTGAATATAGCCCACAGTCCAAGTGACAAAAACAGTTGACACATGGAAGGGGAGGAGGATTGGCTGGAAGACGAGCAGTATGAATTCTCCCTCTGCTTCGCCCACTAATGAACTTCAGATCAACCCAGAACCTTTTGTGCTGTTTATAGGTGAACAAGGTCCTTCCCGAAGACGTGTTGAGTTTCCACAATCATCTGGGTGAGAATGCAGAGATGAGACAGAGGTGAAAGGGACAGAGAAGGACATCAAGTAGCCTCGGGAGGTCTGGAGGTGGAATAAGGCAATGAGAAGGAAGTTGACAGGTTGACAAGATGCTCGTCAATTACTGGATGCTGAATGGTTTTCTTTGAGAAACTTAAAGGGAATGAGAAAAAGGCGCTTCGGATTAGGACTGGCCTCACAGCAAGGGCAAGAAGCATGCATTGTACTGGAAGGTTGGGCTAGTATTTAATCAGACCCTGGTAATGAAGGAACATCTCAGTAATGGCCACAGACAAGGTTAGGCAATAATGTACCAATAGAAGATACACTATTTGTAGCTCGGGGTTGAATTATGGAATCCTTGGTGCTCTCTGAGCTTGGTTGTTTTCTTGCAGACATTTTATTACTCAAGTAGGTAACAACATGCATAGTAGAAGGAACAGGTTTGAGGAAAGGAGGGGGAGGAAGAAGAAGAAGAGGAGGAGGAGGAAGAGGAAGAAGAGGAGGTGGACGTGAACTATGAGGTCCTTGGTGCTCTCTGAGCTTGATTGTTTTCTTGAAGACATTTTATTACTCAACTAACATCATACAAGCTAGAAGGGAGGAGGAGGAGAAGGAGGAGGAGGAGGAGGAGGAGGAGGAAGGAGGAGGAGGAAGGGGAGGAAAAGAACTATGGGGTCCTTGGTGCTCTCTGAGCTTGGTTGTTTTCTTGAAGACATTTTATTACACAACTAACATTTTATTACACAACTAACATTATACAAGCTAGAAGGGAGGAGGAGAGGAGGAGGAGGAGGAGGAGGAGGAGGAGGAAGGGGAGGAAAAGAACTATGAGGTCCTTGGTGCTCTCTGAGCTTGATTGTTTTCTTGCAGACATTTTATTACTCAATTTTGAGGAATTTACTCAAGTTTGAGGAAAGGAGGGGGAGGAGGAAGAAGAAGAAGAGGAGGAGGAAGAAGAGGAAGAAGAGGAGGTGGACGTGAACTATGAGGTCTTTGGTGCTCTCTGAGCTTGGTTGTTTTCTTGCAGATGTTTCATGACCCAACTAGGGAACATCATCATGGCTAGAACTAAGTGGAGTTTGTTTATATAGCAACTTCCCCTATATATAGAAATCTAATTCCACTCTATTCTAGCAGTGATGGTGTTACCTTGTTGGGAAATGAAATATCTGCAAGAAGACAACCAAGCTCAGATAGCGCCAAGGACCTCCAGTGCATGTTGATTTAAATGCAGAGCTTCCAATATTGCTCGACCATCAGGGTTGGGCAGCTATTACCCCTTCATGACTTGTGGATTTCAACTCTCAGGAATACTGTGAGTTGAAGTCCACAAGTCGTAAAGGGACCATAGTTGTCCACCCCTGCTCTACCAACCAAGAAGAGGAGGTGGGCGTGAACTATGAGGTCTTTGGTGCTCTCTGAGCTTGGTTGTTTTCTTGCAGATGTTTCATGACCCAACTAGGGAACATCATCATGGCTAGAACTAAGTGGAGTTTGTTTATATAGCAACTTCCCCTATATATAGAAATCTAATTCCACTCTATTCTAGCAGTGATGGTGTTACCTTGTTGAAATATGAAATATCTGCAAGCTAACTCCAAACTCAGATCTCAGGACCCAGTTATGTTGATTTAAATGCAGAGCTTCCAATATTGCTCGACCATCAGGGTTGGGCAGCTATTACCCCTTCATGACTTGTGGATTTCAACTCTCAGGAATACTGTGAGTTGAAGTCCTAAGTATAAAAGACCATAGTTGTCCACCCCTGCTCTACCAACCTTTGCTAACAGAAGTAGATACTTTTTGTTCAATGTTAGATTCAGCTCTAACCTAATTCTACTTTTTCCAGCCTCCATCGAGTCATTCAGTCTTGTTTTTCAATTTGAGCAGATCATTATCTCTTTATGGGAAACCCACCATGTTTTCCAAAAGTCGGAATTCCTAACCAGGAGAAAGAAGAAGCAGGAAGTCACATTTTATAGCAGTGTTCTCAAATACAGAAGGAAGATATATGTGAGAAGGTGGGAGCGGGCAATACTAAATCTTGAGATAGATAGATAGATAGATAGATAGATAGATAGATAGATAGATAGATAGATAGATATGTTTCTCTCTTTCTCTCTAGGGCATGAGATATAATTTCTTCTTTGTTGTTGCTCTGGTTAATGCTTATCATTAATGTATGGTTAACATGTGGTGGAGTGCTATAAATTCAATTAAATGTTAATGCAAGCATCTGTTTAGCTTCACTTGTAAAATGAAGGGGAAAGATGTTACATTTTAAAACCCAATCAGAAAAGGTTGCTTTTCTCTCTCTCTCTTAAAAAAAAAACCAGTCTGAATGATGATGGTAGAGGCTAAGTGGGGAAACAGTCTTTTTATTAGACATGCCCAAGATATCCAACAAATCTTTTCCCACAAAGCAAACTTGTGAGGTAGGTTGAGCAGAGGAAGAAGGACTGGCCCAAAGTTGCCCAGCTGGCTTTCATGCCTAAGGTGGGATTAGAGCTCACTGTCTCCTGGTGGTTGGCCCAAAATCATCTAGCTGGCTTTCATCCCTAAGGCAGGACTAGAACTCTCCATCTCCTGGTGATTAAAAATTAAAGGAAGAAAATCAATGTAGGAATATCTTGGACTGTGTTATACTGTAAAAGAAAAATGAAAATGAGCAGGAAAAAATGGGGGCGACAACTTAAATATGCTAGTCCATAATGATAATAAAGATTAAATGGGATAAGAATTTGCACAATTATACGTAAGCCGTCACTCAACTGGCAAAATAAATCTCAATTATTTAATTCTGCAAGCAGGAGATGTACAACTGAATGTACTTCAGTTTTCTATATACTAAAATTAGTGCTAATAATATCTGTAGCAAAAACACCAGGGTTCTAGCTTTACCTGGTTTCAAACTTCTTTATTTATTTATAAAGAAGGATATTTGAGCAATATTACATTTTTATCTGTCAGGCAACGATGGTAAAATATCAATTATATAAAAACATGCAAATGAGTTGAATATCTGTCAAGACAATTATGGAAAAGCACTAGAAACATTTTGAATTCAGTCTGGAAGAAAGTTCAATAAATTATATTCAAGCAGCTAGTTTGCATTAATTATTGAACATCAAAAAAAAAAATATATCCAAGGAGAAAGGAAAGTAGTGGTTACGATTGCCAGGTAGAAGAGATGGATCAAGAGTTGACCACAATGCCAAGAAAAGAAGTGACAAGAGTTCTGAAACAGAGAGAAAGAAATGTTAGTGGGTCAATTTAGATGTTCTCCACAGTTGCTCAACCATGAAGTTAAGCCTGTCCTTTTGGAGAAAAAAATATATTGATGGGTTCACAGTGAACTCTATAAGGTGAACTCTTTGAGTTTGACCAGAACATCAATGATACTGAGACTTGTATACATTTTTTTTCTCTACCATTTTTCAAAGCTTATTCAGGAGAGGTTTCCATGTTTTGCACAAGGAGGTCTTGGCAACGCATCAACACGTGGGCAGCAGCACCCAACTGTATAGCAAACTCTCTGTGTGTGCTTATTCACAGTGGGTTTCTCTGGATCTCAGCTGCAATCATTTTTTCTGCTCACAACTTCACCGAGGGCTCCTATTGATGTGCATAATACCTTCACCAAGTCAGCTGTTTGTGCCTAAGCAACGGTAGTAACAGTGGGCCAGTGGCAAAGGTCCATGGTAAGATTATTCCCTGTTCCTCTTTAGCTATTTTCCAATCCATTAAGCTTTGATTATTATTTTTTCTTCTTTCTCCCAGCTATTTAACTTGGACGTTAACTTTGGCTATCTGGTACCATTTGTTACATATACCGTTTTGGGCAAGGCATTCAATGTATGTTGCTTTCTCCACCACCTCAAAAGGGATTCCATTTTTGGCACCTGCTCAGAGTACATAAATCACGGATAATTAGAGGTAGGAGAATGGGACACCATCCCCTTCCTTCCCTTAAACTCCATGAACCTAACTTCATGCTGTAAATTTGAAATGTGTATTCATGAGGCTTTTCTATATAACACTGAAGTTCTTGAAGAATGAGAAGAGTACATGAATCACAACAAGGTCATTTCACCATTATGTATCCTGCCCAGATCTTTCAAAATAAAAGTAGCTGTTGAGAGCAACTGGACTGCACATTGTCCAGCTTTTTTGCTTTATAAATTCTTGATTAAAGAAATATGATTTTGCCAGCTTGTAAAACCTTGGGACCAACAAAACTGCATCCAGTTTTGGTCACCACACTATAAAAAAGATGTTGAGACTCTAGAAAAAGTCCAGAGAAGAACAACTGGGATGATTAGGGAACTGGAGGCTAACGCATATACAGGAACCGGGCTTGGCTAGTCTAGGGAAGAGAAGGACCAGGTTAGACAGGATAGCATTTTCCAATATTTGAGGGGCTGCCACAGAGAGGAGGAAGGGGGTCAAGCTATTCTCCAAAGCACCCGAAGGCCAGGCAAGGAATAATGGATGGAAACTGATCAAGAAGAGATTTAACCTGGAAATAAGGAGAAACTTTCTGACAATGAGAGAAGTCAACCAATGGAACAGAAGTTGTGGGAGCTTCATCACTGGAGGCCTTCAAGAAGATACTGAACTCCCATCTGTCAGAAATGGTGTAGGGTCTCCTGCTTGGGCAGGGGGTGGACTGGATGACATACAAGGTCCCTTCCAAGTCTGATTATCTGTTATCTGTTATCTGAAGGAGTATCTCTTCTCACATATTAGACTCTACATTTAGCCCTTCCACCCTGAAGAATGGGCCGCCTCAGGGATCATCTGTGTAGGTCCTCTGGGTGATCTTTTCAGATCTGGCCAAAGCCTTTTCAGAGGCATTCCTGGTTATGAGCATTAATGTACTGCAGTATTCATCAAAGATTAAAAAAATATTCTCCTGGTCCATTTTATCAATGAAAAAGGAGGAAGGAGGAAGGAAGGAAGGAAGGAAGGAAGGAAGGAAGGAAGGAAGGAAGGAAGGAAGGAAGGAAGGAGGGAGGAGAAGGGAAAGGGAAGAAGAAGAGGAGGAGGAGGAGGAGGAGGAGGAGGAGGAGGAGGAGGAGGAAGAAGAAGAAGAAGAAGAAAAGAAGAAGAAAAGAAGAGGAGGAGGAGGAGGAGAAGGAAGGAAGGAAGGAAGGAAGAGGAGGAGGAGGAGAAGGGAAGGAAAAAGAGAAGATGAGAAGGAGAGGAAGAAGAAGAAGAAAAAAAAGATGAGAGAGGAGGAGGAGGGAGGGAGGGAGGAAGGAAGGAAAAGGAAGGAAGGAAGGAAGGAAGGAAGGAAGGAAAGAAGAAGGAGAAGAGAGGAAAAGAGGAAGAGAGGAAAAAGAAGAAAAGAAAAGAAGAAGAAGAAGAAGAAGAAGAAGAAGAAGAAGAAGAAGAAGAAGAAGAAGAAGAAGAAGAAGAAGAAGAAGAAGAAGAAAGGAGGGGGGAGGAAGAAAGGAAGGAAAAAGGGAAGGGAGGAAGGAAGGAAGGAAGGAAAAAGGAAGGGAAGGAAAAGAAGGATTCTATCAACACTTATATTTTTCCATTTGTTCATATATTTTAATTTATTGAACTTTACTGAAATAGGAGGGAGAAAAAAATAAGGCCAACTGATAGAATAATATAGATATTATTCTATTATAGATATAGGTAATATAGAGAAAATGTTCCTTTTTCTACGGTAACTAGGGAAGTCTCTCCTACTCAGAGATCCAAGCAAGGCAATGAGCTTTCAAAGAACTCAATTTCACTGACTGATTTGAATAAAACTAGCCGTATTTATTGCTTACTGATCTCTAGCCAAGTAGTTGATTGTCATCTGGAGTCTATCGTGTTTTTTTCCCACTCCCCATTTCAGCCTTGGGGAATCCTTTTCTCCTACTAAAAATGTTATTCTTTAGATTTAATAGGCTCACCCTGGCAAAGATTTCTATTTAAGGAAGCATGAGTGAACTGAGAGTAGAGCAGAAAAACACAGTCGCAGGGGAGATTGTTCAGTCACTTTGTGAGTCAAGTCAAAGAAATAAGAGAAAAATAGAAGACTTTGATGTTGGTGATGATATAATGCAAAGGTCTTCAAAGTTGGCAAGTTTAAGACTTGTGGACTTCAACACCCAGAATTCCTGAGCTAACATGACTGGAGGAGGAATTCTGGGAGTTGAAGTCCACAAATCTTAAAGCTGTCAAGTTTGAAGACCCCTGATATAATGTATCAGCAGTTCAACCATAGGTGAGTGAAATCTCAATAACACCTTTAAAAAATAGTTGTGAGTATGTACATTACATTTTCTTATTTCTCTGAGATAATACTACTGGTGTTTTGTGACATCATCATGTAGATGAATTACATCTATCTAGGCTTGTGACTCACTCCATGCTCTCTGAGTAGTTGACCAGTGTGATTAAATACACAACAAAGGGAGAAATAAAAATCAATGAAGAAAAATAGAAATGAAGAAGATGCACTAGCAAAATAATGCAGTAGAATAAAATCAGTGTATATTTATAGAATGTCAATTTCAAGCATTGTTTTATCAGATCTGTCCTTCTGGATCCCCAAATTAAAAGGAGAGAAATTCCAGTCTATCCTTCAAAATGTGTTTCACACTCTCAATTTTTTTCAGTTGATATAAGCTAATGATTGAAGGGATTATGCAGAAAGATAATGATGTTATAACTGCCTAGACTAATGTATAGCATACAAATTAGCAGGATCAAAACTTTGGCCAAGAAAAAAAAAATCTAATGATACTTCCCTCACACCAGCCTCCTGAACTAAATGGTGCCCTGGCTGCATGCCAGAAAACTAACATGTTCCATGAAAGAGGACAAGCATGAAAAACAAGAAAAAGAAAAAGAAAACTTGTTGCTAGACCTATAAATCACAAGTCGGTGTCCTCCACATCTGCTGTGCTGAATTACAACTTTTATCACTCTCACCTCACATGACTTACATCTGGAGGACACCATGTTCTGGAAATGTTGGAGTAGACAATGTGGTCCATACAGCTTACATGAAAACTGATTCCATGATTCTATGAAGCAACTGGATTCCATGAAGCAACTGGACTTGCTGGGTTTTCTTTGAAGACATTTCGCTCCTCATCCAAGAAGAAGAGTTGAAGAAGCTTCTTGGATGAGAATGGAATGTCTTCAAGGAGAAAAAACAAAAACAAAAATGTCTAGGTGCCTCTTGGAAAAGCCGAGCAGTATAATATATAATATATAATATCAATAATTGATATTATTTGTTGACGAAATACGTTATCCCACAAAAGGCCAGGAAAGGAAGCACATCAATTTCTGAATATGGGAAGGTTATTATTTTACCACCATATCCAGGGATCTGTAAATATCTGGAAGCTAAATATGAATTCTCACTGGAGGGTTTGCATAGACGAAGAGATCTCTTCAAGCTAGGCTAACAGAGATCATGATGAAAAGTCTAAGTGTCTTGCAAAGTCATTTATAGGGCTTCGGAATGTAATTAAAGAATAGAATTTGGAGTGGCAAGATCTCTCTGTTTCCTTGGAGAAAAATAAGAAATTCACAGATGCAGTGGAACTGGGGAGTTTGCAAAATGGAACCTCATTAGGTCAATTACTTCATTGACTTCTGCCTGGAAACAGTGTATGCCTGAGGCTTTTGGCTTGTTGACTGAAACATTCAAGGGAATTAACTCTGTTTTTCTTTTCAACAATAACTTAAGACATGTCAGTGTTCAAGATGAGCAGCTGAAATGTTTGTGAGAAAAACAGACAGAAGAAGAAGCCACAGTACATTTTAAGTTAAAATATTGAAGTAGTTGGCTGTTACAATATGGACTCCATGAATATAGCTGTCTGAAACTCCCACTCGTGTTCTTTTTCTAGCAACAATTTTCCTAAAGTTGAATGTTAATTAAGGTACTAGTTCCCAAATCCCTCACCTATTATGAAATTATAGTTGGCAGTATTAATATGTACAATATGCTATTCTGTTGGCCTAAGAAAAAATGATTACAGATGTGTTGAACTATAAGCTTACACATCTTCCCATAGCTGAATAAATTCTATGAGTGATTAATAGACTAATTGAAGACTAATAAAGCAAAATGCAGGACTGAAACCTCTGTGCATTCACTTATTTGTGACTGGAAAGCAGGATCGTGATTGGAAATCACTTGCCTGCCTGCAAGTCTACATCTGGATGGATTAAAAGAAAAACAAATAAGTGTTCTAAATGCATGAACACAAAAGTCGTAGCTCCTGTTTGCCCTTCCTATTCATCCCCCTTCTCCCAACTGCATTTATTACATTAGATCACCATCTTTTTTTTCAATCCAGGTTTTTGAAATTAAATTAGTACTGCTGCCACAAGGTGAATACTTGACAAGCAGCAAAGTGAGCTTGTGTGAGTTGTTCCAGACTGAAACTTACCCTTTTACTTATTTTTTAATCAAGGGTGAACAATGCTCCAGGATTTCAGAACATCAGCACCATGGACAGTGCTCAAATTATGGTTGGAAGCTAACTGAATTGAACAATCCCTGGCCAAAATTTGTTGGACTCAGTATTAGCTTGCTTTCTGGAGATCGATGGTGGTCATTGGATTGAACAAGGCTTTCCTGGCCAACCAATACAATCTCATGCTGGCTAGTTAAGCGTCCTAACAAGCAAGAGACTGATGAGAAATGCATGCTTAAGCTAAGGGTTTGTCCCCAGGGAGGTGAATTAAGTGGCTTAAGCTGTGAAGATATCTCCCAGCCTGCTAAAAATAGCATCTTCTTCTGTACACAAGGACCACAATTTGGTTGCTCAGCTACTAAGGTTACTTTGCAGCATGCAACCTCCTGCAAGAAAGTCATGGGGACACAAAATCAATTCTGACTTCCGACTGTCTTTCCATGTGGTTCTTTCTCTTTATTTTAAATCAGGCTTGTGTTAGGCAGTTCTATCTGGTTGGCCACCCTAACGCATAAAATACTGGATTTTCTTGGTTGGATGCCTCTTACATAAAATATAGAATAAACCTGATTTAAAATAAAGTCATTTTCAAGGGTTTCCCCCACCTCTTCTTTTGAATCCCGGAATTTGGATTCATCTCATGAAATCACAGAATAACAGAGTTGGAAGGGACCTTGGAGGTCTTCTAGTCCAGCCCCCTGTTTAGGCAGCAAACCCTACACCACTTCAGACAAATGGTTGTCCAATCTCTTCTTAAAAAACTTCCAGTGTTGGAGCATTCACAACTTCTGGAGCCAAACTGTTCCATTGATTGATTGTTCTCACTGTCAGGAACTTTCTCCTTAGTTCTAAGTTAAATCTATTTTTGATTAGTTTTCTTCTACTGTTTTTTGTCTTGCCTTCGGGTGCTTTGGAAACAGGTGGCTTGTGCCAAAAATGGGCAAATAAAATAATGACACAACCTACCAGTAATGTATGGTATCAGTTGGTCATAAGACATGTGAATGACGTTATCTTGGAAGGCTGTGAAAAAGCATGAGATAAAGTAATAGGTCATGAGTTTGTCAGCAGCTAATGGATGCAATTTTGGAGATATCTTTATTGATAATGATAGATATTTTGATCTCTGAAGTATTTGGATTACAATTGTCCTGTCTAGAGGACCCGACCCAGCAGGATTTTCTGATATAAGGAAACTGTACTCTTGGGATGGATGAGTGCTTCATTGATTTGCAGATCTTCCTCTCTTACCTATTCACTTCCAACTCCTAAAGTCCTTGGTATAGTGAATATCAGTTCTTGAAGAGCTGTCGGCAATGTTTAATCTCACTCTTTCAATCTGCATTACAGCACATTGACCTGAAGGTAGAACACCAGAAAGATATTAAAAATTCAAACACTGGAGAAAATTATCGCACTCATTATCTAAATTAGTTTATTAAAGCTGCAGGAAGCTCCTTCCATGAACACAAGAAGAAAGAAGGAGTAATATTCTGTTTTTGGAGGATTATACATTATTAATTGTCATTTCTCAGAGAGCTGAAGAAGCTTCAATGACCTTCTTGAAGGAAACTCAAGGGAACAACACAGATATTTACACATTTGTGACTTCAAAAAAAATAGGTTTTGAAGTAATCCTTCCAGTATCAGCTTCATCTGTGGACTGCTTGAAAAGAAGTGAAAAGGAACATCTACACTCATCTTGGGAGCCGTGGCCAGGGGGGGCTTTTGCCCAGGTCCAGCTGGTTTGCCAGTTACGCCCATACCTGGACTGAGATGCCCTGCGCATGGTCACTCAGGCACTTGTCGCCTCTCAGCTCAACTACTGCAATGCTCTCTATTTAGGACTGCCCTTGCATACCATCCGGAGGCTTCAGCTGGTACAGAATGCAGCTGCGCGGGTTGTGATGGGAGCCTCCCAGTACTCCCATGTTACACCCCTCCTGTGTGGCCTGCATTGGCTACTGGTTGCCCTCCGAATGAGATTCAAGGTTTTGGTATTGACATTCAAAGTCCTACAAGACATGGGTCTGGGCTATTTACGGGAGCATCTACTGCCGGCATCAAATACCAACCACCCTATACGAGCACACAGGCAGGGACTCCTCAGCATGCCGTCTGCAACCCAGTGTTGTTTGGTGGCATCACGGGGGAGGGCCTACTCTGTGGCATCTCCCGCTCTGTGGAACCAACTAC
>CM019162.1:22319528-22375734 GCA_009733165.1 Naja naja
ACTTCAATTCCCAGAATTCCTGAACTAACATGACTGGAGAAGGAATTCTGGGAGTTTGAAGTCCACAAGTCTTAGAGCTGTCGAGTTTGAAGACCCCTGGTTTAAACTGCATGTCAAGCTGCATACAAAGTAACGTTGACTGTGCTCTATAGTCATTCCTGCATGGGGGCAGAATTTCTCCCAGGGGGCTTTTCCAGGCGGGAAATTGATTGGCCTATTTAGATATAGTTTCCTTTATTTGGGAAAGATAAATCTGAATAAATTTTGATCAGGTTTGCTCTGAACAACAGCGGCTGAAGTTTCAGCCATGTAGACACAAAATGAGATTTGTACTCCTTTAGGTGTTTCTGCTTGTTATCATTTTGTCCACAGGTGAAACGTAAACAGGCATTAACAAGTTATCAATCCATTCTGTCATGGCTTATGAAAGATTTTCTTTCTTTTCTGGAACCTTATATGCAGTCAAAAATAACTTACCGTGATTGCAGAAAATTGTTTTTTGAGGTGGATTCTTCTTTTGCCTTTGCTTTTAGGTTTCAGCAATGGAAAATTACATTTAGTGGAGTGCATTAATGGCACCTTGAAAATAACTTGGCTCAAAGGGAGACAAGGTGTCAAAGAATGTACTTATATCTGTGGAATGGCTTTGTGATGTTGTTTCTCTTTACTTTAGAAACGTGAGAAGGCAGGCACCAAGTTGGGCCAGGATGATGAATATTCTAAAATGCAAGGATGCAAAGATTGATATTGGATACATATTGCTGCCTCGGACATATCCAAGTACCAATAAAGGAGAATATTTGTAGCTCAGGGTTGACGTGAGTGGTCCTTGGGGCTTTCTGAGCCTGCTTGTTCTCTTGAAGACGTTTCATTACCCATCATCAGTGCTAGGAGGAAGTAGGGTTTGCAAGGAGGAGGAGGAGGAGGAGGAGGAGTATTGTGGGGCCCTTGGTTCTCTCTGACCTTGCTTGTTTTCTTGCAAATGTTGCATTACCCAAAATAGGTAAGATCATCAGTGCAAGTAGAAGGACATAGCAACATAAATTTTGGGCTCAATTGTGGTCATTAATCAAGGAATACCTGTAAAGCCCTGTGTATGTGTGTGTGTGTGTGTTCTCATCCAGGTAGATATGTATGCCATTTTTTTACGCAACAGTTTCAGTAACTGGCTGTGTTTCATGGCAATTGTCCATACACAATCGACGTCTGTAAGAAACTCATTCCTAAGCCACAAGTGACATTAGCTAATGTTTCTTGGGCGCTTCATTCACATCACTATAAGCAGTTCACAGCAAAAGAAAATACAGCACACTGCAATAATTCAGAAATGATCGATGCTCTGGTTCTTTGAGCAATCGAGTAACAGAATGGAAGCCACATCCATATTAGTAACTTGATCATTTTATCGAGACGTAAAATGTCCCTACTAAAATCCAGAAGGAGGACGAGTCAAATAAAATGATCCCAGTCTTGCCCAGATCATCTTCCTTTCCTGCTTCAAAGTCACCCTCTGCAAGACTCTGTATTCCAAGAGAGAGAGAAAGAGAGACAGAGACAGGAGACAGAGAGAGACAGATAGAAAATAAGAATAAAGTTTTTCAAATCTTCCTTAAGACACTTTGGCTGCTAGCCTTTCATTTGACAGGCAGCCATCTTGGAAATCACACCTTTGCAGAGACATTTCAAAGTATTCTCAGTAATGGAAAAACTTCCTCTTGAGTGTTACAGGAACAAAATTTAGGCATTTAAGACAAAATGAGGTTTTTGCCTGCTCTCAGCTAGGGGCAAAATCAATAGCCCAAGTTTAGAAACTCACAGTTCCTTCAGCGGAGGGCTCTCTTATTTAATCTAAATTGATCATAGTCTTCCCAAAGCTTGCTTTAATTTTAGGACCTAAACCACAACTGTATCCTTTACAACTGTCAACAGGTAGCTCCTTGTGGCGTAGAGCTGTAAAGGTCAGCTTTGAGAAACATTGCTATTTCCCAGGCACCAGTTTTACTTCAACCCTTTGCCAATGGCAGGTAGAATGTAAAAAAAAAAATCAAACAAAACAATGTTTATAGGCTTACTTTTTTCTTGGCTTAATATCTCAGAGGAGAAAGAGACTCGGTCTCCTTAACAACTCTCAGTATGTCAATAAGGAAAGTGTTATGTATGCAGGTTTGAATGTCATTGGTTAAGTTTGAACTGTTCTTGTAAAATGTCAGAAATGATTGGTTTAAAAAGTGCGGGTAAACCCTGCACTCTGATTGGCTGGCAACTGCGGCTGCTGGCTATAAGTAGCAGCCGCAGCCCAGCCAAATCGGGTCTGTTATGAGCTGTAGTCACTAATAAACTCTTCACTGAAGCACTTTGCGTCTGACTCTTCGTGCAAATCTAACAGAAAGCATTCGGGTTATTTTTCCATCTCTCTGGAGAGGGAGAGAGTGGAGAGAGAGAAGGAGAGGGAGAGGAGGGAAAGAGGAGGGAGGGGAGAGGAGAGGAGAGGAAGAGAAGGGAAAAGAGAAGAGGGGCAGGAGAGGAGAGGAGAAGGACATATAAGAACTGAATTCAAGCTGAGCAATGGGACACTTTTCCCTCAACTGCATCCCATATCTGTTCTATTCTTAGACAATAGCACTTAACCAAACATGGCTGATCCCAGAAAGGTGAGCAAGATGCCACCTGGTTACTCCTTGCAGGAGAATCACCAGGAAAATGCAAAGGCCCCAAACTAGATCGGGAATGGAAAATCACTTCTTGTGTTGTTATCAATAATCACCAGGAGCCGAGCTGAAGGCTAAGAAATGCTCCCTTATCATCTTGGTACAGAGCAGGCCAGGTAAGTTGGATGTTTATGAATGCTACTCTTGGGAATTTCTCTTGCCCTGATTGATAGGGAGAGTTTCACAGATTTTCCAAGAGGTCAAACTTAGATGTGTGTTTAAACATAGATGGTGAAAAGCGGTGGGAGCTGGCGTTTCTTGGTGTGGTTGGTTTGATGCCCTCTGCTCAAGCTTTCTTGGCGGGTTTATTGACAGAAGCGAACGAAGCAGATCAGAGTGCAAGGATGGTCTCACACTTGGCATAGATCCCTGCTGGATTTGCTACTCACACGTTGAAATGGGGAGCTTTGCATGTAGGCGTTTTCTTGTCGCTAATGCTGTTTTTGCATAATTCAGTGGGTTCATGAAGATGTTCACGGGTTCCTCAGCCAACCTTTTTGGCCTTCTCTACAAACGGTAGGATTCCAACAAGCACAAGTTGATGAGATGTCTCTGAATGCTTCATTTCTCTCCTTTTTTCCCCCCCATGTATTTTTTTTTTTTTTTGGCCTTTTCCTCTGCTTCCCTCTGCTACTCATTTTCCCGTCTTTCATTGCCCATGATAGACTTTGATGGATTTTGATAAACAACTTTTCCATTGCATAAGAGAAACAAGGTAAGCCTGTAATTTGAACTACTCGTGTGATTGGAAATGAACAGCGTGACAGCGGCAAGAAAAATTGAATTCTATAATGGACTGCTTTGGGAAATCTTGTTATTCAAGTGTGGGGAAACGTTGAAAAGGTGAAACTAGAGGTGAATAAAAGCGGGGGAATATCCACCTCCAAAATGAAACATTCAGACTCACAATATCTCATGTTTCACATTTATTATAGCAGAATAACAGAGTTGGAAGGGACCTTGAAGATCTTCTAGTCTAACCCCCCTGCTTGGACAGGAGACCTTATACCATCCCAGGGAAATGATTGTCCAGTCCAGGGGTGGGCAAACTTTTTGACTCGAGGGCCACAATGGGTTCTTAAACTGGACCGGAGGGCCAGAACAAAAGCATGGATGGAGTGTTTGTGTGAACTAATATAAATTCAAAGTTAGATGACTTCATGTAGCCTTCTGGGAGAGCAAGAGAACCCTCCACTCTTTCGGCTCCGCGGGCCGGATAGAACAGCCGAATGGGCCGGATCCGTCCCCCGGGCCATAGTTTGCCCATGGCTGGTCCAGTCTCTTCTTGAAAACCTCCAGTGTTGGAGCACCAAAAACTTTAAAGGCAAGCCATCCCACTGATTAGTTGTTCTCACTGTCATGATTGTTCTTCTTAATTCTAGGTTGATTCTTTCCTTCTTTATTTTCCATCCTTTGCTTCTTGCCCTGCCTTCAGGTGCTTTGAAGAGTAGTTTCACCTGTTTTCTCCAAACTGCCCCTTGGCCCTTTTCCCATCCTCCAGATCTGGTAGAACATTCTAGGAAGAATTACCACACTAAAAAAGCATCAGAGTACAAATACCCTTCTTGGAATCAAGAATGTGAAAAGTGAAAAGAAAATTGAGCCGAGGAATCACACCTCCACAATGAGGCTAAAAAATAAATGAAGTTCCAACAAATGTTCACAGTGTAGGGAAAGCCACTCTTTTATTCACAAATTCCTAAACTGGCAACCTTGAGCTATTTGTAGCAGATGAAAACCTTGTAGAGTCTCTCACAACATTCCATCTTGTTTCGTCGCTCACAAATATGTACCAAAAGGGTGAAAGCAAGAATATATTGCTTTCCTGTTGTAATGCTTGATTGCTCTTGACACATTGCCAAATTTTTCCTAGCCTTCTGATCGACCTCACTGTCATTACAGAAATGAGAATGAATACAAAGGAAGAGAATATACATCCATACGAAGAATATATATACTGTATAATATAAGTTGAAGGTTTGAAAAAGGAGCATGTTGGAAAGAATATTCTACCTCCAGCCAAGCTTATTTCCAAAATCTGAGATCTGCCAATAGTGACTGTCCTTTCAAAAATATTTTGACATAGATTAGGGAAGGGAAGGGAAGGGAAGGGAAGGAGGAAGGAAGAGAAGGAAGAGAAGGAAGAAGAAGAAGAGAAGAAGAGAAGAGAAGAGGATTCTTTGTTGGCCAAGTGTGATTGGATACACAAGGAAATTGTCTCCTGTGCATAAGCTCACAGTGTACACCTAAACATCAAGCAATAGGTCCTAGGTCATAAATTATAGTTCATTAATCATTAATCATAAGTTACAAACAACAATTGATATATCATAAGAAACAATAGGGAAAGAGTAAGAAAGATGAGAAGTGAGACAGTGCTGTGGGAATTAGGTATTCAGTAGAGTGATGGAATGGCAAAAAAAACTATCTTTGGTTGTTTTGACATGCAATGCCCTATAGTGGCATCCTGAGGGCAAAAGTTGAAACAGATTATATCCAGGATGTGAGGAGTCTCTAGATACTTTCTCAGCCCTCTTTCTGGTCCATGCAGTATACAGATCCTGACTGACACATTTCTAAGTCAATACAGGGGTATCCCCACAGGTTAAAAGGGGGCAGGGCATTGATTGTATAGCTATGGCTGCTATTTTGACTTTTTCAACTACCCCCAGTTCAAGCGTTATAATCAAATACTTTCTTTAATTGGTGATTATCTTCCATGTTACTGTGTAGGAATACTGGTCAATTCCTGCATGCCAAACTCTTCAGACCGGGTTAGAGAAAGACCCATCACAGGGAAAATCCATGTTCTCAATGAGAGTTGACATGACTTGATGGGACATATAATCAATCAATCAAGGAAACAAGAGCCGGCCTCCTACCCACCACCAGTCATGGGCTTTCTCCAAAACTGTCTTCTCCTATGAAGACGATTTCCCAAGCAAGTTTTCTTTCATCAGATGAAATGAAAAGTGATAGAAATACAATCCATCTCCTTGGTATTAAACCAAATAATGCACACAGTCACTTTTGAGCTAGGTTGGAGTTCAGGCTAATATCAACCTTAGAGGAGAATGCTGCCTATGTGGGCCTTTGAAGGAATTTACCCACCCAATTTCTCTTCCTCCAAACTCAATTGATCAGAATAGAGTTGGAAGGGACCTTTGAGGTCTTCTAGTCCAACCCTCTTCTCAAGCAGGAGACCCTATTCCATTTCAGACAAATGGTTCACCAGTCTTCTTTTTCTTCCTAGCATATTCCTGCGAGTGCAGGGTCCGCTTTTCAGATTATTGAATGCTGCTTTGCACAGTCAGCTGCATCTCCAGGGTGCAGGCCCACCACATATCTTGCTTGATGGTATCTTGCCATCTCTGTTTTGGGCGTCCGCAAGGTCACCGGCCATTGACTTCTAGTTGGTAGGTAGTCTTGGCAACAGTGGAAGGTGCTGCTCTCAGGACATGTAACAGAGCTGGAAGGCACCTATACCATTTCAGACAAATGCCTGTCCAGTCTCTTCTTAAAAACCTCCGGTGATGGAGCACCCACGACTTCTGAAGGCAACTTTTGTTCCACTGGTTAATTGTCCTCACTGTTAGGAAGTTTCTCCTCAATTCCAGCTTGCTTCTCTCCTTGATTGAGTTTCCATTCATTGTTTCTTGTCCTGCCTTTGGGTGCTTTGGAGAATAATTTGACCCCCTCTTCTTATTGGCAGCCCCTCAAATACTGGAATATTGCTATCATGTTCCCCCTAGTCCTTCTTTTCTCTAGACTAAACATAAAGGTAAAGATTCACCTCTCACATATGTGCTAGTTGTTTCTGGCTCTAGGGGGTCATCTCATTCCAGCTCATCTCCATTTCAGTGCCAAAGAACCAGCGCTGTCCAAAGACGTCTCCATGGTCATGTGGCTGGCACGACTAAACACCGAAGGTGCACAGAATGCTGTTCCCTTCCTACCAAAGTGGTCCCTATCTTTCTACTTGCATTTTTGCATGCTTTCCAACTAGGTTGGCAGAAGCTGGAACAAGTAACGGGAGTTCAGTCCCTTATGCAGTGCTAGGGATTCAAACCGCCAAACTGCCAACCTTTCTGATCAACAAGCTCAGCGTCTTAGCCACTGAGCCACCGCATCCCTGGATCTCTAGACGTCTCTAGACTAGCCAAATTCAAATCCTGCAGCTATTCTGCAAATTCTCCACTCCAAAGTGGGTGGAGAATTTTGTAGATCAAGCGATGTTCTAACCATTATCCCAAAGCATCTCTCATTATTGATGAAGGATGTAAGAAGTGCAATCTAAAATGTTATCCAATAGATTTTTCTTAAACATCATCTGTTAAACAACTAGGCTGCATCTTTGCAATTACATCATAAAGAATTACTCTATCTGCAAAGGTACTTAGGATGTGTGTTCTTGTGTCTAATCAATATATAAGTAAATTAATCTCTCCCCAACTGCTCTGGGCACTCATTTCTCCTCTTCAAAGTCAGAACTGAGCATTGCATG
Source organism: Naja naja (assembly GCA_009733165.1). Taxonomy (NCBI): domain Eukaryota; kingdom Metazoa; phylum Chordata; class Lepidosauria; order Squamata; family Elapidae; genus Naja; species Naja naja. Next base: position 22,326,741 of record CM019162.1, read on the forward strand.
ACTCATTAAATCACCTAAAGCCTTCAATCCCTAATATTAATTAACTTCGTTTTTTTTTAAAAAAACTACCCTTTTCAGTAAAGGAACGCCCCTCTTTCTTTCTATCACAAGGGTGGCTTAAAAACAGCTTGCAAAAAAGGAAGAGAGAATGGATTTGGTTCAATGCCCTCTCAGTCGCAAACAATTTTAGATTTTACAGTATTAATAAAAATTGTGCTGCAGGATCTTCATTAAAAGCAAATTATAGTGTGTCTTTCAATGTTCCTGTTTTACAAGAGTGGGCTGAACAGTTGATTGACAGATGCTACTGTTTCCTTGGTTTAATTATTGAAAAATATAGATATTTTGCTACACGGTAGCATGGCCAACATATGCAAAGAATGACCAAGAGGTTGCTGTCTTAATGGAAATAGAAATATGATTCCCCATTGCCTTCTTTCATCATGTATTTTATTCCCCCCTTTTACCCCAGTTCTTTACTTTAGCTTACAACCTGAGCTATTGTATCTGTCTGTTTATCTATCTTTCTAGTATCTATCTCATCTAACTCTATCCTATCTGTTTGTCTGTCTATCAAACAGACAGACAGATAGATAAACTATCATCTAACAATCATCTATCTATCTATCTCTCTATCATCTGTCTTTCTATCATCTATTTGATTTATATTCTATCTCCTTCTCTGGCAAGTGACTTTTATATCATAATAATGTTTGCTTTACTGAGTAAAAGAATAAAATATTCTTTTATAATACTGTAGTCTCAATAATCCAAACAACAGAATTGGAAAAAATATATACTCTAACATATTCTGAGAAAATATGTCCCAGAAATTATTAGATATTTATAATTTGTGCTTCTGGGTGTTGTCAACACCTTTAATTAGATAAATCCTTTGTTGTTATATATTTTTTGTAGTTTCCTTTTTTTTTCAAGTGTGAGGCATCACATTTGTAACATTTTCATATTTCCTCCTTGGAGTTAGTGCTTAAAGCCCATTTTGTTTTGCTAAATTGTTCAATGAGTTGCATATATCACAACAATAGAACTCAGAAGGTCATCACACAGCCCATTACCCAGGTCGTTACAACACAAAAGGCTGAGAGACACACAGCCAGCACCTCAGCCACACAGGGTCTCAGGAAAAAGCCATCCAATCTGCATACATCAACTCCACAAACCAATCAAGAAGTAACAACACAGCCAACTCTGGAGTTTAAAAGGGAAAAACAGCCACTATCACACACTTCTCCCAGAAGAACGAAGCTGAAGACACCAGCCTGAAGATGACGGATGAGATTTCATCGAAACGTTGCCAAGGTATTCTCAATCTTACATGGGACAAGACCCGAATACACCAAGACCTACATATATATGTATATATATTTAATAAGGCCCCTAGGCAGATTCAAGGTGATGTTTCCACTCCCATTGAAACTCAGACAGGTGGGATGTGTTCTGTTTTGAGAAGGAAACCTTGCGAGGGTTTTATTTTAGCTGTCCTCCGCAATTCTCTTCAGTGGTATTAGTTGAAGTGGGCTAGACTCATCTCCCAGGCCTGGGAATAGATGACCCATTGAGTGTGTCCGTGAAGTACCCCAATGAATTTGCTCTAAAGACAAAGCCACATTGATGCAATTTCTATGCAGATTCTCACCGGCTTGGCCCTTCGTGCTTCTCCCATCTAGCAGCACATGACTGGAATTTCAGAAAGGCTAATGAGATAGGGATGTAGGGTTAAGCCTACTCTGCTTTGCATTGAATTGTATGTCTAAAAGGACTAGGGATGACATCATCGCAATGTCCCAATATCTAAGGGACTGCCACAAAGAAGAAAGGGTCAACCTATTCCTCAAAGCACCAGGAGGAAGACAAGAAGCAATGGATGGAAAACTAATCAAGGAGAGAATCAACTTGGAATGAAGAAGAAATTTCCTAACAGAGAGAACAATTAACCAGTGGGATGGCTTGCCTTCAGAATTTGTGGGTTCTCCTTCACTGGAGGCTTTCAAGAAAGCCTTGCCTGGAATGGTATAGGGTAGTGGTTCCCAAAGTGGGTGGTACCACCCCCTGGGGGGCAGTGGATACCTTAGGGAGGTGCTAAGAGGCAAGAGGGCCAGCAGGGGGGCACTGAGAGGCGGCAGGGGGGCATTTGAGGTGCCGGCCCATGGGTTCACCCATTGACTAGAGCCGGCACCTCCAATGCGGTAGCAGTAGCACGTTACATGCCTTCGCAGCAGGTTTGATGTGCTGCCCCCCTGCCGCCTCTTATCGCCCCTCTGCTGGCCCCCTTGGGGATGCTAAGAGGTGACAGGGGGAATTCGAGGCACTGGCCCTGCAGGTTCACCCATTGACTGTAGTAACACTCCGGAGCCGGTGCCTCCAATGCGGAAGCAGTGGCACGTTATGTGCCACCGCGGCCGTGTTCGCGTGCCGCCCCCTGCCACCTCTTAGTGTCCCCAAGGGGCTGGCAGAGGGGTGCTAAGAGGTGGCAGGGGTGTTCGAGACACCAGCCAGCCATGCAGGTTCACCCATTGAGGCCCTGGCTCCAGAGCGGTGCTACAGTCAATGGGCGAACATGCAGGGCCGGTGCCTCAAACACCCCACTGCCACCTCTTAGCATCCCCAAGGACAAACCCTCAAATTAGGCCATGCCCACAGAAATTTGAATCCCACCCCTGGGTGGGGGGCACTGAGGATGAGTTTGCAGCACCAAGGGGGCAGTGGACTTAAAAAGTTTAGGAACCACTGGTATAGGGTCTCCTGCTTGAAAACGGGGTTGGACTAGAAACCTCCCAAGGTCCCTTCCAACTCTTCTTCCATTATTCTTTTTTTCCTGGTAGCTTAAGAATACTCACACCTGGCCCTCCTCTGTGTTTGATTTCCAACTGCCGTAATGTAAGCAATTTCTGCTCAACAATTACATTGCTTTCCCATTAGATTTGATGGAAACATGACAAGTAATGTATCCTGCGTCATTTAAGCAGAAATTATAGCCTCCCCTCCCATATTAAATCTTAAAGATTGGAACGCTCCCCTTGTTTGAGAACTGTCTCTGAGTACTGTGACAAGGTGTGTTAAAAGTTGACATCCCGAAAGAGAGCTCTTCCCCAAAGATGGCAGGAGAAAACATGTTATTACCGAGAGCTTTGAATCCCTAGGGGCTGATAACAACTCTAGGAGTCACTCCAGCTATTTGAGTTGCAAAGAAAGCAAGGTGGTGGGTGCTTTAAGGGGGGGAAAAACATCTGACAAAGTTGATGCTTGTAGATTATGGCCCTTCAATGACTTCTTCAAGTCCTCTACCAGACACCTACAAGTTTGAGGTTTTGTACAGTTTGCTCGGTATTCTTAGCACTGCCTTGTTCTGGACAGAGAGCTATGATGTCATTCCTGGAGTTTATTGGAGCCTGTCTCCCAGCTTAGGAGGCAGCACCCCAAGTGCTCCTTACTACTATTGGGACAACTTTGGACTTTGCTTTCCACATCTTTCCATAACTGTGAGAGGGATCTTGGAGTCTTAGTGGACAACCAGCTAAATACGAGCCAGCAGTGTGCAGCAGCAGCCAAAAAAGCTAATGCAATCCTAAGTTGCATTAACAGAAGGATACAACTGAGATCAAGTGAAGTACTAATACCACTCTATAAAGTCTTAGTAAGGCCACACCTAGAGTACTGCATCCAGTTTTGGTCACCACATTATAAAAAAGATGTTGAGACTCTAGAAAAAGTACAGAGAAGAGCAACCAGGATGATTAGGGGACTGGAGACTAAACATATGAAGAACGGTTACAGGGACTGGGCATGGCTAGTCTAGGAAGAGGAGGACCAGGGGAGACATGATAGCAGTCTTGAGGGGCTGCCACAGAGAGGAGGAAGGGGTCAAGCTATTTTCTAAAGCCCCTGAAGGCCAGATGAGGAATAATGGATGGAAACTGAACAAGGAGAGATTCAACCTGGAAATAAGGAGAAACTTTCTGACAGGGAGAACAATCAACCCATGGAACAGAAGTTGCCCTCAGAAGTTGTGGGAGCTTCATCACTTGAGACTTCAAGAAGAGATTGGACTGCCATTTGTCAGAAATGGTGTAGGGTCTCCCGCTTGGTCAGGGGGGTTGGACTAGATGACCTACAAGGTCCCTTCCAACTCTGATTATCTGTTATCTGTTAACATCAAGTGGCTGGATAGAAGAATAGTTAGAATGCCAGATCCAAAAGACCGAGGTTTGATTCCAAGCTGTTACGTGCCTTCCCAGCAGGAATCTTGGACCCAGACCTCATATGGCTTCACCTGCCTGCCTCAAATATGAGAGTGATACAAACTGGAAGAGTCAAAGCAGCAGATTAAGAAGGTTCACCTCACATGTTTGGGAAGCAGGATGATCTGACAAGAAGTGGGCTACTAGAACAAATAATACATGGATAAATTACAAAAAAAATGGTTGGAATCGATGGATGTTATTATAGGCTAGGTTAAGCTAGGCTGGATGACTAGACTAGACAGTTAGTTGTAAGCCTCCCAATCAATGTTTTGAGCAGTGGAATGTTGTTCCCTTGTAAGTATGAACTTTATCAAGAAAAATAAGAATTACAATTACAATTTCAATACAATACTACTCAATCTTCATTCACTCTGTGTTTTACAGATCCTTCCTTCCTTCCTTCCTTCCTCTTTCTTTCTTTCTTTTTTTCTATGCCACCCATTTCACTAACTCATTATTACTATCAATTCTAAGTGTGTTTGAAATGATATCAGCAATATGCGAAGACAGAGCCTACAAAGGATTTATGTTAAGAATCTCTCCATCCACCCAAGACACCTCTATTAAAAATTGAAAGGAAAAAGAATCAAGGCACAAATATTTAACAGCAATACGATCTCCTCTGGCTTTAGAAAAGTTTTCTTTTCCTAAGTCTCAAAGCATCTAGTTTCCAAACTCTTTCTTGGAGCCCGTTAGAATTTCCTTAGCATTTCTTTTGGAAGTATTGTAGAATTCCCAAGACTGTTCTCATGGTAGCAGAAAATCACACTTCTTCTGTTCTCCCTTCACAGACAACCCAAATGTCTTGAGTTTCATTAAAATAGTTCCTTGTTTCATCGAAATCTATGAACCATCTCAGGGTCAGTATAGATTTTGTGATCATTTTCTTTCTCTTTCCTTGGGGATTGCCAGTGTGTGTTACTAACTGAAGATGGAGAGGCTAAGAAATGATTTACACCAAGGAACAATTTCCTTTCTGTCTTTTAAGGAGAATGAATTCAATTGTGTGCTTTTTCAGGATTCATATCCTCTGTCTCCGATGTGATTGTTTTACTAATACTACAGAGAACCTTTAAGAGATCCCTTCCAACTTGATCCCACATTGAATAGGTGGAAATGTAAGAAAATTAATTCTATAGCAAAATAGGCTTAGTATGGAGGGAGGGAGGGAGGGAGGGAGGAGGAAGGACTTGGTATCACACAAATGTGAGCTATTATCTAATTGCTTATTTTACATTAGTAAGTAAGATGGAGGAAAATATGATAGGCTTACAATTCGATTCCAACTATACTTGACTGATGGATACTGGATTAATGAAAGCAGCACATCAAAGGCCTGAACTAACAGTAGTTCGTTTGCTGCCATATTGCCTTGATATCAAATTTGAACACTCCCCAAGACATCCATCTTCAAAACCAAGCATTTAAATATCAAATACCCATAATACCCAGCTAAAAACAGCCTAAATTATCATACGCTGAGGTGGGGAAACAGCAGATATTCCTTTATTGGGGAAAAGGAACTCTTGAACAAGTACAATCGTCATGCCACCCAAAACATTACAAGCATGTCTGGGAACAAAATAACAGAGCTGGAAGGGACCTTGGAGGTCTTCTAGTCCAGCCTACTGCTGAAGCAGGAGACCCTATACCATTTCAGTCAAATGCCTGTCCAGTCTCTTCTTTAAAAAAAACCTCCAATGATGGAATGTCCACAACTTCTGGAGGCAAGTTGTTCCACTGTTTCATTGTTCTCACTGTTAGGACATTTCTCCTTAGTTCTAGGTTGCTTGTCTTCTTGTTGAGTTTCCATCTATTGCGTTATGTCCTCTGTGCTCAGAATAGTCCTCATTCTTGGAGGGGTTTAAGCAAGTTGAAAAGATCTCTTTGCTACATAGGCTAAAACTCAGCTGCATTCCCCAATCTGAGTCATAAAATCTGACTTGAATAATAGACAAATGCTGACCACAAGCTGCTGAGATCTCTACCTCCTATCCAAAAAGGGCAGACCTCTATAGAGATCACCCAAGATCAGGAATCAATATTGTCCTGCTTCCGTTAGGTCCATGGACCTAAACTGGACCCAGCAATTAAAGGAATAAACTCTGAGGAGCACAAAGGACTTCCTTTCCAAAGTCTCAAATGTTATCCCTTCCCTTAAGTAGTTTTCCTCCTCCAGCCAGCCTTTTTTCACTCTAATATTTCACCCAAGAACTCACTTTCTCCCATACAAGCTTCCCTCCCCTGTTTCTAATTAATTTATGTAGCTCCCCCTGCTTAGCAATGCCAGGAGAAGCCAGCTGGTACCCTTATCTCCCCCTCCCAATCGCTATTATGGCTTGAGTCAGCAATTCCTGACATTAATGTTCCAGCCAAGGTGAGGTTTGCCCATTGCAGAGACTCTGCAGCAGTAATTTCCTGTCCTCCAGACCTTCTGGGTGGTTTTGCTGGACGGATTCCCCCTCCTTCTCAGCAGGCATGTCACATCCTCAGAACATGGCAGGCTGCCATGTCCCTCATTAACAGAGCAGGCTCCTGAGATGCAGGCAAGAGATTTCAAGAGGCGAAGTGGATTTCGTAGCTCTTTCACGCAAATTCTTGCTTTTTTGGGGGGGGGGAGACAAAAATCATCCAACGGGCTTACCTTGCCAAGAGCTGAACCTGGGGAATTGGAAAGGGGTATGAGAATATCCGATTGGTGCCTGAGGATCCATTGCCTTTCCTTGAATTGATTTTCATTGCCCTCCAGAGAGTAAAATAGAGTAAAACATAGCTGGTATAGTAGAAGTTATTTCTGAAAATATGCATGCATTATCTACTGATCATGTATGATAAGATCTGTACGGATCCCATCGGGAGCAGAGTGTTAGCTGAGAGCAAAACACAAGTCAGAGTTAAATATCTATGGAGATTCTCAGTCATCCAGGTCATGGTTATCTCAAAGATGCTTTTTCAAGAGGCAATTGGGCTTTCTGGTTTATTTCTTTCTTTGAAGAGTTGGAGTTGTGCTTTCTGCATGATGTTTTCTGCTCTGTGACCCTTTACTGCTGAGGACAAGCTATTGGGGATGAGTCCAGTTGGCTCTTGAAAAAGCACCTTTGGGACAAGTCAGAGTTGCGAGGTAAAAGTAAAGGAATCCCTGTGGGTTTTACTGCAATAATTGTACCCAGTTTTAGGAGGTGGTACTCCTCTCCATTTTTAGGCCGTTAAGCCAGGGCTGTCTAAAGATGTTTCCACAGTCATGTGCCCAGCCTGACATCATGCCACAGTGCAGAGTATGTGGCAAAACCTGGAGTGCTGCTAACTTCCCACCAAAGTGGTACCTATTTATCTACTTGCATTTGCAGGCTTTTGAACTGCTAGGTTGGTAGGATCTGAGGCAGATGATGGGAGCTCCCTCTGACCCAAGGTGGTAGCACTTGAACCGCCAGAGCACGGAGCTTCTTCAGTGTCTTTTAAGCCACTAAGCTACTGCACCTCAGCACAAGTCAGGGTTGGGCTAGGATCAACCAAGGCAATCCAGGTTTAAATCCAGTCGTAGCCACAGGAGTTCTATGCATGAATGTGGGTCAGTCCTTCCCTCTGAGCCAAGTCTACAGGTTTGTTTTTAAGGGAAAAAATAATGGAATAGCACTGTTGACCTTCTTGGAGACATAAAGGGATGAAAGTTAAAATGAATCAAATGAATGAATAAATGAATAAGTCATTTTTCAAAACTATTTTTCCCCTAAAGCAGAGAGAATATGCAATAGTGGTGAATATCTGTAATATCCTTGTGTGGCTGAAATATGACATGGAAGGAGAGCAAGAGAGCAAGAGAGAAACCTGATTTTCCTTGTGCATAGTAATCTACTTCAAGAATTACCAGTGCTAAGATTCACTGGGTAAAAAGGAGGATAAAAGTAGGGGTAGCTGCAATGGTGGGATTCAATTTTTTTACTACCGGTTCTCTGGGCGTGGCTTGGTGGGCATGGCAGGGGAAGGATATACTGCAAAATCCCATTCCCTCCCCATTCCACCAACCTGCTTTCCAGCTCTGTTCTCCTGTGCAGGGCAACCAAAGAAGACCCAGCTGATCAGCTGAGACTTGGGAGGCAGAGAATAGATGGGGATGGGGCCAGTCAGAGGTGGGATTTGCCAGTTCTCCAAACTACTCAAAATTTCTGCTCCTGGTTCTCCAAAACTGGTCACAAATTGCTGAATATAAGCTCTGGATAGCTGGTAGAAGGGACAAATGACCCTAATAACTAGGGACAATTGTCCTAGATATAGTAGGAAGCATTTCTGGAAATTGGCTGAATTATCTTGTGGGTTTGTGGGTTTTGTATGTGCATGTATGAATGAGATGGGAATGAGATGTGCATGCCATTTACAGAAGCATAATGATTCATGTTTGTACTGGCCTCCCCAGTTATATATATATAATCCTTGTTTTCTTTTCTGGAAGCTAACACTTGTCCATATTGAGCCTGTCTTCCTTCACAAAACCTATTGGGGTATTAAGTCTTGCTAAACAATTCCATATTTGCAAAGTGAGGTTCATTTTTAATGGAAGCTCAAAAGGGGGCAATAACAGCCCTGATAGAGAAGAAGGATTGGAGACAACTTGAATACCCATAAGGAGTAACTGTTTGGAATTCCCAGCCAGTAGGCAGGAGGAGTCAAGCAGGGAACTAGCCTTGAACAGCCCTGTACAGTCACAAGTTGCATAAGTCTGGCTCCCACCCACTTCAAATATACACTAAATTCCACGGAACCTTATCTACTTGTTCCCAAGGAAAGGCAAGCAGTCTTGGGAGACTCTTGTAATATATGTAGAACACAACAAAGTGGTTGGCTTGGCCTTTTCACAAGTGGATCTGATTGTTTGTGCTTTATACCAACAGCCTGGAAGGGTGGGGGTTAGTATGAAGGAAAAAAGGACTTGGGAAACATGATAGGCACATAAAGGGGGAAAAAAACCAGGAAATATGGTCATAAACTATTGCTTGTGGCCATAAAACCAGGTCTAGAACATAGGTATCAGGTGCAGCTACTTAATTTCAAGGACAGCATTAAGATCTGTAGGACAGTAGAGCAGTCTGGCTGTTGAAATTGAGAATTCTTCATCTCTGAGGTTTTCCAGGAAGACGCTGGTTGGTTTAATTAGTTTCCCTATGTGCTGCAGAAAGTAGCATTAAATCATCTTGGAGTTCTTTGCAACTCTTCTGCCTGAGAGTTGAGTCTTTGCAGAGAAAAGCAGAAGATGGTAGAAGATGACTTTGGCTGAAGGTGACCAATCCATCCAGATCCATCCTCTCTCCATTATGTTACCCGTGCTTCCTAACCTGCACATGAAGAACATCAATTAAAAAAAAATTAATAAGCAGCTTTCCTTGAATGGATTGGTCTTATTTTTCAGTCATTCTGCAGGATAGCAGATGATATATATATATATATATATATATATATATATATATATATATATATATATATATGTAGATTTTTGTTTTCTTGGTAAGGTATGTAGGTCTTGGTGTGGTCTTGTCCCGTAAGATTGAGAATACCTTGGCAACGTTTCGACGAAATCTCATCCGTCATCTTCAGGCTGGTGTCTTCAGCTTCGTTCTCCTGGGAGAAGTGTGTGATCGTGGCTGTTTTTCCCTTTTAAACTCTAGAGTTGGCTGTGTTGTTACTTCTTGATTGGTTTGTGGAGTTGATGTATGCAGATTGGATGGCTTTTTCCTGAGACCCTGTGTGGCTGAGGTGCTGGCTGTGTGTCTCTCAGCCTTTTGTGTTGTAACGACCTTGGTAATGGGCTGTGTGATGACCTTCTGAGTTCTATTGTTGTGACGTCCTGGGTGTGGTGCTGTAATCTCCTGGGTCGTTGTCTGTGTTGCAACCTCCTGATGTTTTGTGTTGTGATCTCCTGAGTTCTGTGATGTAGTATCCTGGGTGGAAGGCTGTGATGTGACATTCTGGGCCTTGGTTTGGCTCCGAGTTTGAGGTCTGGCTATGTGTTTACAGCGTGTGTCAGTTTGCTTAGTTTGCGGGTTGGAGGGGGGTGTAGCAGCTGGTGTTGCAGCCATGGTCTGGTTTCTGGGTGGTGGTTGCCTTTCATCTGTGGCGTGGGCTTGGGTTTGAGTCTGGTGAAGGAGATTGGTGGTGGCATCATGTGTTATTTTGGGTCCAGTGTTGGTTTTCGTGGCTGGGACTCGTTTGTTGATTAGGGCTAGTTTCCAGATGTCTGGTAGGTGGGAAGTATCATCCCGTTTATTCATGTTATGGGGGTGTTTCTCTATTTCAATGGCTTCCCTAATTATTCTCTTGTTGAAGTGTTCAGTACTGGAGATATATATATTAAATGTACTGTACATTTGAATGGTAGACATTTCTGAATAAGCTGTTGAATGGAAGTTAAGGTTCATTCCGTTCTTGGGCTAGGAAAGGGCAGATGGTCAGTATATTAATCCCAAACAGAAAATCTGAGCACATGTCAAGTGGGAAACGAAGTTTTGAAAGAAGGGTACATGAACAAGATGGCCATTTATCTCAGCCAAATCTGGTTTTGAGAATAAAATAACAGCCGTTATTCCATCCTCCGTGAGGCTCATTTTCAAAATGCATTTGAAATGGGGATATTTTACATTCTGAATTACCCATATGAGCTTTATTTCGACAGAACTGGAATATTTAGCCTCCTTAAACATTTAGACGTTCCTTTTAAAATGCATCACATGAAACTGGAGTCATTCTCTGTTATTTGTCTTAAGTTGTAATTCACCGAAAGGAAATACGACAATGAAAGCACATTTTGCTTTCCAGGGGAAGGTAAAGAGTTGAAAAAAAAAAAAGCTAAGGGTCAAACCATCCCTAGAGCTAATCTTCCCCATTTATCTGGAGATGCGTAAGTTGGTCAGAAATTTTGCTTTTAGGATTCGGAGTTCAATCCGGGGAAATTTCCATGGCTGTTACAAAAAAATTTTTTGCAATCACAATCAAAAGATGATTGTTTTGAGCTACAGATCCTTCACTGGTGTGCAGTGTCTTATAGTCTTTCTTTTCTGTTGTCCATTTCTCTCTTTCTCCTCTCTTTTCTTTTTCTTTTTCAGAGAGAGGAAAACTCTCCGCAAGAAAATATTAGCTCAAAAGAACAATAATACAATGTTCACTGTCTCAATCAGTCAGAATAGAGCTGAAAGGGACTTTTGAGGTCTTGTAGTCCAACTCGTGCACAAGCAGGAGACCTGTACCATTTCAGACAAGTGACTGTCCAGTCTTTTCTTTAAAAAAAAAACTCCAGTGATGAAGCACATCTTCCGGAGGCATGCTGTTCCACTGGTTAATTGTCCTCCCTTAGGAAATTTCTCCTTAATTCCAGGTTGTTTTTCTCCTTGATTAGTTTCCATCCATTGTTTCTTGTCTTGCCTTCTGGTGCTTTGGAAAATAAGTTGACCCCCTCTTCTTTGGGGGTCAACTTAGATATTGAACACTGCTATCATGTCCTCCCTAGTACTTCTTTTCTCTAGACTAAAAGGTAAAGGTTCCCCTTGCACATACATGCTAGTCATTTCCAGCTCTAAGGGGCAGTGCTCACCTCCATTATAAAGCCGAAGAGCCAGCGTTGTCCGAAGATGTCTCCATGATCACGTGGCCAGCAGGACTAAATGCCGAAGGTACACATAACACTGTGACCTTCCCACCAAAGGTGGTCCCTATTTTTCTACTTGCATTTTTATGTGCTTTCAAACTGCTAGGTTGGCAGAAGCTGGGATAAGTAACGGGAGCTCACTCCATTATGTGGCGCTAGGGATTCGAACTGCTGAACTGCCGACCTTTCTGATTGAAAAGCTCAGCGCCTTAGCCACTGAGCCACCGATTGCCTCTAGATAGATAGATAGATAGATAGATAGATAGATAGATAGATAGAGAGAGAGAGAGAGAAAGAGAGAGAGAGAGAGAGAGAGAGAGAGAATCTAAAATCTTCAGAGGAATCAAATGCAACGTGGCCAACTAACAATAACTTTCCTCTTCCCTAGAACAAACATCATGCAGAGGGAAATCATTAACCTTACCAGCAATTTAAATGCAGCTCTAAAATCCACTGTGCCTCCTCTTAAATTCCTCCTCCTCAGGAATATCATCTACGAAGCCCATCCCTCCAGCTAGTAATAATAACAATTTAAAATATATATATATACCAAGCGGGTCACAAAACTCCATGGCTTTTGAGACTCGGTAAAGTCTAATTACTAGTAGTATTTCTCCCCGGACCTATACAAAAATTGTGGAAGGGTATTTATAGCGTGAGTCATAAAGGAGGAACCCCAAGGTGTCCATTACAAGGACACTGTCCTCACTCATTCTATTTCTTTTTGTTCTCAAGAAGACATTCTGGGATGTCAACTTTGTCTGCCACCACAGAAATTAGTCAGGGTGGAAATCTTAGTTTCTTGGATATAATATGTCACTCCGTGTGGATGCCCAAGCTTCACGAAGGTTTATATATTTCACTGACCTCATCGCCGTGATATGATTAATTTCACTTTAATGCTTCTGTCTCTCCTTTAGTTCTATTTCCTGAAACAAGGTGGGATTGAATTTTCTCATTCACACCTAATTCATCATGTGAATCAGATTCATTAATATCTTCCTCAATCTTTGAAAGGTATCTCAGATTGAATGGCCTTCTTGGATAACGTGCAAGACCCCAGTGACTTATTCTTCCTCTTCTCTCTATTTTTGTAAATTTGGGATATATCTGGCAACTCTAATCCCTTGTGTAGGAGTTTAAGTATTTTCAAAGGCCAACTATTCTGTTAAATCTTGGAGATCAGTATCAATTAATCCAACTAAAGAAGGAAGATTAAGGAGAAGAGAGGAAATGCAAAACAAATACATAAAGTTGTATACATTACACATATTTCTGCATACCCACAGAACACTATATTTGCCTTCTTCTGAAACTTTATCGAATTGGTAAGTCAAAAAAACATTGACTGACACAAGGTCAATCTCTGGCTTTTAGTTGAGAGGGTTTTTTTAAAAAATAAAAAGTTTGAAGAATTCATTAAAAACCCCTGTGCAAAATCACTGAAACTCTATCTCCCAACGAGTCACCTTGAATTGAGCTGTGCCCGGAATAATGTGGCATAGGTCTCAGCAGGCAAAATTCCCAGAAATATGCATTAAAAGATACACTTTGAGAGTAGGAGCCTATTTGGGGAATCTGTCCATGCAAAAGAACATTGACTCAAGACGTTAATTCGAAGATACTTGAAATCTGATGCATGAAATTGATTTCACAATCCCATTTTTTTAGGTGGGACGGCAAACAATGGGTTGATTGGATTACCTTAAAATTGAAGTTTTATAACTTACCCAGCCCTTAAGATGTTTCAGGGCTGTGTTATATTTGCAACAAGATTATGCTTCTACATGTGGTCTATTTATGTTTAGAAAAAGCATAATGCTGTAAAAGAGACTAATCACGTCTGTGGCCAGGCTGTTTGCATTGGTGCACCATTGCCCCTAATTGGATAAGTGACAGTTCTCTGAGAACAGTTTACAATATCCTTTGGAGCAATTGTTTCTGATTCACTCATATTATGTCTTCTGACATGGACAATGAATTTAACTGTCTGGTTCGTCATCAGCCTTGAAAAAACCTAAAACAGATTATTGTCCTTTTGTTGAATGCCTATAAACAGACAAAAAGTGCATTTTTTATCTCAAGAGATTACAGTGTAATTACCTTTTTTTGAGCTTTTTTTTTGGCCAGGTTGTTAGTGAATTAGATAATAAGCTAATTAATGCTAACCTGTAAATGTTCTTGTGTGTATATATACATACTAGCTAGATACCTGTGCTTCGCTACAATGAAATTATGTGATCAGACTTAGTTTTTGGGGAGGAAAAGAACTTTGGCAGACTTCCATGGGACTATTTATAACTGGTTGAGACTCATTAAGGGCTGTAAATGACGATAATTCACAGCGGTTGAACTAAAATAAAAGGGTTTTGGATTTAATATATGTTTGTTGGTGTCTCAGGAAGTCTTGGTCAGAACACACCATCCCAACCTCCATATGATGTCAGGCTTCCCAGGTAGGAATCATAATCAGATGAGTTAATTCAACTTTATTGTAATTGTGCAAGTTTGAAAGTACAAATCTCCTGCTGTCTCTTTTATAGTCTGAAGAAGTTAGGGTGATTCCTTTCTGAGCCTTTTTCTCTATCTGTTATGCAGCTGAAGGCTACACCTTCTCTTATCTCTCATCCAAAGTTAAACAGTCCACACATTCGTATAAGAACAAGCATCGAGCCTTAGCTATGAACTCCATATTAGACCATAAAAGTCATGTGAAAGGATAAGGAATAATTCCCCTACCATGTTGCACTGCAGAGACTTAGTTGTCCTTTCTTAAGAGTCAGCAAAATTCAATCTGGCCTCAGAAGAACCTTACATCATTTTGAGCTGCTGACTTTCTGGAACAGCAGGAGTTCTTCCGAAGCAACGTGGGGAGAAAAATTAGCTGGCACATTTCCTTGAAAATCATGAAACTCATCTACCGGGGCCCAGGAATACTAAAGGGGAGAATATTGCCTCGGAGGTATACAAGGAATTAATTTCTCCCTGTTTTATAAAAGAAGAAACGTTCATGGGTGTTCCTGTCCAAGGCTTTCTGCTTTTCCTGGACATCTTCCACCTCTCATTTTATCTCCAATAACCTTTCAATCTGAAAAAAAAATGTTGTACCTAAACAGAAATAAATGTGTGTGGCTGGCAATATAAAGTTAAAAGATGGGTTACTTGGTCTAAATTAGAATTCCTAAACTTCCGGGAAGCCTGTTTTTTGCCCCCTCAAGCCTTCACACACACCCTGCA
The DNA here is from genome assembly GCA_009733165.1 of Naja naja. Classification (NCBI taxonomy): domain Eukaryota; kingdom Metazoa; phylum Chordata; class Lepidosauria; order Squamata; family Elapidae; genus Naja; species Naja naja. The sequence continues at coordinate 22,341,870 of CM019162.1, forward strand.
CTTAGCTGTTTCCAAAACAGGCTGTGTGGACTCCTGGGAGGGGAGGGGCTGGGTGGGTGGAGCCAGTCAGGAGTGGGATTTGTGGGTTCTCCAAACTGCACAGAATCTTAGCTAGGGACTCTCCCAAACCGCTGCAAACCCTCAGTAGCCCATCCCTGCTCCTAGGAGTCATTTCCCTTAGTAATTTGAAATAATCTTTCCAGGCTACTTCATGTTGCATACCCAGCTTGTAAATGTTGTGAAATCCATTTCCTGATTAAATGGAAGACCTCACCACACAGGTTAGTTTTTTGAAAAGACAGAGGGACTTGATTGGGCTTTCAGAGTCTCTTAGCAATTTCAGAAGTACCTGTTGCTTATTTTACAGAGAGTCCTGATTTTTCTTTCTTTCTTTCTTTCTTTCTTTTCATTTTTAAATAGCAAGTTGTAACTTTATTGATTCTGGGCCCCAGCCATCCCCAAACATTAAATAACATGTAATTAAAGAAGAGGTCAGTATAAAAAGCCCAACTGAGTGCTCTGTAAATCTGTGCGGAAACATAGAAACTGTCCAGCGGACTAAATGGAAAGAACATACTTTTATTGATTTTATTTTTATTTACTTATCAGATTTCTAAGGCCACCTAATCTTCAAGCAACTTGAAGAAGAATGCACTATGGCTAACAATAAAAGAACTAACATAATTGACAACCCTCTGGGGATTATTAAAAAATAAAATAAAATTCTGTAACATTCAGTTGGGTTGAACTCTTGAATCCAACTGGAAGGATTAATTGAGAAACCTAGACCTCTTCTTATGGGGGTGTATATAACTGGAATTGGCCAGGAACTGGGTGTATCTGGTCTAATGAAGAGAAGGACTAGGAGTGACATAATAACAGTCTTCCAATATTTGAGGGACTGCCACAAAGAAGAGGTGGCCAACCTATTCTCCATAGCACCTGAAGGCAGGACAAGAAGCAATGGGTAGAAACTAATCAAGGAGAGAACCCATCTAGAACGAAGGAGAAATTTCCTAACAGTGAGAACAATCAATCAGTGGAAGGACTTGCCTCCACAAGTTGTGGGTATCAGAGGTGGTATTCAGCAGGTTCTGACCAGTTCTGCAGAACCAGTAATGGAAATTTTGAGTAGTTCGGAGAACTGGCAAATCCCACCTCTGACTGGCCCCACTCCAAGGGTGGGATTCTACCGGTTCACACCTATTTTCTAGAACCGGTTGTTAACATTCTAAGCAGTTTGGAGAACCGGTTGTTAGAAGAAATTACTGGCCTAATCCTGTAAGGAAGGCAGGAAGGAAACATTCTGGTGTTGCTTACAGACACGGCCTCTCCGTTAACCCTTATTACATTCTTGGCAGGACTAGACTCCCTGTCTCAGGAACGTCTCTGGAGTTTTTTCCCCTCCTTTGCTAGTACTTTGCTTGTGTGGAGTGACCATCCAAAGTTACAGTGGCACTGAAAAAAGTGACTTATGACCATTTTTCATACTTATGACTGTTGCAGCATCCCCACAGTCATGAGAGGCCAGGCGAGGAGAGGAGAGCCTCGATTTGAGTGATGTTGAGTTGGCCACATCCAGCCAATAACATGACCACCAAGCCACCCCCCCAGCAACTAAGCCACACCCACAGAACCGGTTGTTAAAAATTTTGAATCCCACCCCTGCCCCACTCCCATCTATTCTCTGCCTTCCGAGTCCCAGCTGATTGGCTGGCTCTTCTTTTGTTGCCCTGCACAGGAGAATAGAGCTGGAAAGCAGGTTAGTGGGGTGGGGAGGGAAGGGGGATTTTGCAGTAACCTTCCCCTGCCACACCCACCAAGCCATGCCACACCCACCAAGCCATGCCCACAGAACCAGTAGTAAAAAATAAATGAATCCCACCACTGGTGGGTACTCCTTTCAAAAGGATGTTTTCAAGAAGAGACTGGACAGCCGTTTGTCCGGCATAGTATAGGTTCTTTTGCTTGAGGAGGGGGTTGGACCAACAGACCTCTAAGACCCCTTCCAACTCTGTTATTCTGTTGTCCTGGAATTGTTCTTGATGTGCTTATGTATATGGATACATATATAGAGGTAGATGTGGATTAGTTACAGAAACCCATTTATGAATCACAGTTATCAGTGAGAAAGCTCTTCAAAAGAGTTTAGGTCCCTCTTAAATCAGGAATACCTTTCCATTACTTAAGAAGACATTGCTGAACAAATATAGATTTATTTCCCTTGGTGTTCTATTAACCCTGTTTTTGTGGTTGCTTTTCGAAGCAAAGGCCATCTATAAGGATTTGTAATGTGGGAATTGAGAAATGACAGTGGGTGGAGCCCAACGCCTGTAGGAATTGTCCATCAGCACTCAAAAGCCAACTACAACAATGTTACACCTACCAGCAATTAAGCATTTAGCACTAGGGCTATGTGAAAAGAGAGTGTAATTCAGCTACTATATGCACTTAACACTTCACCAGCGTTTTACATCTTCTAATCCAAGGTGACACCATTAACGAGTAATTAACAAAGTGCTTCAATTATTCTCACTGCAAATAAGGCAAGTGATGTAGTCCCCACCTCTGGTCTCCAATAAGTTTTTTTTAATGACTGCTTCTTTCCAGGAGTCCTCCAGCACTGCTAATTAATTTACTATCGTCTGCAGTGATTTTATAAGATTGAGACAGTTGGGGCACCCGAGGGCTTTGTGAGCTCATGTGGAAGGGTTGAAGATGCAAAAGTAAAACGCAAAGGAACCGTTTGGCGCAAACAGATAAACACACTGACGATGGGCCTCAATTTCTACTGGACAGAGAGAGATGAAGAATTGCAGGATTCTTTGCAGGATTCTTTGCAGAATTCGGCCCATTTAATCTAGACTTTTAAGAGATATCCATGTTGACTGTAAATATTTAAAAGGGTGGTGATGCCCACTTAACTGGCAAATAGGCAAAATGAGGGTTATTGACACCAATATGCATATGGATGCCTCTCTAGCCATTTCCCTGCTTCCCTTTCTCCGTACTTCATTATCTCAATTCCTACTGTATGTTCTTGCATATTTTGTTGTTGTTTAAATGGTGATGAGAAAAAGACAGAGATGGATTCAGAGACATATAAAAGTCAACGGAGCAAAACTTTGTATTGCAATTCCTAGATGTAAAAGCCATTGCATTATCTCCACCCATCTCCTCCTCCTTCTACTCCTCCTCTTCCTCCTCCTTCTCTTCCTCCTCCACCCATCTTCTCCTTCTCCACACAACTTCTCCTCTTTCCCCTTCTCCTTCTCTTTTTCCTTCTCCTCCTGCTCCACTCCTCCTCCTCTACCCATCTTCTCCTCTTTCTCCTTCCCCTCCTCTCCATGAAAATCTTGGTGCTACTTCACCTGTATTTCTAATGTCTTATGCCTGTACAAATGTAATTCATTTTTCAAGGTTGTAACTTGCAAATGGCTAAATATTGAGTCAACAGTCTCCTTCAGACAACACAAGGACAAAACGGCTTCTAAGGGTTTTGGAAGGATCCTTTGAAGCATTAATATTATAAATCTATAGCCTCCATCTTCCAAAGCCAGTGTGATGTGAGACTTTATTCATCTTTGTTTTTGTTTACTACAAGAAGGACAGAATTTGTGACTAAATTAAAGAGGCCTAAGAATATGTTATATTTGCACCCAAATCCTAAGACGATCCCCAAGGATCTGTTTTGGGATACAAATGCCAACAAAAGGCTTCATTAAAGTCTAATTATTGGAATTTCTCCGGGCATGCTGACATTTGGGATCTAGCAGCCAATTTTAAAATCTAAAATCAGCCAGGTTGCATTTTATTGTTGAGATTTCTGTCTGTTGAAATCAACTGCTTAACAGTGTGGCTGAAGGGCATGTCAACGTGATAGCATTACTAAGGAATAAATAGACAATAAACTCCAGATGATTTATCTAATGTGCCAATCAATATACGGTATATGAAATTACAGGTAAAGTCACACATGAATTATATTTCAGACTAGCTGGATACCCATGCTTCGCTATGAAACTATGTGGTCAGGCTTGGTTTTTGGGGAGGAAAATAAGGGGGGGGAAATTCTGCCTCTCTTACCAGCATCCATCAGTATTCATCTGGCTAGCATCCTGTCAGTGTGTGAGAGAGTTGAGGGCTGTTTGGAAACAGAAACATTAGTTGTTGGGTGAGCAAGAAGGAGACAGCAAGGAGCCTGGGCATGGCTTAGCTCAGCTGTTCTGTACTAAAGCTCGTTGCTGCTGTGAAACTAAAACTGAAACTGAACCTCCTCTCCTAAGCTTGTGTTTTGTATTTGGAAGAGATTTCTTTTCAGGTGGGGAGGGGGGTAGAACTCCTTAGCATCAGAGCATGTTAATAATAATATAGGAAATACTAATGCTCTGAGTGTCATTTTGAAAAATCCTTTCTTAGCGAGCAGCTAAAAACCAAGAGGAACCAACGTGCCAAATTTTAAGTTTGTAGGCTTTATGGTTCTGGAGATTTTGTGATGATGCGTGAGTGGTCTTTCACTTCCATCCATCCATCCATCCATCCATCCATCCATCCATCCATCCATCCATCTATCTATCTATCTATCTATCTATCTATCTATCTATCTATCTATCAGACCTATGAATGAAAACAGAAGATACTTCCATCAATTTAGACCATCAGTGGGAAGTAGTTATTACTACAGTGAAAATCTCCATATGTCGCAGCCAAGGCCTCAATTCATACACATGGGTCCCCCCAAATAGTGAAACAAATATATTATATATCAACTTCTATAGGTAGAATTTGAAGTAAATACCTACCAAGATTGATTCGCTCCGCATTTTGTGATCGGTGTTTAACCAATGGAAACGGATAGATCTTTCCGAGATATTATAAAAAAGGTCAAGTGGTATTAATTCATTTTTTTGCACAACTTATTGGAATTCATATTGCAATTTGCGTGGCTCGCTGATTAAGTAGAAGTGGCCAATTAATTTCAAACGTGTCTGCCTGGAGGCATGGGTGCCATCAGAGGCCACCTTCTTCCTCCAGAAAAAAATGGGACCCCTTTCAAGAGAGACTGAACCAATACAACTCAAGGAGGGGAAGAAAAGGAGCTGGAAATTGTTCTGCATCACTTCAAGTTTCAAAGTGGTATAGAAAATGCAGCATCAAGCATTCAGGGAACATTAAACGTGTGTAAGTGTCACATTTCACTTGAAATGGAGGGGGAACAAAATATACCATATCCAACAAGAAAAATCTCCCAAATTTGCAAATTGTACTTTGATTTTTATTTTTCTTACCTTTTCTTTCTGGAAACACTCTCTTCTTTTTCTTTTTCTCTTTCTGTTTCTCTTCCTTCTCTTCCTTCCTTTCTCTCTCTCTCTCTCCTTCTCTTTCTTTCCTTTTCTCTCTTTTTCCTCCCCTTCTACCCTGCCCTTTGCACATGCTCATCTTTTGGCTACTCCCTATCCCCCCTTGTGATTGAACTGAGATGACAGACATCAAGTGTGAAGTCTGAATTCTAAGTGCTGATCAAGTGAGGGGGAAAATCTATACAGTTAAAACGCATTCTGGGGGAGCAAAAGAAATAGAAGAATATTTATCTGGCCTGTGCTTCCAAGGGGTTTCGCAAAAAAGGATCAACACTCAGACTGCCAGAGAAAGCACCCAGCAAGAATAAAAGGAAGAGAATAACAATGGCTTCTTTGGAATAGATATTTCAAAGGCAATTCAAATCGAAGAAAGGAAGGAAGGGAAACAAAACTGTTGCCTGGTCTTTGCACAACAGAGAGGGCATCTTGCTCTTTTGTAACTTTTTGCAGAGTGTCTTATTTGTGAGTTTTTAAACAGCAGCGGAGTCTCATCTGTTTCACACACTCACACACACCCAAACTAAAAGCAAACAGAGAGTCACAAATGTGGATCGAGAGACCGCAGGAAGCAGACAGAAGTTGACCTCAACTGAAAGGACTTTGAACTCTTGACTTGAAGGAGATACAAGCAGAAAAAGAGACCATCCCAGCTTTCATTTTTATATCTCAACCTATGTCACGTTATGTGGGAATGACCTTGGAAGACCAAGGGGATGAGATTCTGCCGAGGGAGTGATTAGATAAGAGAGGACAGAGCCCACAGCTGCACAATAGGCAGAGAAAGAAACTCAGAAAGGATCCTTCCTAACTTCTCAGATTGTAAAAGGGAGCAAAGGAGATTTGTACTAGCAAGATTTTGTTGCAATAGGATATAATTAACTTATCTGGCTGTGTTTCCTGCCTGGATCACCTGGGAAACTTCACCACCTGCTGATAAAGTGACAAAGGATTTGAATTGTTAGAGTTTGATTCCAACCTTATCTCAAGAAATGTTTCTCCAATGCTAGGCATTTATTACTTGAACAATCAAGTGAGAAAGTTGGCACAAGGAAATCTCACTGACAGTTCATCCCAGACTGCAAACCTATGAGAACTCAATGGACGATTCCTGATTGACAGATTCATGAATTCATTCAGTGTATATGGCCACTCACTTAGACTGGATCCCAAAACTGCCTCAAAAACAAAATGACAAACAAACCTTCTGTTCTATAGAGACATGGATTCATTACTCCACATTAAATCCTCCATGTAGTAAGTGAAACCAAATCCAGAGATGGGGAATGCACACATGTTTACACACATCCATATAAGAGACGGTGACAGGTTTTGGCTACGTGATCTGATTTGGTTTCCTCCAGAGGGATTAATTGTTACAGATATCCATATTTTCTAATTTATTATAGATCAGGGTGTCCAACTTTGGCAACATTAAGACCTGCGGACTTCAATTCCCAGAATTCTGCTGGATGGGGAATGCTGGGATTTGGTACCCACAGATCATACAATTGCCATAGTTGGACACCTCTATTGTAGATAGTAAGAACAATTCTAGAGGGGTTTTATCAGGACTTCCTTTTCCACTGAACCCTCAACCATATTTGAAAAAGAACCAGGATTGTAGCCTTGATGCCTACATGGATCTAATGTGTTTGAAGCTAGGGTATGTTTTCCTTGTTTTAGTTTTATAAATTGTGCTTTTATTCTAAGTTGAGATGATGGCTACTTATGCCATTGTTAAATAATTCCCTCAGTTGCACTGGGGAATTTTACATCAGCTATTTTATAGCTGGCATGAATCCTAAAATCACCTATTCTGTGGCAAAGTTTTGCTATTGGGTGACAAGGATATGCCACGAGCAGGTTCCCATTAAAGGAAAGGATGATTGCCTATAGCTACTGGTAATTTCTTCCTCCATTTCTTCTTTTTCCTGTCTATTAGCAGTTGGTCCATAAATGGAGAAAGACCTAGAATGATACTGGCAGAAGAGAATATTTTCAACTCATGATTGAACTGTGGGGGATTTGGTGTTCCCTGAGTTGGGTTGTTTTCTTGAAGATGTTTCATGACCCAACTAGGAGACATCAACAGTGCTAGAAGGGAATGGGTTTTGTGGGTGGGGAGAGGAGAAGGAGGAGGAGAAAGAGGTGGAGGAGGAGGAGGAGGAAGAAGAAGAAGAGGAGGAGAATATTGTGGAGTCATTGGTGCTCTCTGAGCTTGGTTGTTTTTTGCAGATGTTTTAGGAGTCAATTAAATAACATCAGTGCTAGAAGGGAATGGGTTTTTGGGGAGGAGGAGGAGGAAGAGGAAGAGGAGGAGGAAGAGGAAGAGGAGGAGGAAGAGGAGGTGGAGGAAGAGGATTGTGGTGCTCTTTGAGCTTAGTTGTTTTCTTAGAGACATTTCCTTTGCTAACAAGGAAACATCATGTGTGCTAATAAATGTGGAGTTGCTCCCTGTTTATATGCAATAGCTTGCTTGCTGCCAACATAGACAGCACAAGCTCTGTATATAAACAGGAAGCAAACCCCCACTAGCCCTGATGGTGTTATCTGGCTGGGTCCTGAAATGTCTGCAAGAAAGCAACCAAGCTCAGAGAACACCTAGGAGTCCAGGTCGAGAATAAGAACCAGAGGAAGGGAAGATGACACCAAAGAAGAAGGCCTAGACTAAAACATCCTTAGTCCCTCTCATTGCTGGCCTTCTGCAAGCCCACAAGAATCATTTTATTGAATGCTCAAATGGTCTTTAAAGAACAGTCATGCCCAGATCTGTTCTGTACCTTGTTTGCTTGTATGCCTGTAAATCTGTCTGAGCTTTGCAGCTGGGGCCATTTTGCAAATGACTGCAATAAATAAAGAAATAAATCATAGTCCGAATGATTGAAGAAATGTCCTTGACATTCTTATTTCAGAAGCCATTATTGCTGGTTGTGTTCCCCCTGGGGTGTGGGGTGTGTAGGCTGGGGGGGGGTGGTGCTGAAAACCTTCTCTCCTTCTCCCCCCCCCCAGTCTTTCAAAGGAAAGCTTCACAAAGTCTTTGTAGATTCCTCAGCTTCTAGTTTTACTGCCGCCGCATAATATTCTCTCCCTTGTTTTTTTTCCATTCCCACAAATGCTAACAGTATTTCAAGGACAAGCCATCTGATCAAAGGCTGTCACAAATCTTCATGGGATGACAGATGGGAAATCATAAAAATAATATATTTATAAAGACGGGTCACTGCAGATTTAAGAGACTCTCCCTAAGTCCTTTTTTTTTTTTTGTTGCCTATAATTCTCTCACCTTTGAAATAACTTCTAATCGGAGCCGTTCTATTACCCCACAGCCTCCGTTGTATAATAACCAGGTTTCACTGTAAGTAGAATAGTCTCCGCATCCTGCATAGGAACAGGTAAATGTTAAGGAGGTTAAGAAAAATAACAAACATGCTTTATTCTTTGATGGTATGTATTCTGGGGTGGGCTTCAAAAATTTTAGCAAGGGGTTCTCTGCCTGGTTGCTGGGTGGGCGTGGCCATTGTGGGTGTGGCCTAGTTGGCTTCCTGCACCATGGCAAGAAGGAGGGTGTTTCCTTGAGCCTCTGGGAGGGTGAAAATGGCCTCCCTGGGCTCTGGAGGCTCTCTGGAAGCCAGAAACGGACCCATTTCTGGTCTTCCCAAACTTCTGGGAGGCCCATTCTTCACCCTCCCTGAGCCTCCGTGCACGCCCTGCTCTTACCTGCATCCAAAATAGGTCGCATGGGGACTCCAGGGAGGGGAGGGGAAGGGTGGGCGGGCCCAGCCAGGAGTTGGGATTTGGGGATTCTCCGAACTGCACAGAATCTTAGCTAGCCTGAACCCCTGTGGACCCCCAGCTGCCCACCCCGTATGTATTTTAACATTATTTATGCATGTAATATTAGAACAAGGTGCACATACACATAAGACTGAAAGTAGAAACATACAAGAAGTCCTTGTATCCTTACAGCCGTTCATTTAGTGAAAGGCCACTGAATGAGCTGTTGTAAGTTGCTGCTTCTATTTATGATGATTGCATCATTCCAGGCTCATCCTAACTAGTACCTATCTCTTCCCACTTATGGCTATATTCATGTTGCTTGTATCTTTACAACTTATATTGTTTTTATGGTTTCCTAGTTTGATTTGATTGCTTATTAGTATTCTATGACTATCATTAAGTGCTGTATCTCATGATTCTTGATGAATGTATTTTATTTTTTCTTATGTACACTGAGAGCATTTGCACCAAAGACAAATTCCTTATGTGTCAATGACACTTGGCCAATAAAAAATTCTATTCTATTCTATTCTATTCTATTCTATTCTATTCTATTCTACTCTACTCTACTCTACTCTACTCTACTCTACATTACATTACATTATATTATATTATATTATATTATACTATATTATTCTATTCTATTCTATTCTATTCTATTCTATTCTACTCTACTCTACTCTACATTACATTACATTACTTTACATTATATTATATTATATTATACTATATTATTCTATTCTATTCTATTCTGTTCTATTCTAGACAGCCACTGAAATGGTATAGCCTCTCCTGCTTCTGCAGGGAGTTGGGCTAGATGTCCTCCAATGTTCCTTTCAACTCTGTTATTCTATGTTCCATCATAGTTGATTCTCTTCCCGCCTGAAAGGGTTTTTGTTCCCCATGAAATTGAGATAGAAGTTGGCCAATCTGAGAAAGCCAAATTTCCATCAATGCAACCCTGTCACAGACACATAACTCTTTGGTTCCGCCCAAAATTCCTAATATTCCAGAGTGGATAACTTGGGACCACTTCAGGACTGACCTTCTGAATTTCCTTTTCCTACTCTTTAGAGGCGAGAATCACAGAAAATTATTGTGGAGACTTAAAATGGAAGTAACACCATTACTCTAACCCTACAATAATAAGGAGCTCCCGGCCACAATTTTTTCCTCTATTCTGTTCTATCAACTTAAATAAATTTTAAATAGGGAGCCTTGCTTAAGATTCCCTGAAGAAATGAGATATTTGACGAACAGAATAGACACCTCAGAATAATTACATGCTGCGGATTATTCTTCTGATTAAAATAATGTTTTTAAAATGGTGGAAAATTGAAATAGGATCAAAGACTATCATGAGTGTTCCTTGATGTGCAGGATACACATTCGTGTAGACACAGGCCCCCATCACAATTCCCACTTCTTCTATATAATCTCATGTTTGTGAAAATGAGAGTTCTCTCTCTATTTCGACTTGGCTTCAAGAAGCAGGAAATCTCCTGACAGCTCTGAAGGGAGTGAGAAGGATTAAATCTCTAAAAATCTATTTCACTCAGATAAAATTAGAGCTACCTACCAAGTAATAAAAATCTATGAAACCACCATTGTCAAGCTTACCGGCTGGCAAATCTGACAGGCAGCAGAGTTCATAATGAGAAAGTGCATACTACCAGCCCTACACAATCACACACATACACATACCCAAAAAAAATCCAGTATGTATTATTCCTCATGTTGCCTTCAGAATAAACTCTCTGTCACTTTAATCTCAGTAGGCATGGAAAAAAAATGAACTTGCTTGCTTGAAGTATTTTATGGGCTAGCAGAAAATGTGGGAGCTGAAATTTGATAAAATAAAGGTCTGCCTTAGATAGAATTTGATTCTAGATTTTGGCCAACTGATTGCTATCAAAAGAGACAAGTGACAGCCTTGGAAGCCATTTTTTGCTTGGTAGCTTCGAGGCTGCCACATTCAGTGCCTGGGAATTTGGGAGGGGGGATTTCGTAGTGAGGTAGAAGATTAGACACAACAACATTCTTTTCTGAGAGAGTCAAGGACGTGTTGCCCTGCACCTGGAGTGGAGTGACTGGAGGGATGTCTCCACTTGGGAGGAAGATTTGATTGGGCCATGTGATGGACTGATTGGTGCAGGAGATGGATCTTTGATTTATGTTTTGGGAAGGGAAAACGCGGAACTCTCAGATTCGGTTTTCCCAGATGTGCCAATATGACAAATCTAATAAAATGGAACTTTGAGAAATTGCTTGTCTTGGAGTTTGTTGGTTTGGAGTTGGTTAGTTGGAACACTGACAACAAGCCAATCACCCCCAGTCCAACTCCTATGGGACAGTTGTGCCGACTCTCCAACTGCCTACCTTCTTGGTGGCTTTGGACATACAGAAGTTTCTGAACATAGAAGGAAATGTTCCATTTCTTTTTTCTGGCAACATGCCGATGTATATGTGCAACAACAGGCATGAGCTAATGGCATTTCACTCCACTGTTTCATCTTCAAGATTAGGCAAAGGGAAAAGAGAGAAAGAGGGGAAAATGTCAAGGAGCGAACCTTGCCAATGATTAAAATGTTATTTCACTTCCCATTCAGTAAGCCAGTGTGGAAGCACAGTTTGCAACTGATAACTCATTAAGTTTGGCTCAGCTGGGCATCCTTTGCATTGTGCTGGGCCTTCTTGCTCACTCTGAATCTCTTTCCCTGCTTACCGTTTAGGCTTCCAAGTAACTGATGAACAAAAGAGGTTCTTTACAAGTGACTCAGTGATGCAATGGCCTTTTGCAGTTTGAAATGTAGCTCTTAAATGTGGTCCTTCACTTCCATCTTCTTCACTGTGGCAAGACAGCCCATTAAAAGACTCTAAAGTTGAACCATAAGGAAGTCTGAGCACCAAAAAATGGAGGCCCTTGAATTATGGTGCTGGAGAAGACTCCTGTGAGTCCCTTGGATTGCAAGGCCATCCAACTGGTCAGTCCTAACGGAGATCAACCCTGACTGCTCTTTAGAAGGCCAGATCCTGAAGATGAAACTCAAAGACTTTGGCCACCTAATGAGAAGGAAGGACTCCCTGGAGAAGAGCCGAATTCTGGGAAAGATTGAGGGCAAAAGAAGAAGAAGGGGTGGCAGAGAAGGAGGGGGCTGGATGGAATCACGGAAGCAGTCGGCGTGAGCTTCAATGGACTCCAGAGGATGGTAAAAGACAGGAAGGCCTGGAGGAATGTTGTCCATGGAGTCACGATGGGTCAAACATGACTTTGCAACTAACAACAACAACTGAAAGACAGCAATAAAATTCTTTCCAGATGCAGCCAAGAGCAAGACTTGGAAAAAACCCTCAAGACAAATCACATTAAGGAAATGTGGCAAGTATCATGTTCAATTCAAAAGAGTGATGTTCATTGTGCTGAAGTATGGTGTCTATGATCTTCTAGCAACCTTCCTCAATGTTCTCCAGAAGTTTGAGGAACTGCTGCCCCCAGAATTCTCAGCCAATAACAGTTACAGTATCTACCAAACCATACATATGTTTATTCATAAACTTTCTAGGTTAAATATGTTCCTTCAGTCCTCTCAAGAATGTGGCCTCCAATGAGGACAAACCTAGGAGGAGGAGGAGGAGGAGGAGGAGGAGGAGGAGGAGGAGGAGGAGGAGGAGGAGGAAGAAGAAGAAGACTTTATTAATTAAGTCTATTGACCATATCAAATATATAAAACTGATACAAAAATGCAGGTACAAAGAAAACAAAACTTCAAAATAAATCTTCACCCCTAGACTGAGCCCTGTTCTGATCTAGGCATCTAGATCTATTCTTTGAATAGAATGGTTGCAAAAGTCCAAATCCAAGTAATAAATAAATAAACTTCCTGAATTTTCAGCAAGATGTTTTATCATGAAAGGCAGTATTGGGGTGGAACATGGTTCACGATGCGAGGGGATATTGGACACATGTTAACATCCCGTGGAGCTTCGTTACACCTTCCCATCTCTTTATTGCAAGACTCCATTTAACATGTTTTGGCAAGATTATTTATTATGCCTTTTATCTTAGATGATACTTTAGAGAAGCAACATAGCACGGCAGCCTTAAAGAAACAAGCGCACGTACAAGCAAACTAGGCATTTTTATGAGCCTCATCCATCTACGATGGCAATACGGATGAAGGTTTCCTACTGTCACAGCAAACGTTATGATAAAAACTCAAAAGAAGAAGGCGACATATGGTGCTGCTCCAAAGCAGCTTTCCTATTGTCAGAAGGAAATAAACCAGATACAGGATATCACAATACTCCATTGTATTCAGCTGAGTTACACAAAAAGCTGGAGCAGGCTATTGAATTGACATGGATCTGCACAATCTTTGAACCATAAATTAATCAAATCGGTTGGGTATACACACAGCACACCAAAACCATCGAACCACTAACAAGGATTGAAGCTAACCAAGCTTAACATTTTGGGCCAATGCAGGCCTTAGGCTTTCCGCTGAGCCGCTTAAGTTTATTTATTGATTTATTTTATTGAAAACATTTATATAGCCACCCGCCTTTCAACCCGCTCTGCTGAAGTGCAGGGAGGCGAGTTTAATAAAGGCATTTCAAAGACGCTTAAAAGTTTAATGCAATTGCTTTAGTTACATTTATGGGTGCTCATAAAGGGTTGAAGGATGGAGAAGAAAGAACTACTTGTTTCAAAACTGCCAGCCGTTTGCGGAAAGGCAGGCAGAAAGGCAGAAACCCCAATTATAAAAATCCTTATTTTATTTTTGCACTGTACCATGGTCTTCTCTCTTCTGTTGGACTGGATCCATTTGATTACAAATTAATCAAGAGAATCTCTAATCCTCTTTCTGGAGCTAAGGCCATGCATGAATTGCATTTAATTCATTACCCTAATTCATCTGCAGATTGCAAGGCTACCAATCCTTGTCCCAAAAGGCCTGGAAACAGGAGAAGACCAATAGATGGAGAGCAACCAAACTCAATGTCTTCCATTATATAGAAAGACTAATCTTTTGGAATCAGCAGAGAGAGTTGGAACCTCAAGAATGGGTCAGGAACTCAAGGGTACTAGCAGATATCTTTTGAGGTAGTCTCAGTCAGGAAACCAAATTTATTAACACAAATACTGCTTTTATTACAAGGTTACAGTAACTGAATCTTGCAAATCTGAATGTGCCTCTTCCCTCCTTAACTTTCAGTTCAAGAGAACTAAGGAAGGGTCACGACAGAGATGCTGTCTCCACCTCTGTTCCTGCTTCGGACTTTAATTTCTCCTATCTGACTCTTGTCTGGTTTCATACCTTCTTCCTGTTCCTCAAGATTTTTCTCACAGCTCATTACACTGGTATAATTGGCCCTAACAAACCAGGATGGTTTCAAAATGATGTCTTCATTTGCTTAGTAAAGATATTGTTCTGACCTAGGCTTCCCCAAAAAGCACTAAGCCAACTCTTTGTCCCAGCAAAACCCCTTTTATTAAATGAAGGTGAATTTCTTGCATCAGCCAAAGGCCTGGCAAACAGTCTTTCAAGGGTGTGATTAGGAGCACAGACCTTTCTAGCCTGGAGAGCTGCCAGGTAACTATTTCCAAACGCAGTGCTGACAAGGAAGGACTCAGCACAGAGTCTCTGAGATGCACAGACAGATCTTCACACTGCTGCAACAAACAAATTGCTTCCTGCAAAGCCCCCTCCCCTTTTGCTCCTCTTTTAATCCCTATGGGAGGAGCCATTCATTGTCCACCTGTGGCCTTATTCCCATGTTGACCCTTAGTTCGTAATTGTTCTTTTTTTTGGACAGCTCTGCTCATGCGCAGGCTGGGAACCTGCTCCAGCTGCTCCTCCACCTCACTGTTGTCTGAGTCTGAAGACAGCTGATGACTGCCAGCCTGCGCTGGCCCCATCTCTGCCTTTGATGCAGAGCCCTTGTCCCAGCCTTCTTCAGCCTCCAGGACTGGCCCAGGTTCCTCCCCAACCTCCTCACTGGATAGCAAAGATTCCTTAGACGATTTTTGTGGCATATTGTAAAGTAAAGTTTCTGGGCTACAGCCAATGCATGTAACTTGAAAGCCTTACCAAAAGAGATGATCAGGGAATGGCATGGGGTTTCCAGCACTGAAAGCCAGTGAAAAGGACTTTCTCTCTCTGTTGTCATATCCCACCTCTGATTGACAAGTTAAATGGAATATCCCAGATTACCCAGTTCTAGGTAGCTTAATGCTTGGTCATTAATATTCTGGTTGGGGGCTTGCCTGCATTTTCTACTAGGTATTCTCCCCTTGTGTACAAGACCTTAATAATGTTTGCTGCAAGGTAAAAGACTTCAGTCCAATATTATTAAACATCTAGTCATTCACTGGAGGTCTAGAACTATTCAGCCAGTGAAACCTAATCAATCACAGAGCTGGTCTAATCCCAAAGATTAAAACCCACCCACTCACCCATGCAAAGGAGACACTTAAAAATATCAAAAGCCTTTTCTTAAAAAAATAAATAAATAAAGTATGTGTCCCAATTACGAGAGGAAACTCCATTAATTCAGCGACTAAGTTTCTGCGTTAAAAGCTATGCATCTCATCCTCTTGACATTGCCGGCTTCTAGTCATGCAGAGTGCTGATGACAGCTTAATCTCTCCTTTCCTCTTTATTAAAATGTCAAATTCTATTCTCCTATAAAAAAAACTTAATTCTTTCAACATCAGGGAAGGTTTGCAACAAAACACTTGATTGACACTTGGGGTTTTGTGCAATGAATCTTACAGAGCCTGCGAGTCTTGCTGGCTAAATTCCTTATGAAGTGGGAGAAGCAGTGGTTTGAGGACCCATCCTCCACAGATCCTGTACTTTCCACCACTTGCCTGTTCAATTGTAGTTTTCAGGAGAAGGAATGGCAGAAACTGGAGGCAGAGTTAAGAGAGAGATCAGCCTAGAATCATTATGTAGCTATGCATCATGCAAGAGGAACCAGGATCCCCAAAAAACTAATTTGCTATTTGCAAGGTACAAAACATCTTAAATCTGTAAGAAAAAATGAACCAATAAGTAAATAAAATGCTGGAGACCTGGCTGGAAGGAAATTCTGGGTGTGATGGTCCCAGAACAACTGCAGGTTTTCATATAAGAGTTGTCTTATGAACAAATCACCCTGTAATAACAACACAATCTCTATTTTTCTCTCTGTAACAACCAAGTATTCAGTATGGTTTTGTTTACACAGCCTCCAGCTTGGGTTGGTTTTAAAGTTCACGAGAACCTAGTGAAGGAGCTACAGAAGGCCCAGACTGTAAATAAACTTCATTATGAAGATGAGTTTCCCATTCATTGAACATAGTTATGAGGAACAATTCTGAATAATAATAACAATTATGGGGATTATTCGGAGCCACGAACGGGGAAGGACTGAGGTACAAAGTTGGGGTGGAATCAGTTACCTTTTTACAATATCAGCAGGGATGACTTTTACTGGCAGATTGCTTCTAATAAAACTGCCATTTCGGCCTGCTGATAACCTCGCAAGCAATTATAATAAGTTTACAAACAATTACACCTCACAAATGGATTTGAGAGGAAGCCATAAAGTCCCTCCAATGAGCGCAAGCCTGCTCCCATTGCCGCTTTATAAATGAATCACCGTTAATTTATGCCCACATGAATGCAAATTATTGTCACAAGAGTTTCTCTCTTTCCCCCCACCCTTCAATTAGACCACTCGGTATTCTGGGCGATGAAACAAAAACACAGCGGATGGTTAAGTATGTTGTTCTCTCCTTTTCGAAAATGGGTTTTAAGTAGTTTCCATGAACAGATCATTGCGTTGGGAATAGCCTTTTTTGCATACGACAAGGCAATTCTTTGCAAAAGCTAGGGATTATTCCCAACCCTCAGAAGTGAAAGCTAGCTAGGGTTCCTAATAAACATTTGTAAAATCTTGAAAAGCTTTTAAGTCCAAGTGGTGGTTGTTGACAACATCAATCGCACTTATACTTATATACCGCTTCACAGTGCTCTACAGTTCTCTCCAGGTAGTTTTCAAAGCCAGCAAATTGCCCCCAACAATCTCAGTCAAGAAGACTTACACGCAAAGAAGTCTTCCTTTGAAAAGGGAAGAGAATTCTGCATGGAAACATACACAAAACAGATGTAAACAATAAAAGGATATTACTAAAGCTATTAAGATCATCTATCAGAGTATATCAAAAGCAGAAAACTAGGGAGCAGGGAAACACTTCAAATTTGAAGGCGCAAGCTCAAAAAAATTAAATGTTTTGAAGCAAGTTGTTTGGACCGTTTTGGGATGTTCCAAGTTACAAAGAATTCTCTTTTGGGTTTGAAATAGTTTGAGCTTGAAAACAAGTCCACTTCAAGCTCAGACATTTCTAGAAGGGTTGAAACAAACCATTTCAGACTGGAAACCCCTAGTGTAAACTTGAAGCCGAGCCTTTCAAGCACAAAACACTTTGAATTCAGAAACTTGTGCAGGAAATGAATCGGGAAGAAAGTTGCTTCATCAGACTAAATTGGAGATAAAGGGGTACTCAAAAAAAATGGGGGGGAGCTTGCATTGAAACCAAATTGTAACATCCATTTATTTGTCTTTCCTTTCTTTCTTTTTTTAATGTATGTTATGCCAATTCTTCCGAACACATTTTAGCCAATCAGAACGGCAATTAAGATCAACGAAGTAGCTGTTTCCATAGCAACTCAGATCCCTCCTCCCCTCCCAACTTTGATTTAAATTTCTTGGATTGATCGCTCATGCCATCTATGTAAAAACGGCATCTAAACTCCAAAGAACTCTTGTCGATACAAAAGGCAAAACTATAGTACCATCAACATAAATGGAAGAACTTTGATCATCACCATCTAAAACATTTGGAAGTATCTTTGAAGGCTTTCTTCAATGTCTTTTAACCTGCCCATGGATCTTCTTGAATTTGTACGCATCTTTTAATTGTGATGTAGTCATCCAGGTCACAGTTGTCCCAAAAGTGCTTTTTCAAAAGGCAACTGGACTTCGTTTTTCCTCGAAGATGCTTTGCTTCTCATCCAACTGAACTGAAGAAGCTTCTTCCAGGAAAAACAAACAGTCCAGTTGCCTTTTGAAAAAGAACCTTTGGGTGCTTTTATTGTGCTGGTAATCGGAACCAACCATAAATAGACGACAAACACATACAAGATTGTTTTTCAAATTCAGGCTCGTTGTTATCAACACTTCCTTCCATCTTCTTCTCTCTCTTTTTGCCCTCAAGGATAAAGCAGATGGTTTTACTGAAGAGTTGAAAGACTGAAGATGAATTCTTGTTGTTTTGAGAACTCGTAAGAAACAACATGATAAATGACAGGTATCTCTTAGCTGAACTCGACATTCTTCTAAGAAAAAAAAAACCCACCTTAATCTGACAACCTTTGGAAAGAGTTGTAAGTCTTTGGCATCTTTTGCGGAGAAGCGTTCAAAGCAAGACAAAAGGTTAGAGGAGAAAATATATAGATTTATGTTCTCAGGCATTAAGGTGTTGGGAAAAGGAGTGGTAGGAATCAAACAAGGTTTCTTTTCTAGCAATGAAGACTCTCATGGATCGGGCGTGATGGTGACCTTCAGATACCCTTATCTTTGAGAACCTCAAAAGCATAGTCAACACCTTCAACCAAACCTACAAATAAGGGAAAAAAGAAACTGGTAGAAATGAAACAACATTGCAGTAACATGATTTAAATAGTACAGTGGGTTCCATACATTCTGGCAACCCTTGCAGGACACAATCCATGCCATAAGATGTAAACATGTTTTATTATCTGCAGTAGTGAACCAATACATATGTTCCTAAAGATAGAAAGTAGAACATTCCTAAAGAGGATGTATAACTCCTAACCCTTTATGTTTGCTTTGTGGTGGTGTTTTCCCACTGCACATTTACTGCTGTGTGACAGCAACAAAGGATGAAAAAGGCAAACTTATGGAAGGTGCTAAAACTGGGCATGCTTTCATTGTAAGATTAGTAAATTTTCTATGGCCTCCATTGAAAATCACTGTGGTGTGATAGTTAAGGCATTGGACTCATGGTGGGGAGATCCATGTTCTAATCCATTCGTGCTTTTTATTTTTTAGTGTCAAGATCACTCATGCACCTGGCATGTTTGCCTGGATTTTGTCAGTCTCCAAACACCAAAAAAGACATATGGATTTCTTCTAAGTGGTTTCCTTTATTGTTACTCCCCCATAGACAGAAGTCTTGCCAGACTAAAGCAAACTGCTTGCATGATTAAAGAGATTCTCTGAGAATCGCTAGGAAGGAGCCTTCTTAACTCTCTTTCTTCCAACTAAACTGTCTAAACTGTGCTGTCCCTTGGTCTTCTGGAATGCAGTTCCTTCTTCCTGGGAATCCAGACTACATGCCATCCCAGATTTCTACTATCCATGTACTCATTCTGCATAAAAGGCTCAATATGTTTTGTAAAAACGCCAAAGGGCTGTTTATCTGCAGGGAGCACAGTGCCTTGAGGTCCTGCACAAAAGGCAGACTATCAGTCTAAGAAATAAATCAACTGGCATTCAGAAATAATGAGATGGGTCTTGTATTAATACAGTGCTGCTGTGGCTGCTGTTGTTGTTTTTAATATAGAAGTTTGTAGGAAGCAATCCAACAGTGCAGGCCAGTAGCCTATGAGCTGAAATGGCTCTCTACCTATGCATTTATCGATCCCAGATCCTTGGAGTCACATTTTGTTCCAGGCCCCCTTGAGATGCGCAGATCCGCATGCCAACTCTACTACAAGGAGATTGAACATAGCCATAAATTTACCCCATGATCTGAGTAGAGTTGGCAATGATGGAGCAAGTCCTTTTCCCGCAGCCCAACAGAAACTGGCACATGGCAGGTGTCTTCAAGCTTCCTTGCTCATTTTGGCAGAAAGTCCATATGAACCTTTTGCATCTCAAGTAGAAGATATCGATTCTTGAGTGAAGGAGCTTTGTTTTAAGAGAACAGACAAAAATGGATAGCTTCTCAGGGTGTAAAAGCTTGCTCAGATCAAAGTTCTAAGCTGACAAGAATACTTGTAGGTCCCTTCATCAACGTGGTGGAGGATAACAGCCAGATCCACCTCACAGCAGAAAGGCAGACATGGAAACTTAATCTTATGACCTGTGCTGTGAAATATTGAGAATGGTGTGTTTGTTCTCATCATGTCTAACACATGAAATCTCGGATGTAATCACATAGGGTATTATTTTCCTCCAAGATATGGCAAAGCTTAACAGAGTAGCCAGAGAAGGTACTAAAATTAAAATTGGCCTCCCCAAACAGAAGCAATCATAAACTCCCCAATGTCATTTTACCCCAGACTGCTGCATTAGGTAAACCCAGCCTGGGTGTCTACTTCCCCATTAAATTTTCTCTTAAAACAAGAAGCAAGATTAAATAATGACTTATAAAGTAATACAGGCATCTAATAAATCAATAAGAACAGTTGAATTCAGAGGTGGTATTCAGCAGGTTTTGACCAGTTCTGGAGAACTGGTAGGGGAAATTTTGAGTAGTTCAGAATACCACCTCTGACTGGCCCCACCCCCATCTCTTCTGTGCCTCCCAAGTCCCAGCTGATCGGCTGGGTCTTCTTTGGTTGCCCTGCACAGGAGAACTGAGCTGGAAAGCAGGTTAGTGGGGTGGGGAGGATTTTGCAGGTATCCTTCCCCTGCCACACCCACCAAGCCATGCCCACCAAATCAAATCACACCACACCCACCAAGCCATGCCCACAGAACTAGTAGTAAAAAAAATTGAATCCCACCAGTGGTTACATTGACCAGTTTTGCACTGCATCCAAAGATGGTCCAGCATTTTAGAGGTGCACCATTGGGGGATTCCAAAGGTGCTTTTTCAGGAGGCTGCTGGACTTTCTTGTTTTTCCTTTTGAAGATGTTTTGCTTCTCATCCCAGAAGCTTCTTCAGCTCTGGTGGGGAATGGAAGGATTTATATTCTTTGCAGACAGCTGGTCATTTGCATCCTTTTAGAGGGTCATTGAGGCCACTTGGAGGTTTATCTGTGTCCTCAGAGTCACCTGAGTAATGGTCTTGGGTGCCTGTAGTCTTCAATTTTTCCTCTGGAATTCTGGAGCAATACTCAGGTGACCCAGAGGACACAGATAAACCTCCAAGTGGCCTCAAAGACTCTCCAAAGGATGCAAATGACCAGCTGTCTGCAAGAAATATAAATCCTTCCATTCACCCAGTCAGAGCTGAAGACACTTCTTGGATGAGAAGCGAAACGTCTTCAAATGGAAAAACAAGAAAGTTCAGTAGCCTCCTGAAAAAGCACCTTTGGAATCCCTCAATGGTGCACCTCTAAAATGCTGGACTCTGAACCACAAACCTTACTGGATGACCTTGGGATAGTCATCCCTTTCTAACTAAACTTTCCTGGCAAAAAAAAAAACATCATGAAAGAAGAATTGGGAAGAGAGACCTAGCGTGCCCCCTTAAGCTTCTTGGGGGAATGAAGAGAGAGACATGAAACAAATGAGTTCACAACTGAAGGGCTAGATGGAAAACTCATCCTGTCCAAGAGTGTTTCTCAAATGGATTTTAAATCGCCAGATGGATGAGTCCCTCATTTCGTGAGGCATCCTTCTGAAGCCGAAAGGTGAAGATCCCTACTTAATCTCCTTCCAGAGAAATCCCGGCTGTCACCGGGCGAAATCAAAAGTATTCCTTTTCACTCTTAAGAGTCAATCATGATGGGGTAACTCTCAACAGTGCCTCACAGCCTATTTATAAAAGCAAATGATTTATTACGCCGAGTTTCCCTAATATAGTATCACTTATTCTCAAGAAGGAGAAAACGTCTTGGGCTTAGGGCATTTTCTCAAGAATAAAACATTTCATGGTTGCAGCATAAAATCAATGACCACAGCCTCCAGTGAAAAAGTATAATTCCCGAGCAATAACTTTTTCAGCTTTCCTTCCTTCCTTCCTCCTTCCTTCCTTCCTCCCTCCCTCCCTCTCTCTCTTTCTTTCTCTCTTTCTTCATTCATTCATTCCTCCCTCCCTCTTTCTTTCTTTCTTCATTCCTTCCTTCCTTCCTCCCTCTTTCTTCATTTCTTCCTTCCTTCCTTTCTGTTCCTCTCTCTCTCTTTCTCTTTGTCTCTCTGACTCTGTCTCTCTCTCTCTGTCTCTCTGTCTCTCTGTCTCTCTCTCTTTCTTTCTTTTTTTCATTGAATAGATAAGATCCCTAACAAATTCTGGGTTTGGTTGGACCATGAAACTTTTTCCTTTTTGTGACCTATTAGTGGAATTTAGTGGAACAAGACCAACTCACAAAGTCTCACTTTTCGGCAACTCAACCTCCACTCACCCAACACAGTCTGAGTTGAACTATCCATGTTCTCACAACCCACTCTACATTTTTCCTTGTGGTGGTTCACCATGTCCCAGGACTGGCATTTTTTTAACTTGGCAGACTGGGTCATTTTCCCACCCTGTTTGACTCCAGATTATGTCTTCTCCAGCAACATGTCAAATGTAGAATCCTACATTTGAAGAATGTAGAATCCTACGTTTTGCTTCTCATCCAAGAAGTGTCTTCAGCTCTGACTGGGTGAAGGGAAGGATTTATATTTCTTGCAGACAGCTGATCATTTGCATTCTTTTGGAGAGAAGAAGAAGAAGAAGAAGAAGAAGAAGAAGAAGAAGAAGAAGAAGAAGAAGAAGAAGAAGAAGAAGAAGCTATGACCTTGGCAAGCCATTTTCCTCCAGTTGGGCACCTCATCTTGCCACAAGGTGATTCCATTTTTCCTGAATCCTCTTTAAGCATAAATAAACACATTGAGATATGCCCTAACCAATGCTTATTTGTACCTTATTGGTACAAGATCTTGATTTTGCTTTATTTTCTCCTTTGCAGGGAATCAAACAAGAGTCTGGAAAATCGCATGCTTATTCTTAAGTCAAAGCTCATTCTTCTAGAACGACAGCCTGTGGGCAAATCTGTTGTCTTTAAGTTGGGCATATGGGTTTTCAGAGATGTCTAACGGGGCATATCGGAAAGAGGGCACATTTGCACGGTTAGCTAAACTTTTGGTGTGATTCAGCTAGACTTTTCTTTCCTCTCATCGACATTCTCTAGGCAGACACTTGCTTTCCGCTGTCTTCCAATCTAGCCCCCAGCTTCCAGCCAAAATATTGCTTTTCCACGCTGTTAACATTTGTTCCGCAAAAGCATGCTGCAGGAGCAGGAGGAGACTTGCAATTTTTGGCTCCCCTGCTCTAAGATGACAGAGATTTTATTTCCAATGAAAGCAAAATGCTTCCTTTGGACAGGAGGAAAGCTAGGGGTTGTGAAAATGTGGTTCTCAATTTTCTTGCTCCCCCCTCCTTTTTAAAAATCATTTTGTTATAAATGCTCCCGGATAACATTTTTCTTTGGAACATCATCAAACATCCTGTTGGAAGCATTAGGGGACACAATCACTGTTGCAGGGTTATGCTTGGCTATGATACCTATGTGGCAAGAGAAAAATCTGGATGATATAGCTTCTTGGAGAATTAGGAGAAGGATGAGTGATGTTAGCATCAAGCTCAGTGTTTCTTAACCTTGGCACCTTTAAGATGTATTATTTATTTATTTATTTATTATTTGAACCATATTGCATCCATCTCCAAGACTGCCTTACAACTAAAACAAGAGACAATAAATACATTAAAAAACAATTAAATTAAATTATATTATAAGTCCAAACATTTATAAAATGATTAAAAGCAACCCTCCCAAAGGGTCACAGCCGGTTGGTCAAATAACCAGGTCTTCACTTCGGGCAGGTGGGAGGTCAGGGGCCACTTTATGGATCTGATGTATGGACTTCAACTCCCAGAATTCCCCAGCCAACCATATTGTTTACATCCACGTGGTTCTTGGGCAAAGTTTGGAGCCTGTCCAAAAATTTAGTTAATCGGGAGGAGCAGGAGAAGGAGAAGGAGAGGAAACAAGTTCGAATAAAAAATAGTAATACAGAGTAAATAAATAAATAAATAGAATAGATAAATAAGAAATGGAGAGAGAAAGGAGAGGAGGAGGAGGAAGGGGAGGAGGAGGAGGAGGAGGAGGAGGAGGAGGAGGAGGAGGAGGAGGAGGAGGAGGAGGAGGAGGAGGAGGAGGAGGGGGAGGAGGAGGAGGAGGAGGAGGAGAAAGGAGAAGGAATTTCTGACCTGGATCGGTGAGTCTCCATACATTTCCACAAGCCAGAATGTTTTAATCCATTGGCAGAGGCCAAACAATACTACAATACGTATAGAGGAGCATTGATCCGAGGGAAAGCAGAAGCTTGTTAAGTCCTCTTTCAAAGACAAACTTATTGACCTGGTAAATAGGCTATGTTGGAGCTGAATTTTAATCCCAAACTTTCAGAGTTGTCACGGAATGTCAACAAGACCCCAGCCTAAAGCAGAGTGTAAATAAAGGGAAAGCTCATTCATTATTCCCGAGGTATCGTTGGGCGTCGGAGTTCTAGCGGCAGATAATGAGGAGTGATAGTTGGTGTATTTTAACAAAGTGTTCACCGTCATGAATGAGGAGCTCTTAAAATGAAGTGGCTTAATCAATGTTCAACTGCCTAGGAGAGCAGGCTTTGGGCTGTGTATGTGAATGCTTGCCATTGGGCTTCTCACAACCCAATCCCAATTTTTGGGGTTTTAATCAATGAAAATGTATTACATTATGGATCCCTCCATGTACTTTGAGTTTGGTTGTTTGCTTGCAGATGTTTCATTGCCCAACTAGGTTATTTCGACAGTACAAGTGAGTGTGAGGTTTGCTTCCTGTTTATATACAGAAGTGTTTCCCTACCAGTGTTGGGTTTTTTCCCTGCATGACAATTCCTTGATTGGGATATTGTTTTCTGCTGGTTTGTTTGTCTGGGGTTAATCCCTGTTTATCTGGTCTCCAGCTAGCTGCTGGAGAGGTTGTGTTCTGGTCTAAAACAGGGAGTTAACTCCACACTCACTAACATTGATGGTGTTATCTAGTCAGTTAATGAACTCTACAAGCAAGCCACCAAGTTCAGATAGCATCAAGGACTCCACAATACAATAATTGTCATTATTATTTCATTTTATAACTGCTTTCTTATGAGGCTTTATCTTTAAACTAATCTAAGACTGATAGTTTAATTCGACTTGTCTAGCATGGCTGGTCTCACACTCATACACACATACCCAACCTCTTTGCCTCATGTCTTCTCAACTTTTCTTACAGCTACTATCTGTACAAGAGAAAGTGTACAATTCAACTTCATTCCCGTCATGTTGGCTACATCACAACGTTTCCACTTTATTCGTTCATTTGTTTGTTTAGTAGAAGGAATTTCTGTGCCACTTTTTATGGCAAACGATCTTGATGTAGTTGACCAGGGGGTCAAAGAATGAGCTTATTTTAGTATCCTGGAGATCTTGTACTTCAAATGAGCTGCTGCAAGCAATGACAACACAAAGCTTTGGTTGTCTTATTTAAAGCGGTGACATCTTAAAATGAAGTTGAAGACAATCCTGCGTCTTGGCGTAATTGCAACTTAGGTGAAAATTAAGTGTGAATTATGAGCATTTTCCCTCTCTGCGTTAGACTCTGAAGCTCTTGAACTTTGCAAATGGGCAGAGTCAACCCAGGCTAGCTTCAGCAAACCTTTCGGGCATTGTGTGTATGCGTGAGAAAGACAAGCTAATTTAACTCAGAGTTGTACATCAATTTGCAGACAGCAGGAGCTGAAATGTACAATTTGGGGACTGCTTTGTAGTCCTTCCATTGCAGTTGGAGGAATCTTTTTAAAGGGCTACTTGAGTAATTAATCCATACAGCATCTTCCCTTGGTAATTGAGCTTTGGGTATTTCATTTCCCCAGTAGGCTGAAAGCCAGTCGTTCAACTCTTGGTCATTCTATGGATCAACACTCTCACTGCCCTCTGACTCACAGTGCCTGTTTCAGATCCACTATGGGATCTGAAGGTCTCCTGCTTGAGAAAAGGATTGGACTAGAAGATTTCCAAACCCCCTTCCAACTCTGTTATTCTGTTATGGTCATCTTGGTGTCATCCCTTATAGTGTCCAGTCAATGGGTAGTAGGGCAGCCCCTCCTCCTTTTTCTACTGATCATTCCCAGCACAATTGTCTTCTTAAGCCAGGACATGGTCAAAATATGATATCCTTGGTTTGGCAATCTTGGCTTTGAGTGATATTTTTGGTGAGGTTCACTCTAGTACTTGACCCTGGTCTTCCCCACACCCCCTGGATGTATATTCTCCAATGGGACACATCCATAGCCAAGAGCCATCAATCATGCTGTCCAGTAATAATCTTGTGTGCCAACAGCTTTGGCTGCCTAGCAATTATCTGAGGCATTTAAGGAATGCACTGTTTTCCCCCACTCCCTTTCTGCTGGCAGCTAAAAAGACCAAAGGAATATCTTTTTAGTTGATGCCTTGTTTGTGATTTTTGCAGTCCACAGGATGTGTAACAATCATCTCCAGCACCACAATTTGAAGGCATCCAAACTTGCAGTAGCATCATGCTTGTAGAGTTGTGGTTTCCTGTTGGAAGAAAGGACCCACACAGAGTTAGATCATAGAATAACAGAGTTGAACAGGATCTTGGAGGTCATCTAGTCCAACCTCCTGCTTAGGCAGGAAACCCTATATCATTTCAGACAAATGATTATCCAATCTCTTCTTAGAAACTTCCAGTGTTGGAGCATTCACACCTTCTGGAGACAACTTAATAAGTGAGGCCTACAACTCTACAAAATAAGTAATTTTAGCCCAAGCAATTGACTTCAACAAAGTGTTGTCATAGTGTGGGGTTGTGCTCACCATTTTGTTGTGATTGGTTCCATCACAGACACCTCACAAGCAGGGTAAATGCATTCATACAGTGGTTATGAATTGCTTAACTGGTATTTATTCTGGAGATTGCAACTTGCAGAGAATGCTAGCCATAAACCAGGGTTTATGACCTGTAGGGATGAAGTTCACATGATATAGTACTTGGGAAAATCACATTCTGGCTTAGCAAAATGTATCAACTGAACCTAGCATCCCTCCACAGGAGCAAATTCTCATTTTTGTGAAGCAATGGAAAGAAAAGATGGCAGTGTGTCAAACCTGATCCTATCATGTTTTGTTCCTTCTCCAAACTGAACTAGATAGTCGAGAAGTATTTGCAATGACTTCCCACCTTGAGTTCAGGTTTTGAATAGTTTCTTTTTATTAGATTTGTAACTCATTTCATGACTTGACTGAACAACTTGGAGGTATGATTTATCCATCACCTATAAAATGAGAAATCTGCATGCCTGAATCTGAATGTAATCCATCACTGCCATGGTAAACCTTCCTGCAAATTAAAATAAGAAATACATTGTTAACCCACCTTTGGCCAGAGCTAAGCCAATTCTGAGTGGGAAGATGCAATGCATGTGCTCCTTATGTAACCCATCTGATCTTTTGCCAGCTTGTCCTCTTTACTCAGGATAAATTAATTTTTATATGAATAAACTTTAGGAAATGCCCCAAGTTTCAGAACTTTTGAGACATGATTTACAGATTTTTAAAAGGCCCTGAAATATGTGCAGTAGAGGAAAACGTTTAAAGGGAAAGACCAAGGATTAGAAATTTTTTTATCAACCTTGGCATCTTTAAGATGGTAATTATAGAAGTCTACTACCAGTCAATTTTGAAACAAGGAAATGAAAATACTGAAGGAGTCCGTTTGGTCTATATCTTCCTTTCTTCCTTTCATCTCTCTCATATCAACTTCCTTCCTTCTGTCTGTCACATCAACTTCCTTCCTTCCTTCCTTCTGTCTTTCACATCCCTTCCTTCCATCCATCCTTCCTTCCTTCCATCCTTCCTTCCTTCCTTCCTTCCTTCCTTCCTTCCTTCCTTCCTTCCTTCCTTCCTTCTGTCTCTCACATCAACTTCTTTCCTTCCTCACTGAATCCTAAAATGTATACATGGTGGGAGTTTTGAATAAGCCAGAGACTTTGAAATGAAATGTTTTAGAATGTATTAAGATGCTTCTATTTTTCAACACAAACAACATGGACTATATCATCAAACGCAGCATGACACTGTTTGAAAACAAACAAGGCCATATATGGCACAGACTGGGAAACCCTTCAAAATTCTTGGGAGATAGCACTCAAAATCATTTGCTGGGAAAGCAATCAAGAGAGGTCTTTAGCTTTTAGCTAGGTGTGTGTTCATCATCAAAGGATTCCAATTTTAGATGACATTTGCAGAGCCATTCGTTTCACTGTGTTTTCTTCTCTTCCAGGTAATAAATATATCAGGCAAATGAGATGGTTAACCTTGAAAATTAGCCACCATTTGCAGAGAGCCACCGTTGTTCCAGAAAGATGTTGATCCAGAAGAAGAAGAAAAACAAAACAAAAGAGGTTTAGTCTTTTGTTTAAATATGTGGCATTCTCCATCACTTAATTCACCCAAGAATCCCTAGTCTAAATGTCAACGCCCCATTCCAAACAGAATATCAGAGACTGGGCCATATCAGTCTGCTATATTAAATGGTACACTAGGCAAGACTAAGCAAAACTGGCACTTCCTTTGCTTTTGAATGTGTTATGTATGCAGGTTTAAAGTCATTGGTTTAGTTTGAACTGTTTTTGTAAAATGTAAGAAATGATTGGTTTAAAAAGTGCGGGAAAACCCTGCACTCTGACTGGCTGGCAACTGCGGCTGCTGGCTATAAGTAGCAGCCGCAGCCCAGCCAAAGTGGGTCCGTTCTGAGCTGTAGTCACTAATAAACAAAGAGCTTGAAGCACTCCACGTCTGTCTCTTCATGCAAACTCAACAGAATGTATATTGATTTCTACCACAACAATTAACAGTTTATGATATCACCCTTGGCATGTTGAATCCCCAAGAGGTAAGGTAGCAATGCAACAACATTCTAGGAAGATCTCTGAATGTTTTGAGATATAATATGAATAAGAAATTCACTTGTAAGAAGCACATGAATTGATGGAAGGGGAGGGGAAGTTAGGAAGAAAGGGAAAGGAAAGGAAGGGAAAGGAAGAAAAGTATGGAAGGGAAGGGATCTGCATCTCATTTGCAGTTCTAGCTGTGATCAGCATATTTGCACATAGAAACTATATACTTGATGATGCAGCCACTATGGAGAGCCAGTTGATCTCTTTAGTGTAAACATGCAGGCCACAAAAAGAGAATGAAAGCCAAGGAAGGGGTGGGGAACCTGGATTGTATACCTCTCTGTTTTGTGCATGGCAGACACTTAATGGTTCCTTAGAGAGAGAATAAACCAAGGGGAAAGAACAGTCACCTTCGTGCAAACTCTTAGTTTTCCAATTTGCATACAATACCATTGATAAAGTAGAATCCATTTATGGGAACAATGTAGACTGCAAAGGCTGCACAAACATATGTACACACACACACACAAAAAACCTCCTGCTATCATGCTGATTTTGTATACAGAATTTCTCAATCTGGATCTATGCAAATCAGAGGCTTCTCTTGCCAATGAACACTATGATTAAACTGATAATTTACCTTTTTAATTGAATTGGGTTTTTTTTAACTTTTGGATTTAACACAACAATTCTGCTTGATATATATGGATAATTAACCACCTAAAATAAGCTGCCAACCTAAATGCATAAATTGTAGAGGGTTTTTATTTTTTTCTTTTTTGCTGCTTCTCCGTGTTTCTACCCCCCCCCATATCTTTACACCTGCTCTAATAAGAACTTTGCAGATGAGTCAACAACCAATCGAAGCTGATTTCACAGCACATTGTTTGTTTAACTATGGTTTATGCAGTACATGAAAATTGCCCAAATGTGTGTAAACCAAGGGGTTTAGAGAGCAGGTGGAGGTCCACCCACTCCCAATCCGATTGAGCCCAGCTAAGAGCCCATATTAGGACTTACCTGGTAGCTATGAGAGCGGCGAGAAGGTCCTATCTCTCCGCCCTCATAGCGTCTGCAGATAACCGCCCAACCGCCCTGTTTTGGGCTACCCGCTCTCTCCTTTTATGGGGAGGGGCGGACCCATGCTGAGGAAGGGCTGAGGAGTTTGGTCAATATCTGTCGGATAAGATCGCTCGGATTCGGGGTGGGTTGTCCTCTGATTTGCAGTGGTCTGAGGAACGGGATACAAGCAGTCTGGCCAGTGTGATCTGGGATGAGTTTGATCCTGTTTCCGAGGATGAAGTGGACAGGACTATGTGGCACCTGAGTTCCACCACATGTTTGTTGGACCCGTGTCCTTCCTGGTTGGTTTATGCTGCCAGGGAGGCCACCTGCGGTTGGCTCCGGGCAGTTGTCAACGCTTTTTAAGGGAGGGTGTTTTTCCCTCTGCCTTGAAGGAGGTGGTGGTGAGACCCCTCCTGAAGAAGCCTGCCCTGGACCTGACCGTGTTAGACAACTTTCGTCCAGTCTCCAACCTTCGCTTTTTGGCGATATCGAGTGCCGGCCGCCCTGTGCGAGCACATAGGCAAGGACTTCTCGGGGTCCCGTCGGCAGGCCAATGCCGGCTGGCGGTCCCCTGACGACGAGCCTACTCTGTCGCGGCCCCTGACCTCTGGAACCAACTGCCCTTGGGGCTCCGCCCCCCTGACCTCCGCACCTTCCACCATGATTTAAAGACCTGGTTGTTTGACCAACCCGGGCTGTGACCCCTCCCTGGGGGGGATAGGTTTCTTAATTTTTAACTATTGTAAATTTTAGTTTTTGTAATTTTGGGGCTTGTAAAATTAGTTTAATCTCTTTTTAAGTATTTATTGTTCCTGTTTTTAGTTGTGAGCCACCCCGAGTCTTCGGAGATGGGGCGGCATACAAGTTCAAAAAATAAATAAATAAATAAAATACTGAGTCATCAGTAAGAATCATTAAGATTCACATAACCCAGTAACTTCATGGTGACATGAAGACATGGAGAACATCTTCTACTGGCATGTCTGCTTCTTCCTTCGACTGGATGGAGACTGTGAGAAAGGTGATGTGGTTCAGAAACAGGACCACACCTGGAAAGAGAAATGGGAAGGGCACCCCAGGTTTCCATAGCAACAACAGGGTTGCCAGCATCACCCAGGCACTTCTCAAGCATTGAAACTTTCCCAAGGATATAAATAATGTGTAGTCTATCTGCTGCTTGAGAGAGAACGGCTAATTCTCCAAAGTGAATCTTGGTGAAGGTTTGTTCAATCAGCCAACTGCTGTGGAATGAATCCCTGAAGAAAGGTGTGAATTCCCTGAATTCTCCTTGGTACCAGGAATCATCAGGATGGTTAAACACCACATAAGTCACCAGGGAAGAATTTTTGAGATCAGCAGAGTACTAAGTCTATAGGAATGGTCATAGTTTAGTGGTAGAGATGAACAGAACAGAACAGAATAACAGGAGATCTTCTAATGGGAATCTCCAGTGGTGGAGATGTTCCTACAGAGTAAAGAAGAGGATCAAATTTTTAGTCTTCCCCAAGGAAGACTGGAATTCCTGCCACTTCTCAGTTCACATACTGAATTAAGCCTTACTGTTTGACTCTAGGTTTCTAGGTTCTGTGAACCCAGTCACTGTGGCATGAGAACCATGGTTTATTGTATCTCATTACATTTAATCCTGGCCAGAAACCGGGGTTAAATGAATTAAGCGCAATGGATGAAACTTGCCAATGTGAATGCAGAAGGCAAGTCAAGGCTGCCAAAAATAAAACTTCTGGAATAAATTATCTTGAAATAATTAAATTTCACTTCTGTGCATAAAATGGCGAGCTTGGTTGAAAGTTAGCCTATACTATGAATCCATGCACTATAATCAGTGGTGGGATTCAAAAAAGTTTACTACCAGTTCTGTGGGCATGGCTTGGTGGGCATGGTGTGGCTTGGTGGGTGTGGCTTGGTGGGTGTGGCTTGGTGGGTGTGGCTTGGTGGGCTTGGCAGGGGATGGATACTGCAAATTCTTCATTCCCTCCCCACTCCTGGATGAAGGTTACTGCAAGTTCTCCATTCCCTCCCATTCCTGGGAAAAAAGTTACTGCAAAATCCCCCTTCCCTCCCCACCCCACTAACCTGCTTTCCAGCTCCGTTCCCCTGTGCAGGGCAACCAAAGGAGACCCAGCTGATCAGCTGGGACTCAATGGGAGGCAGAGAAGAGATGGGGTTGGCGCGGCCAGTCAGAGGTGACATTTGCCAGTTCTCTGAGCTACTCAAAATTCCCGCTACCAGTTCTCCAGAACCTGTCCAAACCAACTGAATGCCACCTCTGACTATAGTATGTAAACCATGGTTGGTAACTTAGCTTTTTCGGTTCACCCTGACTTGTTCAGTACCAGGTTTTTTTTTTTTTAAAAATGGCTTAGCAGAAATGTGAGCCCTGACAATTCTTTCAACACACTGACACACACTTTTGTCTCTCTCTGCCTGTTTGGATGAATCATTTTCCCAAGCTCTGATAAATCTTTCTTACAAGCCACTGCTTTTGTTTTTAATATGATATTGTAAAGTACTTTCAGCAGCTTAGCTCCGGGTGAAAATAAACAATCCAAACCTAAAGGAATCTTTTCCCCAAATAGCAGGAGAACTTCTCTGTTGACTTATTAATAATAGTCTTCCGGACACTAAGCAATGCTGAGAGATGCTGTATCATGTGATTAAGAATTAAAAAAAAATATGAAGAGGCCGATTGTGACATTGTCAGACCTCCTGATCTTGCTTGAACTAACCCAGGCATGCAGGATGGAGACCAAAACAGCCCAGAAGCCTTCAGTCTGGCTGGGGAACAAGTGGGCCCAGCCCCCTTTTCAAATCATTCTCAAGTCTTTCCACGCAGAAGGAATTCATTGTTACACTTCAGAGTAATTGTTTGATTGCTGCATGCTTGGTATGCGTGCAAGTTTTCCGGAGCAGTGATTATAAGCTGACAATATGCCTCTATGCATAAGAGTAAAGGAGTAGGCACGCTTTGAGTAACATCTGTTGAAGAAGGCACGCACACCTTGTAATTAGAAAGTGTTGGTGGGTGGATTTAATTTCATTGCGTTGGGATGCTGCTAATGACACGACAGTTATTTTGGTAATGTAAACAGACTGTATTCCATTTGAGCTGTGTTCAGAGGCTTGGCAATCATCCGTAGATCTGAACCAAAGCTCTATTTTAATGGGTTGGAAGAGACGTAATTCCAACAACCCTGCTGACTTCCCCTCGTTTGCTGCATTCTCCTGCTTAAAGCATCGTTTTGACCTCTCCGGAAACGTTCAGAGCGATTTGTTTTAGAAAAATGTTTGGCATTTTTACAATCTTGATATCAGCAATTACGGGAGTGATGTAATTTGCTGTGGCTGGGGCACAAATGCCTCTTCCTACTACTTCTATGAAATAACAGCACTTCAGCCAGCCCAGATGAGCATTTTTTTTTCAATAAACCAGAGGGAGTTGCTCTATTTCAGTACATGTGTGACCTTTCCTGTCCCTTCTACCTAGAGATAGTGAGGCCAATTGGGCAAGTGGTAAACCCCAATCCTGGACTGGAGTATTTATTAAATATTCTTCAGGAGTAATAAATACCACCAGGAAGAGGAGAGGTGGCTAACAAACCTGGATAGCTTGGAGAAATGGAACTTAGAACCTGTTTTTCTAGGTTCTCCTCACAACTCCAGGATGAGGGAGGGAGGGAGGGAGGAAGGAAAATTAG
>CM019162.1:22376734-22470246 GCA_009733165.1 Naja naja
AGAGGAAAAGAAAAAAAGAATGAGATAAGATGAGCAGAGATACGTATCAGGGAGGTATCTAATGTTTTCCTCAGGCCTTAGATTAGGAAATGAAAGATATGGCTCCTCAGAGCAACATAAATACAAGGAAGTCTATAATTACAGCCGTTTTGCATACCTGAAGCATTTTTGAAACCCATTCATCTTCTCAGTCACTATTAAAAGTCACAAGTTTTGGCCCTGGCTGGCTCCATGATTGATACCCACAGAACCTGCCTAGTTTCTGTCTCCTTGTTCACACAGAAAACCCCAGGCTGATTCCAAGCAAAGCTGGAACATCTGGAGGAAAGCTGAAATCCTCCTCCTCCTCTCCTGTCCAACTCTCCAGTCGTCGGCATCTCCTATTCTTAGCCAAAGAACATGACCCTGTTTTCCCTTTCCAGCTTTGGCTGGCAACTTCCCTGCTCATTTCCTCTCTCCTGGTGGGAAAAAAAAAGAAACAAGTTGGAGACCAGCCTCCAAAGATGTAATTGACTCCTTCGG
Source organism: Naja naja (assembly GCA_009733165.1). NCBI lineage: Eukaryota > Metazoa > Chordata > Lepidosauria > Squamata > Elapidae > Naja > Naja naja. The sequence goes on from CM019162.1 coordinate 22,377,257, forward strand.
TGTCCAAGGAAGTATTACCTAACACAATGGATGACTCTTCATGCTGGGAAGAACACTCATTTACATGACAGCCAAAGTGCCCTTTCTTGGCCTCCAAATAAAACCCTCCCAGTGGGGGAGATGGTTAGCTTTCTGGAAGACACTGAGCTTACTTTAATTATTAAAATTCTTGTGAGGAGGGGTGGGAAATGGCAGCTTGCTTGCATCGGGGCTTGGATGCCTGTTCTGTAGCTCTCGGTCTGACTTGCCTTTAAATAAGTCAACTCTGAAGGCTCTTTGGGAATCTTCCTTTCTCTTTTTTGGAGTGTGATTATCCTACAGTCTTCTCCCTAGGGCACCATCGCAAGACAGTGATATATGAAGAGCCGTGGAATCTAAAAGAGGTTGTTGTTTTTTCCCTGAGATGGCGAGACAGCAGAAGGTGTGAAACTTTGTCAACGGGAGGAATCCAGCCATGGAAACATTAGCTGTTTACCCACAGATCCACAGGAGCTGATGAACTCCACAAAGCTGCCATTGCATTAGAAGAAGTACATGATTAATAAGCTTGGGATTCATAAGCTCATTTCTCCATTGTCCCTGCTTTAGCAAAGGAAGCCCTCTAGGTTTCTTTTGGTCGTTGTTCCTTCTCCTTTTTGGCTTCTGGCTACGGAAAGCAGTAGAGAGAAATTACTTTGGTTTTTAATGTCCTTCTCAGAGGTCTTGGAAGCATCTGGCTGGCCACCAGCATTGAAGCAGGATGGAGGACATCTGTTCTCCATGCGTGATCTAAGAACCTGATCATTTCTGAGTTTATATAGCTGGAAGAGGAGATACAGAATAGTCAGTCATGTTGGTTTTCTATTATCTCTCTATGAAATCACTGTGCCATATTGTACCCCTTGCTGGAAAAATAAAGTCTGGGAGTTCTCTTGTGGTCACAACCTTCTTGAGGGTCTTTTATTGGTGCTGTGTAGGTGAGTCCAGATTAGGAAAAGAAATTCTCCTTCAGATACCATGTAATAATACTGCAAGCCATTTATCATGCCCAAGATTTATGTGTGGCACAATAAGAAAGTTGTCTAGTTGAGTTCACCTTTATTTCCTAAGTCTACCGTCAGCAGGAAAAAAAAGTTATTAATAGCAAAAGTTACACTATTAGAGTCTGGGTTAGGCCAAATGCAGAACATCCTGTGTGAGCATTATTAAAGGATGATACATTGAAGTTGGCAAGGAGAAAACAGTTGCTGGGAAAGATCGCTTACGCAACCGTCACCTTCTTACCACTTGCGTTGTTCACACACTTTTCTGCTGGCTTAAAGTGGAGTTTTTCAAACTTGACAACTTGAAGAGGTGTGGACTTCACGGGTCAGGCTGGGAGTTCACATGTCTTGATGCCAGAAACAGAAGAACAGAGTTGGAAGGAACATTGGAGGTCTTCTAGTCTAGCCCACTGCTCAAGCAGGAGACTCTATGCCATTTCAGACAAGTGACTGTCCAGTCTCTTCTTAAAAACTTTAAGGGATGAAGGAGCACCCACAACTTTTGAAGGCAAGACACTGGTTAATTGGTCTCACTGTCAGGAAATGTGTCCTTTGTTCTAGGTTGTCTTTAAGTCAACATGTCTTGAAGTTGCTGGATTTAAATAAGAAAGAAAGAAAGAAAGAAAGAAAGAAAGAAAGAAAGAAAGAAAGAAAGAAAGAAAGAAAGAAAGAGAGAGAAGGAAAATGAGAGAGGAGAGAGAGAAAGAAAAAAGAGAGAGAGAGAGAGAAAGTCCAGTTGCCATAACTCAACTTCCAGACTAGTTTTGTACTCCAAGTTTCATCCCCCATTCTTACCAACTTGCAACAATAGTATTATATTCCTCATATTAGTTCATCAAACATGGTTTCTTAGCGATGCTTGGCAATATGGTCATCTTATTTGACAGTGGTCCTTTTTTTCCACTAAATATGACCCTTCCTCCCTTTAAGTGCAAAAATTGGGCCCCTTCTTTGTGGGGTGGAAGTAGGATTCTTTATCTTTAAACTATTGGGGATGTCATCTCAACTGTAAATGTTGGCTACCATAAAGCACAAGGATGGGACACTTGAGACAAAAATAATGTGAGCCATCATTCAGCGGGGAACTGGACTGAATCCCATCACTCCGAATCCGGCTTGTTTGTTACAGCAGGTTAATCTGTGCCCTGTGTTGTTTCTCTTTGGGCTGACAACTCTTCCCAGCAGCTGCTCTTGCTTAGGAAAAACACACTGACTGCGAAACGGAAAAGTCAAACAAACTCTAGGTTGTCTACTGACTATATGTTTTGCCTCACCTTGAAGTAGTTCAAGAATTCTCTTGAATCTGAGGCCTGTTTTATGTGGATGTGAGCAGGATGAAGGGAGTCTGGGGTTGTCTTTTGTAGAAGCGATACAATCCGTTTTTGTCCCAATGGATTGTCATGATTTTGGGATTAGAGTAGGACAAGCATAATGGGGGAACACAGCTTCTGCCAGAAAAAGCAGTAGTAAAACTAGAGAAAGGATGAGACTTAGACAGACCTTCTGGCCAGCTTCTAACTAAAGGAAGCACAATACCCCACACAGCAACCTATGACTTCTCCTCTTTCTCCTCTTTCTCCTTCACCTTCTCTTCTTCTTCTTCTTCTTCTTCTTCTTCTTCTTCTTCTTCTTCTTCTTCTTCTTCTTCTTCTTCTTCTTCCTCCTCCTCCTCCTCCTCCTCCTCCTCCTCTTCATCTATCACCCTTTAGAATCCAAACCACAACCAAGATGAACAGAATCAGTTCAGGGGAAAACACTCAGAAGAACCTTTTGATGTCGCTCTGCCGACGTGCTCAACAATGCTTGGCTGGGAGATTGAATTAACCTATTTTCTGGGTTCACAAGGCACTGAACTATAAACCTGCAAATGGGAGGTAGTTCACAAAGCCACCTTCTCATACACAATAGCTAACCAAGGGTGAAACTAGCCGAGCTTGGCATGCCATGAGAATGTGCCCACTCAACCTTTAGCTGACCTGATTAAGAATGTTGTATGTCACTGCCCCGCAATTCAACCAAAATCTGAAGCCGTTTGGAAATGGCTCCTGAAACTTCTCAGGTCTAGCAGAATACTGTACTTCAATCTGATCAAAGGGAGAGCTTTTGTGTCTGTTCCACTTCAAAGGAAGGCCTTTGCATTCAAAGGAGCCTGCATGTACTTCTTCAGCTCATTGGATATCCAGACCAGTGGTGGTATTCAAATTTTTTTACTACGTTCTGTGGGTGTGGCTTGGTGGGTGTGACATGGCTTGGTGGGCAAGGCAGGGGAAGGTTATTGCAAAATCTCCATTATCTGCCCCACCCCACTAACCTGCTTTCCAGCTCCGTTCTCCTGTGCAGGGCAACACAAGAAGACCCAGCCGATCATCTGGGACTCAATGGGAGGCAGAGAATAGATGGGATCAGGGCCAGTCAGAGGTGGGATTTGCTGGTTCTCCGAACTACTCAAAATTTCCGCTACCGGTTCTCCACAACCAGTCCAAACTGGATGAATACCAGATACCAGATAACAGATAATCAGAGTTGGAAGGGACCTTCTAGGTCATCTAGCCCAACCTCCTGCCCAAGCGGGAGACCCTACACCATTTCTGACAAATGGCAGCCCAATCTCTTCTTGAAAGTCTCAAGTGATGGCGCTCCCACAACTTCCGAGGGCAGCTTCTGTTCCATGGGTTGATTGTTCTCACTGTCCAGACTGAAACTAACATTCCTGGTCCAGACTGAAACCAACATTCCAACCCCTTTTCTGGGAAGTTTAGAAATCAATCTGAATAACAGAGCTGGAAGGGACCTTCGAGGTCACCTAGTCCAACCCCCTGCTCAAGCAGGAGACTCTATACCATTTCAAACAAGTGGCTGTCCAATCTCATCTTAAAAACCTCCAGGTTTGGAGCACCCACAACTTCTGAAGACAAGCTGTTCCACTGATTAATTGTTCTGTCAGGAAATTTTTCCTTGGGTTGCTTCTTTCTTTGTCCTGTTTCCATCCATTGCTTCTTGTCTCGCCTTCTGGACCTCTGGAAAATACATTGACAATTATAAACTCAGAGTTAGCCAAGACAAATATTTCCAGTTGTGTATGTCACCCAATATGGAACTACTAAGGATGGATCTATTGCTTATGTAGGGACAGGAATTTCAACCCATGTAGCAATCACTTTGATGATGAGCCAATGATATCATTAAATCCCATATGTTCCAAAAATCTAAGACAGGGGTCTTCAAACTTGACAGCTTTAAGAGTTGTGGACTTCAACTCCCAGAATTCTTCCTCCTGTTAGCTCAAGAATTCTGGGAGTTGAAGTCCACAACTCTTAAACTTGCCAAGTTTGAAGACCCTTGATCTAAGAGATGGAACATCCACGGCATCACTCAGGCAGCTTCAGGATGGAGACATAAAGCTGTGTATCATCAGCATATTGATTATTCTTCTCCCCAAACCATCACATCATGTCATGAAGATCTTAAATAAGAAGAAAGAGAGTGAGAGAACCAAACTTAGGGCACCCCAGAAAGTAGAAGCCATGGCTGGACTTGTCCCCACCTATCAACATCAACCAGGTAATGAGACATGTGCAAGAAAACAGCCAAGCTCAAAGAGCACCAAGGAGCCCTCACACTTAAGATAAATTTCTGAGTGAATTGTCACCAAATCTCTCTGAATTCTTCTAAAGTTAAAATACTTTTCTCCATTCTGTATTAGGGTGTCTTTTCCCTTAATTATAATCTTTAGCTCTTTCTGCTTGCCTCCAGTGTCCAGTCTTCAAAGACTTCTCTTATCATGGTTCCCTTTAATCCACAGCATTTTCCCATGGGAAGGTTTCTTACCCTTAATTTCCAAATCTTCATATATATTTTAATAGGATTTTCAACAACCCACAGGAAGGATTCTTATAATTAGTTTCAAAATCTTATGTCCAATCCATCTGGCTCCTTAGTCCGCTTAAAACTTTCCAAAATTAACATTTTAATTATCCTTTTACTGTTTATTGCAGAATATTTTTTCCAAAGTTCTTAAATTTTACATATAACTTCTTCTGCTAAGAACTGAAGCGAGTCACCTGGTAATGAAATTTGTCATTTTGAAGGTCAATTTCCAAAAAGCCATTAACAAGCAATTTCCTGAAGGGACTAAGAAAGGAAGTGTGTGATCGAGATAGAAGATTCCAAACCATAGCTTGGCCACAATTAAGTTTCCCTCACTTCCCAGTTCCACCTGCCCTGGTTGTTATCTTTACAAATTCTGAATATTCCCTTCATCTCCAGGGCTCTTGATACAGTATTTCCATAAATGAAAAGGAGGGAGTGGCTGTTGACACTTAAGATCAAAAGAGCAGAAGCAGATGAACCTTAATTGCAAGAATAGGAAACAGAAGGAGAAAAGCAACAGGTTATAGTAGAATCAAAGGCTAAAATTGAGCTGATAGATAGATAGACACAGAGAGAGAGAGAGAGATTATAGAGAGAGAGGAGAGAGAGAGAAAGATGATAGATAGATAGATAGATAGATAGATAGATAGATAGATAGATAGGTAGATAGATAGAGAGATAGAGAGACAGGGAGACAGATGGAGAGATGGAGAGATGGAGAGATAGAGAGAGAGATAGAGAGAGAGATAATAGACAGACAGACAGACAGAAACAGGCAGGCAGGCAGAAAAGACAGAAAGACAGAGAGAGATTATAGAAAAGATATGATAGAGATGATTCAGAAATACATTGTGTGTGTGTGTAGAGAGAGAAAAAGAGGAAAGAGGGAAAGATAATAGAAAAGAGATAGATGGATGGATTAGATCAGACAGAAGAGAGACAGGAGGATAGGATAGGGATAGAAATAGAAATAGAGAGATAGAGATAGAAACAGAGACAAAGACAGAGAAAGAGATGATAGAGCTAGATAGAAGGAGAATTGATAGATAATAACGATGGAGTGAGAGAGGACTATTGAACCCAGCTACACCTATTTTTCCTTTCTACTTCCTTAGCCCTTTCTGTGGGATGTATGCCTTTTCCACTGCAACTCCAACTGCTGAACGTATCTAGTTACTTATTTCCAAAAGACTTTTTCTCTGACTGAAAAGCAAATTATACCCTTGTAATAATAGGCCCCTTGCCCCAGTGGTGAGAGCAAAGATTGGCAGCTATGCAAAAGAATTAAAATGAGGAAAAAACTGGAAGGGAAAGGACTATATTAATCTCAAGATAACCATTCTATTCACAAAGAAGCTCTTCGCTTCAAGCTCTTGTGCTATTAAGGTGAAGGAGGGAGGGAGAGGGATGGAAATGCAAAAGGAATATCTTCCTGGTGCTCAGTTAGATGTTTAGGGTCTTTGTATATGTGAGACCACAATGCTTGAAAGCAAAAAAAAAAAGTGATTTTTGATTTCTTCCCTTCCCTTTTCATCCGTTTTCAGTGTGAAAAATCCACAATTCTTGAACAGGAGATGGTGGTGTGTTATTTTTAAGGGGCTAATGTTGCACTTGCAAAGGCCAGCTCTGAATGTTGAAGGAAGACCTTGTCTATGTTCCCATATTGTTACCTGTAATAGCTTTGGGTGTTTACAAGAGTTTTCTCTTTCTTTTCTCGTACAGGCATTCGCCGTGCACAATGGCAATCCTCGAAACATTGTACACCCTGTACAGTTTCACAAAAGTAGAATCCCACATTTACCAGGTACACAATCTAGCAGACTATTTTTCCCCCTGTTATTTTGTACTTTGGCTGTTTTTTCCCCCAAAAGATGCATTTATTTTAAGCAACACTTATCTGGGGTAAGGAAGAGAAGAAACACAGAGTTATTTCATGCTCTCAGTTCTCTACTCATGAGTATCGTTTTTCTTCTGAATTTTAATCTCATAAACATAAGCTATTTTGAGTAAGCCAACTCTCCCAAAAAGAAACCGGTTAGAACAATGCTGGGAGGTCCTTCATTTTTTTTGCATCCAGTTGCAATATTATCTTGTGCAAGAGCCTTGGTGGTGCAGGCTATTAAACGCCTAGCACTTAGTTCCAGCTGCCTGTAATTACTGCAGGCTCGAATCCCATCAGGCTCAAGGTTGACTCAGCCTTCCATCCTCTCAGGGTAGGTAAAGTGAGGACCCAAGATTGTTGGGGGCAATAAGCTGACTTTGTAAAAATGCCGCTTAGTAATAAGCAGGCATATACAATGGAATGAAGGCTATTGCTGAGCGCATTGGGTTGTGTCCCAAAAATTGTAAGCCGCCCTGAGTCTCCAGAGAAGGGTGGCATATAAATATCAATTTTTTTAAAAAAATGACCAATCAGATGCTTCATCCAGGTGGCAATGATGCCATAGAATAACAGGATGAAAGGGACCTTACATTCTAGTCCAAATTCTTCTAGTCCAAATTGTTGCTCTAGCAACAGGCCCATTTCAGATAAATGGTTATCCAATCTTTCCATTATTTATTCACTATCTATGTCTGTAGACTTTAATATTTCTGTTTCTTCCCATTCTTTCAGAAAGCTATCCAAACTCTTTAGTGTAACTTGCTTGAAGGCCCAAAAATTACCTTTCCTACACATCATTCATGATCCTTATACTCTTTGAATAGTCTTCTTCTTGGGCTAAACCTTGTGAACATCACTGAATTAGCTTCATCAGGAAATCTCTTGACTGTTTAGAAAGTCAGGCTGTGTGAGATAAATATATGCCTGTCACAATGTTTCTCATTTTGATCCAGGGAGTTAAACCCAGATGGATTCTTGGTTTCCACAGTTTTATCTTGACTGATAGGTAGAGAAGTTGTCATTTCTTATACGAGCTGGATTTATGCTGTCCTCTCCATAGGCTTGCAAAAGAAAAAGTAAATGAGTCTCCTCACATGATGGAGATGGATGGGAAGTAAGAGCATCCAAAAGTTTAAAGGTCAAGTTAGCCCAAATTCCAGCTGAAAACTTGTCTACAAATATTCATCATTGAGCTTAAATGAATACACACAAAAAATCATCCTACCCATTGAATCAGGTTCCAAGATCCATGTAATCTAACATCATATTTCTCATGAGGGAGGGAGGGATGGATGGATGGATACATGAAAGGATAAATGGATGGATGGATAGATAGATAAATAGATAGATATGTGGATGGATGGATGGATACATGAATGAATAGATAAATTGATAGATGAATGGATGGATGGATAGATATGTGGATGGATGGATGGATCCATGAATGGATAAATGGATGGATGGATAAATGGATAGATAAATGGATGGATGGATGGATAAATAGATAGATATGTGATGGATGGATGGATGGATACATGAATGAATAGATAAATTGATAGATGGATGGATGGATGGATGGATAGATATGTGGATGGATGGATGGATCCATGAATGGATAAATGGATGGATGGATAAGTGGATGGATAAATGGATGGATGGATGGATGGATAAATGGATGTATGCATGGATTATATACCATCAAGTACGATGAAGACGTGGCTTTTCCAACAGGCTGGCCTGGACTGAGGGGGTGGGTTTTTTATATACGCTCTTATGTCTAGTTTTCTTATGGGTTTTAGATAATTGTTTGGCTTGTGGTTTAATAATAATTTTAATAATTTTTAATAATTTTTTTAAATTTTGCATTGTGTGTTTTTAGGATGTGAGCCACCCTGAGTTCCTTCAGGAGATAGGGCGGCATAGAAGTCCAAACAATAAAATAATAAATAAATAAATAAGTGGTTTTTGACTCCTAGCAACCACATAGAGTTTCTCCTTGATGATCTGTCCTTAACCATTTCTTTCAAATCTCTCAAGGGTATCTCCCCCTATAGTTGTCCGGATATTTTTCAGATGCCGTAAGCAGAGTCTGGAACCAATTGCTTTTTCTGTGCTGTTGCTCTTTGTTTCAGACCACTTATCCAAGGACTCGGTGAATTCCTGGCTCTGATTGTGGCTGGCAATTTTTCTGCTTCTATTTTTCTTCTCTGTTCTCTCACTTTGCAAAAAAAAAAAGGGGGGGGAGGAGGGATTATAATGAACTGTAAGGTGGGTGGAAATCAAATCCTTTGAGATGGAGAAAAAAATTATATAAAGCATTTTATCTAATAAGCTGGAGGAGTTAGATATGATTATGTATGTATTTGTGCTGAACGAAGTGTATCCTGATAATTATAGAGAGAGGGGAAAAATGTAATAAAATTATGCCAGTTAGAAACAATGGTGCTAAAGAGGAGTTGGGATATAGAAGGAGACACTGTAGATCTGGTAGGAAACCCTGCTGGGACATTTTTGGACATTGTGGATCAATGTGACTGTACTTTGCAAACTAAGCATTTTGGCTGTGGTCAGTTGTTGTACTGGGATGTGTGGTTGACCTTGGGGGATGGAGGAAAAGATGCTTAGACTTAGAATAACTTCATTGTCACTTTGAATGTACATGAATTGGCATACATTAGCAATAGCAATAGCACTTAGACCTATATACCACTTTATAGTGCTTTCCAACCTCCTCTAAGTGGTTTACAGAGTCAGCCTATTGCCCCTAACAATTTGGGTCCTCATTTTACCCACCTTGGAAGGAGGGAAGGCTGAGTCAACCTTGAGCCTGATGGGACTTGAACTGCCAAATTGTAGGCAGCTGGCTGCAGAAGTAGCTTGCAGTACTCCCTCCCTCCCTCAAGGTCATCCACATTTCTCATTAAAGATACTGATCAACAATTGGGGTGATTTTAATTCTATAAAAAAGGAAAAGGAAGAGGAGGGAAAAGACTTTTGCCCTTGACTCTGCTAGAAAGCCCTCCCTGCAAAATACTTACAGTAAGCGGGGTTTTTTTTTTTATCTTTTTAAAGGATTCTGACCACAATTTTACATTGCAGATCTCATTATTATGACCACATTTGTAGCGTGGAATAATGAGATCTTTTTCTCGGGCCCTGATTTTGCTATAGAATCTTTTTTGGGAAAAGAAATAAAGAAATCATTGAAACTGGAAAAGATAAAACCTTATCAAAGAACAAAAGATGGCTGTTATTTTTCCCATCTCAAACCTATCTGAAAATCCCCCCTGTGGGTTTGCCCAATCAGCAGTGAGAATATGACCTCTGAATAGCTGCTATATTCTTCCAAGCCTCTGTAGAAATATTCTTTTCATCTTGGTCTATTTTTCTTTCTTTCTTTCTTTCTTTCTTTCTTTCTTTCTTTCTTTCTTTCTTTCTTTCCTTCCTTCCTTCCTTCCTTCCTTCTTTCTTTCCTTTTTCCCAGCAATGCATCTAATTGACAGCACTGTGGACTCCCCAGTGTCTCAGTTCTCCTTGCTTCTCTAATCAGTTCTCAAGGATTTTTCATTTATTACTAATCACAGCAAGGGGTGTAACTGAACCAGCATTTTCCACCAGCCCATGTCTCGGGATTCAATCGGTAGGAAATTGCCAGCACTGAGCAGTCAATGAGCAAAAGTTGGAAGGCAGAACCTCAAGATAATACACCACAGTATTGTACATTAGGAAGTCCACCATGAAACAGGATGCTCTTGCATTTCTTCCTCTTTGGAACTAATGGCTAATGAGATCTTCAATACTCAGGTTATTTTGTAGAGAGGCACGACGTTTTGTTTCACAGTGAGTGCCAGCCCTCTGCTGATCCCCCACCCAAATGTAATAGATATGCTTAATAGTTGCTCCTTGGTAGCCACCAAGGAAGGAAGGAAGAAGATAAGAAATCAATCCTGCATGGTTGCAAAGAAAACTAACATAGTTACCAAGATCTTTGGGTTTCTAGAGAAGTGTAAAAGAAACTCTGAAAAAGAGCTCAACACCTGATTACTGACTGTTTCATCCACCATCAGTCTCCAGGTCCCCCTGGTTTTGGGGAGAGTCTGAATGGACAGCAGAAATGAGAAATAATGTTCTCAGGAGGTGGACCATGGCTAGCAAAGCCAGGTCAGAAATGCAGAACAATTGTTATGCTGTTGGGGGTTTCTGTGCATTTCATACGGTGCTTCTGTTTCCCAACGTTGGTAAATTGAAGTTGAGTCTTTGAAGCTGAAGACTTTGAGTCCCAGAATTCTCAGCAATGGCTATTTGGTTGTGGATTTCTGTGAGCTGAAGTCTATATACTGGTACCTGGAAATTGCCATGGTTGGGGAAACCCCAATTTAATGAAAGAAACCCTAATTTAATGGAAGAGCATGCAACTACTCAAGGGGCATCAGCTAGAACATGTGAACATGCTCCTTTTATGAAGACCCAAGTTGGACACCTTGGCCCATCAGCCACTCTGCTTGGGTCATCACCATAGCTACTCTGCGACTGTGTGTATTCATAAGCAACATTGGTTGCTAGTTTGCTTCCCAGGAGCAATTCCAGTACTGGTTGTTACCTATAAAGCTCTAAATGGCCTATGACCTGGTTATTGGAAGGACTGCTGGTCTCCTATAACTTCTACCTGGTTGATTCAATTCTGCAGGTTTTGTGTGCTCTGGGTTCCTTTTATTACACAATACCATCTATCAGGACTCCAGAAGGACACCTTCTTTGTAGCAGTCTCTGTCCTGGGGTTTCCCTCAAGATCAAGATAGATCCAGATCGACCTAGTTCTTCACCCAGACTTTTGACCAGGGATAATCAGAATAGTCCTCACTTCATCATGCTTGCCATCTTCTTCCTTCATCTTATTTGTAATTTCTTTGAATGTTGCGAGCCACCCAGAGTCATTGAAGTTGGGTGGAGTGCAGGCAGGGGCGGGATTCAAATTTTTAACAACCGGTTGTGTGGGTGTGGCTTAGGTGGTGGGTGTGGCTTGGTGGTCATGTGACTGGATGGACATGGCTTGGTGGTCATGTTATTGGCTGGGCATGGCCAACTCAACATCACTCACATCGAGGCATGCATCTCCTCGCCTGGCCTCTCATGACTGTGGGGATGCTGCAACAGTTGTAAGTGTGAAAAATGGTCATAAGTCACATTTTTCAGTGCCATTGTAACTTTGAATGGTCACTCCACACAAGCAAAGTACCAGCAAGGGAAAAAAGCTCCAGAGATGTTCCAGAGACAGGGAGTAGAATGTAATAAGGGTTAATGGAGAGGCAGTTTCTGTAAGCAACACCAGAATGTTTCCTTCCTGCCTTCCTTACAGGATTAGCCCATTAATTTCTTCTAATAACCGGTTCTCCAAACTGCTTAGAATGTTAACAACCGGTTCTAGCAAGTAGGTGCGAACTGGTAGAATCCCACCCCTGAGTGCAGGTTTAACACATTACTATTAACTATTACAATATCTGCACAGCCATAAGTCTCATCTTGTGCCAGAAATGGAGACCTATCTAATATTACATATTATTATGGCAGCAAGAATGGCTTTTGCTCAACCATGGAAAAATAGAAATCCCCATAGAAGGTGAAGTGATAAAGAAAATACTGATTTGTGCAGAAATGGATAGACTGACTTTGGAATTGAAAAATAAAGAATATAAGAATATCATGAGATATGGAATAAATTCTATCAATGGTGGGAATGGAAAGAAGGGACCCAGAATAAAAACTGATCAGAATTTATAGAATGGACAATTGAGGTTATGTATGTAATTATAATTGAATATGATGGACAATACGATGGATATAAAACTAATAGCACAGAAGATAATATAATTGTACATACTGGATAAGTTAACTGTATAAATGTATATAAGATAGAGTATGTATCGTATACTTTAGCATGTATAACAAAGATGATGCCACGATGGTCACACTGTGTCCAATATTTTAATGTGTAATGAATAAAAAGTTTTTTTTTAAAAAGGAATGGAGGAACTAAAAAGGAGGGACTTATTAATTTAATTTTAAAAAATATTTAAAACCTTTCTTTGCCATTCATACAACATTGCTCCTATATTGTGGCACCTTAGCTGCTGTCTACTCCAGGGCTGTTGGAAATCATATTACCCTGTGCATTTTTCTCCCATTGTTGGGCATGACTGAAGGTGAATGTCATTCATGTTCTTTTTCCCTCTCTCTTTCTCTTTGTCAATCACTCTATGACATACTGCAGAATTTTAAATAGGCTAATTCAGCCCACCGTTGCATGGAGGTTATGCGCCTTCCCTGTGCTCAGAGCATTCAGAAGAAGAAGAAGAAGAAGAAAAGACAAGATCAAAATGAGGGAAAGTCTCTGTGTTTGCTTTGTGACTCATTAGCTCCCTTGCTACTGATGTTCCAATGACATTTCTTCCTCCTTTTTTTATTTTGCCTGCAGAGGCTTCAGTTGATAGACAGTCATTCCCCAATCTGAGAAAGGAACAAATTATGCCTATTCAAGATACAAAGTTAAAAAACTGAATTTCAAATAATTTAATTACGGGGTATAATTACTTCCCCAAATCGGTGAAGTATTCATTAGACAATGGTAATTTCCACTTAATTCCCCATGATACCCATCCTGCTTTTGAAATATAAAAGGTCTGAGCAACTTCTCGAATCCCCGAGTACCAAGCACATCAAATTACACCGGCACAAAAGCCAAAGGAAGCGGTTAGAATAAAAGCCTCCAACAGATCACTAGAGACCATATGCCATGTTTAGAGAAGGTAAAACGATGTTAAGTAAGTTGCTGGGGCTATGAAACCACGTGGTGAAGAAGTTCCTCTCTGTAGACTCCACTGCATGTGTAAGTCTGCCTCAGCATTGTTTTGCAATCTATTCATCACCTGCTGTTTTCTAGCAGAAATCACAATGAATGCATTTTGCAAATCTTTGGAGGTGGGTTAAAAAGAAAGAAAGAACGAAAGAAAACCATGGTAGCTGTACAAGCATCTTTCTTCCGTCTCTGGAAAGGATAAAGTGAGCATCACAGTCACATGCTGCAAACACTCAACTTTTTGACCAGCACTTGAGTTTATTTATTTTTTATTTTATTTATTCTGCTTTGTCAATTGCTTACAAGATAATAGGTATAAGTATAAACATGAGTAAGAATACAGGAAATAGGTATGAATAAATGGGGACAATAGGACAGGGATGGTAGGCACGATGGTGCACTTATGCACGACCCTTACAGACCTCTTAGCAACGGGGTGAGGTCAATAGGGGATAGCTGAAGGTTAAAGTTTTGGGGTTTGAGGATGTAACAATAGAGTCAGGTAGTGCATTCCAGGCATTGGCCACTCTGTTGCTGAAGTCGTACTTTCTGCAATCGAGTTTGGAGCGGTTTACTTTGAGTTTGTATCTGTTGTGTGCTCTTGTATTGTTGTGGTTGAAGCTGAAGTAGTTGTTGACTGGTAGGACATTGTAGCAAATAATTTTGTGTACTATGCTTAAGTCAATCTTAGTCGGCGTAGTTCAAGGTTGTCCAAGCCCAAAATTTCAACCCTGGTAATGTAGGGTATTCTGTTGTGAGCAGAGGAGTGTAGTACTTGTTATGTATGTAGGTTTGAATGTCATTGGTTTAGTTTGAATTGTTCTTGTAAAATGTCAAATAGGATTGGTTTAAAAGTGGGAAAACCCTGCACTCTGATTGGCTGGCAACTACAGCTGCTGGCTATAAGTAGCAGCCGTAGCCCAGCCAAGTTGGGTCCATTCGAGCTGTAGTCACTTAATAAACTCTTCACTGAAGCTCTTCGCGTCTGACTCTTCATGCAAACTTAACAGTACTCTTCTCTTGAAATACTTCTGGACTCACTCAATTGTATTAATGTCCGATATACAGTGTGGGTTCCAAACAGATGAGCTGTATTCAAGCATTGGTCTAGCTCTCACAAGTGATTCAAGAACTCCACAAAGCCCACTCTACCCTGAAGCCCCAAAGATACACTTAGAATGAAACAGTGGTAGGATTCAAATTTTTTACTTCTTTGGGCATGGCTTGGTGGGAGTGGCTTGCTGGGTGTGGCGGGGGAAGGATACTGCAAAATCCCCATTCCCTCCCCACCCCACTAACCTGCTTTCCAGCACCGCTCTCCTGTGCAGGGCAACCAAAGAAGACCCAGCCGATCAGCTGGGACTTGGGAGGCAGAGAATAGATGGGGACAGAGTCAGTCAGAGGTGGTATTGGCGGGTTCTCCGAACTTCTCAAAATTTCCACTACTGGTTCTCCAGAACTGGTCAGAATCTGCTGAATACCACCTCTGGAATGGAAGGATCTCAGTAGACCAGAAAGAAGCATCAAGAGCTGAAGATTTTTTATTTTTATTTTTTTTTATTTTTATTCATATTTATATCCCCCCCTTCTCCGGAGACTCAGGGCAGCTTACAGTTTTTGGGATACAACCCAATGCGCTCAGCAGTAGCCTTCATTCCATTGTATATGCCTGCTTATTACTACTAAGCAGCATTTTTACAAAGTCAGCTAATTGCCCCCAATAATCTTGGGTCCTCAATTTACCTACCCCAAGAGGATGGAAGGCTGAGTCAACCTTGAGCCTGATGGGATTTGAGCCTGCAATAATTACAGGCAGCTGGAGCTAAGTGCTAGGCTATTAACAGCCTGCACCACCAAGGCTCTAGGTCCCCAAAGTCATTCCACTCCCAAAATTCCTGGAAGAGATGAGATGCAACCATCCCTGTCCGTTGAGGAAGAAAGGAGCAGCTGTGTCTTGTAGGACTGAAGCTTGGATAAGTCTTCTTCTTCTTGGTGCTTCCTCTTGGAAGCAGGGCTAGAAAACTTATTTTGTTTTGGGTTTTTTGGTTATTTGCTGGTTTGTTCCTGTTGTGGTTTTCCAGTTGTTCATGAACAGTGAGGCCGAACAGTCTGGGAAAGTTTAAGTGAAACACGTTTAATGCCCTACAATTTGATTCATTCAATTTATAGGGAGGTAACATTAATACATACCAATTTTTGAATTAATAGAATAATCTTCACTCTGCCTTCTGTATTAGCTTTTTATCCACGGCTTTGCTTTATGAGAAATTCTGTCCCTTCGGGGTGAAAAAGAGGAAGATGAGAAAGGCAAGATCAGCCAGCGATCTCTTTCTCAAGATCCTTATCTGCTTTACTGATGAGTTTCCGACTTCTTGCTCAATTAATTGTAAACTCTTGCAGCTCATTTTGGCTCAGAGCAGAGCTGAGTCTGTACTGTCCTGGTTTCCCTTTGAATGCTTTTTTTTAAAATCTAATTGCATCTTCTTGATTAGCTTGGAAACGGGCGGCCCCCTTCTGCTGCTCAAACTCAGTAGCTTTATCCCTGGGATTTATTAATAGCTTTATGAACCTAAGATGTACCTTCATCTTAATTTCTTGTCCAGATGATAGAAAACACAGAGTCTGGCCAGCCCTAAGGATCAGTTCGACATCTATCAAGGACTGGCCCTTTGTGATTGAGGGGAAAAGAAAAGGGGTGAAGGAGAAGGAGAAATTGTGATAAATTGTGATAAAATTTTCCTGATTTGGGTGCCCTAAAGACTGCCAAGAAACAACCTCTTCATCATCATCATCCTCCTTCCTCTTCCTCTTTTCCTCCTCCTCCTCCTCTTTTCTATCTCCTCCTCTTCCTCTTCTTCTTCCCCTTCCCCTTCTTCCTTCCTCTTCCTCCTCCCTCCCTCCTCCTTTGTACAATTTACCACTCTCTTGTTTTTACTCTCATAAATACATTAAGGACTTTATTTGTCTTCAGAAGATCTCATTTTTTGAACAAAAGCTCATCCTATAATTTGAGCTAACAAATTTTCTCTGGCTTCTTTTAAGTTCTTTGGCCAAAGCTGTAATCTAGTGGTTGGCATGAATTCCTATTGCTTGGAAGAGGTGGACCAATAAACAAGGAAGGAAGTAGCTTACTTTTTTTTTTTGTCTCCTGCAAAGCTCTAATCAAAATTCAGCTGCCCTCTTCGGTGGGTAAATCCTAATATTTGTCTTAGACGACAAGGCAGTTTAATGTTCCACTTTGTAAAATTTACAGTTGTGGTGCCTATTGCTTTGCTTCGTGTAATTTAATGGTCTGCTCTGGTGTTTAACCTACATTAATACAGAATCAGGAAGACTAAGTTGTAGCTTTAGAAAGATCATGCATATATTGGGGTTCTATGCAGAACAAAATATCTATGGACATAAGAGGATCATACAGCCTTTTAGCTAAAGCATCCAATAATTAGAACTACTTTTGAGAAAATGTATATTTTCCTACATCACAGTCTCTTCTGCTCTCAGTTTTTTTCTTCTCATTTTATAAATAACTTTATTTTCCCAAGCTGCTCTGTTTTTAGTTGGTGGCCATATGCTTTCCCTGTATTCCAGCTGATGTTCGTTTAGCACTGATTTTACTTATGATCAATATTTAAATATTTCCAGCTTGTTTTTTAACCACTCTCCAAACTTTTAAGCATAACTGTGAGGAGTCAACCAAAGCTAGAGTACAAGTGACATCAACAGGCTGTCTGGTCTTCTTCCAGTTTTGCTTTGCATTAACTATTTGTTTCGAGTCTCAATTAGCAACTTATTTTGCTTATGCTAAGCTACAATTTGTCCATCCATGTTTATGGAGTAAATCACAACGGTTGGATTCAAAGCGTACATTACAGAATGTAAACTAAGTATCACAAATCATGGTAACTAGATTCATTTAAACTACCAGGCAAAAATCAAACAAACAAAATTATGGATTGTTGTACAACAGGTTCTTTTTGTAGCCATGATGATTCCAATGCTTGTGTTGCAACACACACTTAGTCATTCACCCTCTTTTGCCCTATAAACATCATTTCAACTCAGAGTGGTGTGGAACTGATTTCTCTGAAGAACAACCTTAACCTGATTTAAAATTAACCTGTGTTGAGGTTCACCATTGAGGTGCGCTAACCTTGAAGAAGATTTTTCATTAATGAAGCTACATTTCTAGAATTCCTTTTACCTTAGAACTTCTGGCTTTCTCTTTCACATTCTTTCTCTTTAACTAAAAAGGGCCTTGGTGGTGCAGGCTGTTAAATGCCTAGCACTTAGTTCCAGCTGCCTGCAATTAGTGCAGGCTCGAATCCCACCAGGCTCAAGGTTGACTCAGCCTTCCATCCTCTCGGGGGAGGTAAACTGAGGACCCAAGATTGTTGGGGGCAATAAGCTGACTTTGTAAAACTGCCGCTTAGTAGTAATAAGCAGGCATATACAATGGAATGAAGGCTATTGCTGAGCGCATTGGGTTGCGCTCCAAAAATTGTAAGCCGCCCTGAGTCTCCGGAGAAGGGCAGGATATAAATATGAAAAAAAAGCTATGTGAACCAGTGCATTACAGGGCAACAATTTTTGAACCAAGATACCCAAAATGACTAATTTACAAAATGCATCCAAAATCCAAGACCTGTGACTCCTGAGGCAGTGAAATTTAGGGACGTTGTGATTGCTACAGTGGTGCTGGCTGGGACTGGGCTACTGCTGAGGTCATGTGATCTTCATTTTAAACATTCTGTGACAGTTTCCCAGCCAATCTCACAATCCTTGTTCCCTCTCCACCTGGCAGCTGCCAGTTATCTGCCTGATCCCGCTGTTATGTTACTAGTGTGTGATCATTCGGTTTCTCTGTTTAGTTACAAAAATATCTCGGAAATGTTGACCCAACGTGGCACATGTTATCTAGTAACTTTTAAAATAGATTAGAGGAATATATTTGGTGACAGGGTTTTTTTTTAGTCACTTCCATGATTCCTGTGTCCTAAGCAGTGTAAACTGGTTCATAAACACAACACGCACCACATTATGTAAGGGTAAGGAAAGCTGTCTCCACAGCTGTGCCGTAATGCTGAGCTTGTGAGTTTTCTTTGTATTAGCCTTGTGCGAGTTATTCTAGTACAAACAAGAACTCTTAATTTCCTTGTAGTTTCAAATGAGTCCTCAGATTGCATAACCATATTAAAAGCAACCATCACAATAAAACATTCAAGTGATCAATCAAGGAAGGCAGAAAGAAATACAACATGAGTTAATGGCATTAGCTTTCCCAGCAGGAGGCCTAGAATTGACTTTGTTGCGTGGAAAATGTTAAAAGCCTGCTAAATTTAAAAAACAAAAGCAACCAGATTTTGAACGGGTGAAGTTCATATTGTTCTGTTTTCCATAAGAGGCAAACATTATGCCCCCCTGAAGACTGGCCTGCCTCCACTTGAATCCTAGGCAAGAATGATTCATGAGTCCACTTTAAGAGAGCAGTATAGTTTTACTAAGGTCAGGTGAAGTACAGTAGAGCAAAACCAGATCTGATAATTTCCAAGTGAAATACCACTGGTTCCCACATCTGCCCTCTCATTGGCTCCCCTCGTGTCCAACCAGATTCAAAGTAGATGTTTTTGGAACAGAACATCCTGGGAAAGCAGCTGCATTCTTTTCTCTAGCTGGATGTCCTCGAGTTGGTTCTCTGGTTGGCATAAAGCTTTTTGGAGTCCCCACCTTTTTCTCCTTTCCAACTGGCTTTCCTTTCCCCCTCTCAAGTTATAGCAGGCTGGCACCAAAGCATGGCAAAAGCAGAAGCAAGCTGACAGATCTGACATTACATCCTGCAGGACAGGGCAACCTTGGCAGAAATTTAGCAGCCAAGAGAAACTTATGGGAGCCTCATAAAGGTAAAGGTTCCCCTTGCATATATGTGCTAGTTGTTTCCAGCTCTAGGTTACAAAGTCAAAGAGCCAGCGCTGTCTGAAGATGTCTCCATGGTCATGTGTCCGGCATGACTAAATGCCAAAGGCACACAGAACCCTGTTACCTTCCCACCAAAGAGGTCCCTATTTTTCTACTTGCATTTTTACATGCTTTCGAACCGCTAGGTTGGCAGAAGCTGGGACAAGTAACAGGAGCTCACTCCTTTATGCGGCACTAGGGATTCGAACTGCTGAACTGCCGACCTTTCTAATTGACAAGCTCACTGTCTTAGCCACTGAGCCACCACGTCCCTTATATCTCCAAGCAATTTGCTTTCCATGTTCCTCCCTCTGGGTGAACATTTAAATATTTCTTTTCTGCTGTAACATTGTTAATTGGGTGTCCAATTAACTGGCTCAAGTATAGATGGCTAGGCAGAAGTCAACCAGGTATCACAAGAGGTGATTTGTTTTCACCAAGGATGAGGATGTCTATCACCCTAATGAAAGGAGATGTGTTTTCAGTTCTGTGTATCTCTTGGGTCTTCTGCTTCTTCTGTATTCTTTTCACAGCATATCGATTAAGAATCTGGGTCCTAAAGGAACAGCTGATTCAAGAGGTCTTTCCAGTACTTCCTTGATCATGAAGAAACCATTGAGATGTCTATGGAGATTCTCAGTCATCCAGGTCATGGTTGTCCCAAAGGTGTTTTTTCAAGAGGCAACTGGACTTTCTGGACTTTTTGGTTTTTCCTTGAAGACATTTCGCTTTTCATCCAAGAAGCTTCTTCCTAAAAGCTGAAGAAGCAGAGCTGAAGAAGCTTCTTGGATGAGAAGCGAAACGTCTTCAAAGAAAGTCCAGTTGCCTCTTGAAAAAGCACCTTTGGGGGAAACTATTGAGATGTTTCTCCTTATGGCTGGTGATAAACTCAGATGGAAATGCACAATTTGGCAGGGATTTGCTAGAAGCTGAAGGAACCAAAAAGTAGGTGGAGCTATTCATTGATTCTGTTTATTTAGTCCAAGTATTATTAGATCATGCATGCCTTTTTCAGTTACATGACAAAATGCAAGCTGGAGTTAATTTCTAGAGAGATTTTGGGTGCTCTTCAATAAAACAACATATCACACAATTAACCTAAAGTCCAAGCATGCATGGCAACATTTTTTCAATATAAAGAAGACAAGAAAATAAGGAAAGTTGAGGAATACCCAGATGTGGTTAACTGCAGTTGCAACCAATATGTCTAAAGGAGAGGAATGCTGGGAAGCATAATTTAGCTATATCTGGAGAGTCAGTTTGCCTCTTTTTAATCATAATCGTCTGAACATTTTACAAAAACAGGGAACTTCTTCCCGCCCCCCCTTTTTTTAAGGAGATCCAGGATCTGCATCTTCTCAGACTTACTATCTGAATATTCTTGCAGGAAGGGAAGGTGGGGAGGGAGCCCTAATATAGACATTATCATCCTTGTCCCTACTCCAGCAATTATATGACTTGTATCTCATTTTTTATGACTTTTTCCTCTTCCTGCATTCATTTTGTAATCAAAATTACACCTGCTATTGAATTAATCAGATGTTCACCTGCAGTTTAGGCTGATTTTTCAGAAACTGGTGGGACTCTTCCCGTGCATGTAAAATACCTCATTTGTGTCCCTGGAACAGTAGGACATCAAGTTTCACAGACCCGAGGGAAGGAAGAACCAACCGAGAGCTTTGTGATTAACCGCTATTCATAAGCAGCGATTATGGGTGAAAACTTTCCCCAGCAAATAATAAGAAACTGTGATGAGTTCTTCATATCACAGGCATCAGGTCAGGTAGGGCAAGAAAAAGGATGCTGTTATTCCTACTTTGCAAGAATGGTGAATACCTGTAGCTCAGGTGTAGAATGAGGGTGAAGGTCCATCCTCCGAGTTTATGGGTTGGTTTCTGAATGTTTCATTACCAGGTTAAGCAACCTTTTCAGCGGAGTTTCCTGCCTACCAAACTCTCCAAGCAGCTCTGCCTCTTTCCCCTCAGGGAAGCGGCCCCTCCCACCTGGGACTCCAGACTACATTCCACTACAATATCCTGGATAATCTTGACTATTTATTGGCTCCAGAATTGGTGGGAGTGTTTCAGGTTCCACAAAAATATTGCCTTTTTCTAACCAATGTGGATCGGTGGGAACCTGTAGGTGCTCTATAAACTATACGTAAGAGCCTTCTCAAGTGCTGAATGCTGAAATTATTATTGGTCAAAGCAGGAACTGACAAGGATTTGTCTTGAAGCATCAGCACACAAGGAACTTGTGAATGATGAATTGCAGGCAGGTTAATTCCACTAAAAGATCCCCAATACACACTGCAATTGATTTATTGCTTCTGCCTCCTAACAATTGCTAAGCCTTGTGCAGAATGCTAATCTAATCAGTTGAGGGAAAGAAAGCTCTCTGCCACTCAACTGGGGGAAATCTTTTATTTCCGCTGAGTCAATTCCAACCTGGGTGAGATAAAGCAAATATAATAAAATGATTCATTTTGTGGTCAGTAGCAAACCTCTCTGCAGAAGACTAAAAGAGAAAGAAAGGGTAAAAAAAAACAGTCTGTTTTTAACAAACTGTATCACGTTTGGTAGACCTGCTTGGGATTATCTGCAGCAGTCGAAGATTAGTGTAGATGTTCTCTAGATAATCTCTGTTTGTTTGTTTTTTGCCAGTTAGAATGTTGAGTTTTCAAAAGAAGAGAGAAGAGGATAGATAAATGGATGGAATGGAAAGAGAGAGAGAAGGTTGATGGATAGATGGATAGATAAAGAAGAGCCTTGGTGGTGCAGGCTGTTAAATGCCTAACACTTAGCTCCAGCTGCCTGCAATTGGTGCAGGCTCGAATCCCACCAGGCTCAAGGTTGACTCAGCTTTCCATCCTCCTGGGGTAGGTAAATTGAGGACCCAAGATTGTTGGGGGCAATAAGCTGACTTTGTAAAAATGCCGCTTAGGAATAAGCAGGCAGATACAATGGAAGGAAGGCTATTGCTGAGCGCATTGGGTTGTGCTCCAAAAATTGTAAGCCGCCCTGAGTCTCCAGAGAAAGGCGGCATATAAATATGAATTTAAAAAATAAATAGAAAGGTAGATGGATGGATGGATAGATAGATAGATATGACAGATAAATGATAGAAAATTGATAGATGGTAGATAGATGATTGATAGATAGACATAGACAGACCGATGCAGTTTTGACATGATGTGGAAAGGCTGTTACTGAACTATGAACTTCTAAAGAGGTCTCACGTCTAAGCACCAAATCCACCAAAACTGGCAAGTCAGTATGAATATATTAATATGCGTGTATGCAATCATTCTTTTTATAAAAATATCAACATCATTGGGTAGTTTATTATCCATCCAATGATGGAATGTTCTCTAAAAAAATGTGAAATAAAATCACTATTTCTTGATGTCCTAGCATCTCTAATTATAAGTGTGTTGGGGAGGGGAAATGAATAGACTTTCTCTCTCTTGCTCTCTTGCTCTCTATCTCAAAAGACTTTAAGATTGTTCAGATGCTATTAGAAGGAAATGAAATGGCCAAGCAATTTCATTTAATTTATTCAATACGAGCTCATGCTTGCTAAACAAGATCTATAGATCTTTCTCTTTTCTAGCATCCAGAATATTGATTACAGTGCATTTCTTTTAGAGGATAAATGGTGCAAAAAGGATATTTCTGTCATTCTAATCAGGGGCCATATTATCAATGATAATGGAACAAGGAGCTCCCCCCAGCAAGCTGGCAAATACAGATGTTTTTGGTGAGCATTGGGAAACATCTGTGTTCTGCTTACTCATTATACTGGGACTTAAACACCGCGGTGTTACTCACTGGAAGATTATGTTCTGCATCATGTAAAACTCAAAAACATGGGTTTATATCTGCCGTACATCTGCAGACATGATGCCTTTAAAAAATTCCATCTCTATCACTATTATGATCATCATTATTTGGAATTAGAAGAAATCAGGACATGTTAGAACCTTCCTTCCTTCCTTCCTTCCTTCCTTCCTTCCTTCCTTCCTTCCTTCCTTCATTCATTCACTCATTCAATTATCTGATGCTATTTGATAGTTCCAAGTAGGTAAAGGTTTCCTTGTCAGTCATGTCTGACTCTAGGGCACAATGCCCATCTCTGTTTCTTGGCTAAGGGAGCCAGCATTGTCTGAAGACATGTAGCCAGTATCACTATACACCAAAGGAGCATGGATCGCTGTGGTGCCTATGGAGCAATACTACTTAGAGTTATATACCACTTCATAGTGCTTTACAACCCTTTCTAAGTGGTTTACAGAATCATCCTATGGCCCATAACAATCTGGGTCCTCATGTTACTGACCTTGGAAGGATGGAAGGCTGAGTCAACTTTGAGCTGGTCAGAATAGAATTCCTGGCCGAGTTAGCCTGCAGTACTGCATTCTAACCTCTATGCCACCATAGAGTTACCTATTGGTAACTCTTTATCTACTTTCATAGGTATCTATTGGTACCTATTTATCTACTCCCGTTTGCATGCTTTCAAACTGATAGATGGGCAGGAGTGGACAATTTCCAGTAAGGCATCTTAAAAAAATGAAATGCTGTTGGGAGAAAAGATAAAATTACACAATTATATTAAATCCATAAATGATGGTACACTCACCCATCCTAGGTGTCAAAGCATCGCCTTAGGGGGTCCAGAACATCTTGTTTTCAATAATGTCAGGAAAGCCAAAGCTTATTTTTAAAAAAAGTAAGATGGGTATCTTATTTAAAGCAACCTTAGTCTAAAGTATAGGAGATGCCCCAGAAAATCAATGCCACATGATTTGCAAAAATTGAGAACCACTAGCATTTTCTCCTGTGAGAAACAAATGGATGGGTCGAATCCAGCTGGTGAAGGAGTCAGGCAGATGTTTTGTGCCAAGCCACATAAGAAATGTTAAGGTATAAGGTATAAAATGCTATGGCATTATATGATGCTATGCCACTCTAATGTTGAAGAGATCTTTCCACCTGAACATTTGGAAGCTATAAAGGAAAAGGAAAAGAAGGTATTTGTTGTGAGTATGTCATGAATCTGGTAATACAGTTTGCTCTGGAGTGCATATTCCTGAATGCCACAGCTACTAAAATTTTAATTTTTTTTTAAAAAGGGAGGGGGAGAAAGAAGAGGGTGCATTAATAATTTTGCAAGCCTTTACAGTTTTCCTTTCTTGGTGCATGAGCTAGAAAAGTTACAAGCTCTGCATTCAGCACATCTATCGAAACAACATTCCTTACCTTCACATTCTGTGCTGCTTTTATGACCCAATTTGCATTGATTAGGACACAGAAAAGCCAACATACAAACAGCAAAACGCCAGATCATTGGGATGAGAAACATTCTCACAAATCACACTGCAAAGTAAACAACTTGCCCGCTCTTAAATAATTCATATGCACAACTCCTTGGCACTAGAAGCAGGATTTCTCTACTAGCAATACACCCCAGTCTTTGAACCCAACTAATTGGCTAATAAGAAAAAAAATAAGATAGGATGGAGGAGGAGGATGGGGAGAGGAGAAGTAGAAGGATCAAAGGGAGCAGGGGGACATTTCCCAGGGAAAATTGCTGGGAATTTAATTGAAGCAGGAAAAACCCAGGCAATCACTTCTCCTGGAGCAATGCAGGAATTCTTCATTCTCCCGGGAGAACTATTCAAAATATTTTTTTTAGAACGTATTCCTTTCCATTTTAAATTCATAAAAACTGGTCAGAAAAACATGGAGCATGGCTCTGAGTTCAACCATGAAAATCAGCCCACCAAAAGGAAGCATGGGTACATTTCTTGCTCCTCTGAAGGTCCGCAAACTCAGCCCCTCCTTTGAGCCATCCCCTGTTTTCAGTCATTTTAGTCAACGCAGAAGCTCATGCCAGCAACGTATTCACGCACCCATCAACACAAGGTAGCTTGGCACCCTGTAGGTGTCTTCCCACGTTGTGAAGAAGGCAACTAATGCTGGAATATTCCAGGCCAGAATAGGCCTAGGTTTTTGCAAGACTCGGCTTCACCCTGGGAAAGAAAATGTCTGTTCAACATGTTCCTCACATCAGCCTCGTTTGGAGAACTTAAATTTCAATTTCACCCAAAGTTATTTAGAACTGCCAAAGAATGCAAATTCCTGAAGGATCAAAGAGCAAACATCTAAGCAGAAAGGCAAGGTTTGCTCTAATTATCCGCTCCTTCCCCTCCGAGTGATGGCAAGTTCCAACCTTCCATTTTCAGTAATTGAATTTTCTTATTATTCTCGATTAAATTCACATGCTCTATTACTTAAACGCAGCATACACTTCTGAAATTGCTACCTCCATTCTTCCAGGCTTGGAAAGTTGTTCCTCAAGGTGTATTTGGTTTTGTAATCCAAGCAGTAGGCTACAGCCGCATTCAGGGTGTAATAAATTAGACTTAATAACAGCAAATCACTGGAACGGAATACACAATCTGAATCTCCGTTCTCCTCTAATCTGGTTAAAAGACAGTGGAGCTTCCAATTTCCCCACTTTAGTTCTGCCCGAATTATGCTTAGGTGTGACAAAGAAGTGAGCTTGGATTTAGCACTCTTCTCTTCTTCCAAGTCCATAGTTTTGAAGTATCTTTTCCCAACTGATTCAGTGGTGGTATTTTACTGGTTCGGCCTGGTTCTGCGAAGCCGGTAGTGCCGATGAGCAGCAGAGACCGAACTGTTTCTCTCCGATGCTCTGCTGTTGGGTCGCCTGCCCACTGGCTCCCATATTCCCTGCTTTTGAAGTGCAGCTGCTTTGTGTGGCACAACAGAGTGCCACACAGCAGCTGCTGAAGCGACAGGGAGAATGCAGGATTGCAGGAGGCAAGTTGGAAAGCCTCTGCACCTGTGCAAAATACATGTTTGGTGCATGTGCATGTGCAAAGTGTGTGTGTGCACGCAAAGCATGCCCACCAAGCCACACCCACAGAACTGATGGTAAGAAAAGTTGAATCCCACCACTGAAGTGAGTATTTGTAATGGCATCTTTGCAACAGAGGCTGGGCCATCTTCTTGGATCTCTGAAGCATACTTAATTCTGGTTGCCACATCTTCACAGAGAGCAGGGAAATACTCTCTAGAAGATAAACTTCTACATGGAAGAGAGAAGAGACTTGTGTTCCTTAAAACTATTTTTTCCCCTCGAAAAATAACATTGGGTTATGCTGTATTATGCTGGGGTCACATGTTGCATTAGGCTACAACATGATTGGCTTGATTTTGACATAAGGAGCTTTGAATCCAGCTACTGTGGTTTGTAGACCAAGGTCTTCAGCTTGGCTGATTTGGTGAATCCAGCCAACTGAAGCAATGGTCAAAGTTCAATAAACCATGGCTGCAAGTGATGAATAAACCCAATTGTTACTTTGATGTTTCTTTGGTGGTGTGTAGCACAATGGAAACTCACCCAACATTAAGGTAAGCATGAGGCCAAGCTAAATAGGAAAAAGCTCACAGGTTTGGCTCTTGAACTGAAGCACACAATACCCTTAAATCAATCTTAGAATTTAGAGCTTAGAATAACAGAGTTGGAGGACTTCAAGTAAGCAGGACACCATATACCTTATACCATTCCAGACAAATCTCTTCTTAGAGATCTAGAGAGTAGTGGAGCACCTGCAACTTCTGGAGGCAAGCCATTCCACTGGTTCATCAGTCTCACTGTCAGAAAATTTCTCCTGAAGTCTAGGTTGGATCTCCATCCGTTACTTTTTGCCTTGCCTTCAGATGCTTTGGAGAATAAATCACCCCCTCTTCTCAGTGACAGTCCCTCTGTCAGGATTCCAGCAGTTACCCCATTTAAATCATGAGTCTCAAGCTAAACTTCCAAAACTTCAAAAGGATTTATTGGGAGTTAACATGTCTGGCACTGCCTGGGTGTAGCCGACTCTGAGACACATCATTCATTGTCACCCTTGACCCTGGTTTCCCCCACCCCCTGGATGTATCATAATTCATCTTCTCCAATGGGACACATTCATAGCCAAGAGTCATCAATCATGTTCTCCAGTTAGAATTTTGCACGGTAGAAACTTCAGTCACCTAGTCACTATCTTTGAAAACATTCATGGAATGCAGTTTCAGTTTGCACTGCACTGCTCCCCCCTCTCTTTCTGTTGACAACTCTAAAAAGACCATAGAAATATTTTATGAATTGACACCCTCAAACTTTGGAAGATTGCTATCATGTCAACCCTGGTCCTTCTCTTCATTCGACTAGACATACCTAGTTTTGGCAACTGTTCATCCAACCCCATCTTCACCAGAAGACCTTGGGGGCGGGAAAGTCACTATACCACATGGTGAAGAGTTAGTGTGAAGAGCGAAATCCAGTTTGGCACTTTGTACAAATTCTTTGTCTGCCCAAGGTGTTAGTAGAAAGGTTAAACATAAAGTGGTTTGGAATGGGTGTACTTCAACCCCCTCATGGAAAATGGCAATAGATCTTCTCCTGAAGTTTCCATTTCCCCTGGCTTCTTCTCCTTAGGGAATTGCTGCTGATTCTTAATTCTTTATTCTTTAATGGCCAAGTGTGATTGGACACACAAGGAATTTGTCTTTGGTGCATATGCTCTCAGTGTACATAAAGGAAAAAACATGAAGAAATGGATAATTTGCAGTGCGGGCAAGTCAAGGAAAACCAATTTTCCTGGAGCCTTTGTTAGTTGGAGTTGGGTCAACAAGGAAAATAGGCAACGGGGTTTTTTGGAAGGGTAGAATGGTGCTGCAATTGTTAATTACCTGAATACATATTTCAGAAATGTTCGTTTACAATTATGAATGTGCAATGATTTATTGATGAAGCAGTGCACTGCACAATATATAGCAGTTAATTAAAGCCAGCTTGTGAGTCACATTCATTAAATTTGAATGATTTCTTAATAACCGGCATCACTGTATATCTAATTTTTGGTGGGGCTCTGGAGAATGTTGACTGAACCACACGGTTACGGCTGGAGTGGGGGGAGGGGAAATCTGATGGATGCCAGGATCAAATTTATTCCAAGTACTTATTAATCCATTCATACACAAGGGCTTCATAAATTATACACGTTTAACCCAGAATTTAGTTTATCAGCAACATAAAGGTTATAATACAGTTTGAGAAAGTGCTTGTTCGGTACTATATGAATATATTTCTTTCATGAGATTGATATGTATGTTTCCAAAGAACTACAAGCATCCTTGTAGTTCCTTGGAAATCTGCATTCTATATTTTCTTTGAATGACAATATTATTCTCTATTTTCTTTGATAACAATATTAATCTCCATTTTAGCCATTCATCTCTGTCTCTGTCTCTGTCTCTGTCTCTATCTATCTATCTATCTATCTATCTATCTATCTATCATCTATCATCATCTATTTATTTACTGTGTCTGTCTATCATCTATCTATCTATCTATCTATCTATCTATCTATCTATCTATCTATCAATCTATCTATTAGAAACTTGTTAAAGAGAGATCCTGCCTAGAAGTGAAAAGAATTTTCCTGACAGTGAGAACAATTAATCAATGAAATAGGTTTCTTCCTGAATTTGTGGATGCTCCAGCACTGGGGGTCTTCAAAAATAGACTGGACAACAATTGATGAGGATGGTATAAGGCATCCTACCTTGATCAGGTGGTTGGACTAGAAGACCTTCAAAGTTCCGTCCAGTCCTATGATTCTATATTATACTATATTTTACCTATTTAACCATAACTCTTTCCCTCCCTATCTATTTATATCTGTCTGTTCCTCCCTCTTTTCCTTGATTGTCCCACCAGTCAAACATGAGCAAGAAATTATCAGTTTGCAACATTGGTGAGTTGGACTTCAGTGTAAACATTTGCAGGATCTAAGTACATTTCCAAAAGAGATCATCTTTAGGATCTGTCACTCCAAGAAATCTTCAGGATCAAGATTTATGCATTCTTTGTATCATCACTATAAATCAATCTAGGTATCCAAGTATCTTTTGAGCTATCAAGTGATCTAACCTAAAGGAACCCAAACACACACATGCAGAATTGTACCATCAGTTGGAACCAGCCCTATATGTCTGGACTCTGGAGGATACGTGGAATTTCAAAGGGGCTTCCCATTAGAACCCTACCAACATGGACCAGGAAGAGGTGAAACATCAGCCCAAATCTGTTATTTCGGATATATCATTGCTTGTTTTAGATCATTTTCTTGACAGTAAGCAGCTTGAAGTGTTTACCTGGTTGCAGGTTCCTTGCAGTCTGGAGAAATGTACAAGGGAAATCATTCTGTGCCCTGCACATCAGAGTAGTGGTTACAGGGAAAATGTAACACAACTGTATAAACAACTGGTAGATTGTCCAATCGAACCCAAGCTGTATTTGTTCTCTGCCTCTGCAGTCCAGTTAGATTTTTTGTACAAGACTCATTAAGGGTGACAGGTGACCCATACCTACCTGCCTACCTATCTACCTCTCCCTCCTTCCCTCTCTTTCTCTCTCTCTCCTCTCTCTCCCTCTGTCTGTCCCTCCCTCCCTCTGTCTCTCTCTCTCCTCTTTCTCTCTCCCTTCCTCTGTCTCTCTTCTCTCTCACACACACACACACATACACACTCACACACACACACTCTTGCCAGAGCCAGCTTCATAGGAGCAGCAAACAAAAGCTATATTCAGTGCAATTTTATCTGACTGTTCTCTTTTTTGCTCTTCCACTCCACTTCCCAATTGAAAACCGACAGGAGATTTTGCAGAAATGGGGTTTCATTTGGTGCTAATGAGTATCATTCCACACACCCTAGTGGTACTAATATCTGGCTAACTGGAGATGGGAAGAAGATCATGGGGAGGTAAGAAGCTGCTAGAAGGTTCCATCTTTTCTTTCTTTGTTGAGAACTGCAGGGGAAGAATTGGCCAGAGACCAGCGATGATGTGACTGTAGGTTCATTTTTCTTCTCCTTGTTTGCTTCTCTTTTAGTGCTTTTCAATACCTCTGGCCTTCTCTTTCACCAATGCAAGAATCCTAATTTCCTAAGAGTATTCCTATTTCTTCCATCAACCTTTGACAGACCTCTTTGTTGAAAGCCCAAGATTAGCAAAATACCGGCCATATGCTCAGAAAACAATGCCAATAAAAGCTTGGTCTCTTTCTATCTTGTTTGCTTCTTCAGGTCATCAAACCAACTCCTGGCAAAGGTTTCATCTCTCTCTATGAATCCAGGGCAAGAATTGACCAGAGACCAGCAATGATGCTACTGTAGGTTCTTTTTTTCTCTCTCCTTCTTTGTTTCTCTTTAGTGGTTTTCAATACCTCTGGCTTTCTCCTTCACCAATACAAACATCTTCATGTTCTAACCATCCATGCTGCCCTTGCTTAATTTCCTAAGGGTGTTCTCCTATTTCTTCCACCAACCTTTGACAGACTTCCTTGACTGAAACCCAAGATTAGCCAAATATCAGCCATATGTTCAGAAAACAATGCCAATAAAAGCTTGGTCTAATAGAATAACAGAATTGGAAGGGACCTTGGAGGTCTTCTAGTCCAACCTCCCACCCAAGCAGAAGACCCTACACCATTTCTGAGAGATGACAGTCCAGTCTCTCCTTGAAAGCCTCCAGTGATGAAGTTCCCACAACTTCCAAAGGCGACTTCTGTTCCATCGGTTGATTGTTCTCACTGTCCGAAAATTTCTCCTTATTTCCAGGTTGAATCTCTCCTTGTTCAGTTTCCATCCATTGTTCCTT
This sequence comes from Naja naja, assembly GCA_009733165.1. NCBI lineage: Eukaryota > Metazoa > Chordata > Lepidosauria > Squamata > Elapidae > Naja > Naja naja. The sequence continues at coordinate 22,408,572 of CM019162.1, forward strand.
GTCTGGCCTTTGGGTCCTTTGGAAAATAGCTTGAGCCCTCTCTTCTTTGGGGCAGCCCTTCAAATATTGGAAAGCTGCTATCATGGTCCTTCTCTTCACTAGCCATGCCTAGTTCCTGTAACCATTCATTGTATGTTTTAGCTTCCAGCCCCCTAATCATCTTGTTTGCTCTTCTCTGCACTCTTTCTAGAGTCTCAACATCTTTTTTTTAGAAAAAGCTCTTGGAGGTCTTCTATTCCAACCCCCTACTCAAGCAAGGGACCTACACCATTTCAGAGGTTGTCCAATCTCTTCTTTAAAACTTCCAGTGATGGAGCACCCACAACTTCTGGAGGCAAATTGTTCCTCTGATTAATTGTCCTCACTGTCAGGAAGTTTCTCCTTAGTTCTAGATTGCTTCTTTCCTTGGTTAGTTTCCATCCATTGCTTCTTGTCCTGCCTTCAGGTGCTTTGGAAGATAGGTTGACCCCGTCTCCTTTGTGACAGCCCCTGCTATCATATCTCTTTCTACCTCATTAGCTTCTTCAGGTCAACAAACCAATCCCCAACAGAGTAAATCCCTTTCCAGCTTCGCCCAATAGAAACATGCAGCAAACAATTTGATGTCAGCTGCCCTGCTAGAAGACAAACCCACCAGTGCTATTTTCACAGCCTGGTGGTTTTGTTCTTATTATCAGAATTAAAGAATCTAGGACTGATTTCATTTTTAAATAATGTTTCTCTATTGCTGCCTCTGCTGCCAGCAATAACCTTTTTGATAAATTGCTCTAGGCATTCGTCAAGGCCAAGCATTTCTGGTTTTTTTTCCCTGCTTTTAGCTGAATTAAGACAACAGAAATGAATGAATATAATTATCTCCTCAAGCAGTCACTCCAGGTGGTTTTGTTCTCCAACAAAATACATACTCAGTATTGATAAATATCTCTCAACCACAGCTGCTATTTTCTGCTCCTAAAGAAAAAGAAGAAGAAGTTAGGTTTGGATGAGCCTCTTCCCCCTATGTTATCTGGGGAATAACACTGATAATGTTGCCTAGTTGGGTAGTGAAATATCTGCAAGAAAACAACCAAGCTCAGAGAGCACCAAGAACTATGCAATATCTGGGTACTTCAACGTAGGAAAAGGTATGAAAGAAAGAATGGAAACATATTGTCATTATCTACATTGATTGCCAATATTGGCCTACTAAATTGAAGTTGAGACTCTGGACAGAGTACGTAGAAGAGCAACAAAGCTGATTGGGGGACTGAAGACTAAAACATATGAACAACGGTTTCAGGAATTGGATATGTCTAGTCTAATGAAGAGAAGGACTGGGGGTGACATGATAATAGTCTTCCAATATCTAAGGGGCTGTCACAAAATGAAGGGGTCAACCTACTCCCCAATGCACCTAAAGGCAGGAAAGAAGCAAAGGATGGAAACTCATCAAGAAGAGAAGCAACCTAGACCTAAGGAGAAATTTCCTGGTAGTGAAAATCATAAACCAGACTTACCTCCAGAAATTGTGGGCGCTCCAACATTGGAGATATTTAAGAAAATGTTGGACAAGCACTTGTCTGAAATGGTGCAGGGTTCCCTGCTTGAGCAGGGGATTGGAGCAGAAGACCTTCAAAGTCCCTTCCAACTCTGTTATTCTGTCCCAATTCTCAATCCACTTTTGCCCAATAAAAAATCACTTTATCTTCTTGGCACAGTCATCCTTTTGGCACCAAACCCATTCCATTAAAACGAGGAGAAAGGTAGCGGTGTTGGATATAATGGTGGGAAGCAGAAACTTATTTCAAGAAAAGAAAATTTAAATATGGGGCACCATGGAGCAGAGAAAGTGAATGAGCAAGAATGAATGGGATTGTATTGCAAGGAAGTAGGGTTGGGTATCCAGAAGACAACTTCCTAATAATAAAAGCTGTTCAACAATAAAACAGATGCTTCAGGGGGTAAGTGGGACCTCCTTCATTGCAGTTATTTAAACAAAGGCTGGATGGCCATATGGGTGGGCAGCTGTAGTAGTAGATTCCTTAACTCAACAAGAGGTTAGCATAAATTATATCTGAATTTCTTTCCAACCCTCACAAATTAAGATTCTATAATCCAGAGAATCACGAATGTGCAGCCATCATTTTCTGATTCGGACAAATGAATTATTTCAAATGTCAGCAACTTAGCCATTGTTACAATCCATAATAACTCTTAATAAATTGCAAGAAGATTTTCCTGGGTGTAGATGAACAAACAGAGGGTCTAGCATTTGGAAGAGAATAGTCCTTGCTTCCTAGCCAAAGGTATCAGATCCTTCATTCTCACCTTGCTCGCTGTTTACCAGTCAACGTTCCTTTCCTTTACTCACTCTTGTGAGAAGAAGGGCGAGATGAAAGAAAGCAGAGAAAGCTAGCCACAGCTAAAGCAATGTCTCACCATCACAGCCCTTCTTCTAGTGGGAACACTTGAACGATCTTCTTTCTTGACAGGTTGAAAATGAATTTCAATGCACTGCGAAGTTCAAGTGGGTGGAATTCTTCAGGTTGGGGTGGGAAATGCTTTTGGTTTGGTTACGCTGCTCTGTTCGAGTGTACTTGGAAGTTGGCTTGAACAAACTGAATAGGAATCCCAGATCTAACATAAGTGTGCATAAAATTGCAGCTTAAATCTCTTCTTTCTCCTTGTTAAGTGACTTCATCTTCCATTTGTCCGCTCATCCATTTCCGACCACTTCGGCACTGAAACTCAAGAGGCTCAGACTTTAGTGGTGGCAGGGGGCAAGGAGTTAATGAACTTCACTGCCATCTTAAAAATAAAATTGGAACCATTATTCAGTCAATAAAACAATGTTGTAGGATCTTTACGGAAACAGATAAAGTGGTCAAGAAATCTCATCGACAATGAGCATTGTAAATCTACCATATAGCTCTCACATCCTGCTTAACCATCTCAAAATGCTCTTCAGCATTCTTCAAATGAGTCTATCCAGAGTGTCAGTGTAAAGGACAAAAATATAATAGCTCTGTGCTATTTCTTTTTTAAACACACACATATGTATACATCTATTATACACACACACACACACACACGTGTGTGTGTGTGTGTGTGTATCTGCTGTGACCAGCTCTCTTTTCCAATGTAACAGAAGGGAAAAGAGAACGCTGTGTCAAGGGTGCATATGATCCCTCCATTGTGTACTGAAACATTCATTCACTATGCATATCCCAGCATTTTAGAATGAGAGAGGAAGGAAGGAAGGAAGGAAGGAAGGAAGGAAGGAAGGAAGGAAGGAAGGAAGGAAGGAAGGAAAAAGAGATGGAGGGAGGACAGAAAGAAGGAAAGAAGGAAAAAGGAAAAGAAGGAAGGAAAAAAGGGAGGGAAAGAAGGGAGGAAGGAAAAAAGAAAAGGAAGGAAGGAAAAAGATAGGGTGGGAGGGAAGGAAGAAGGAAGGAAGGAAAGAAGAAAAAAGAGAAGGAAGGAAGGAAGGAAAAAGTGAAGGAAGGAAGGAAGGAAGGAAGGAAGGAAGGAAGGAAGGAAGGAAGGAAGGAATATCTTTGTATCACCCCAGATTCCACAACAAGGATTATGACAAAGTACCAAGGGATTCCTCCACATATTCCATCCAAAATAAATTTGGCCATTCTGCTCGTACCAGAATATATAGCAGCTTGAAGATTAGCATCAAATAAAGTCTGGCTAATGAAAAGAAGAAGAAAAAAAACCACTGGCACAAATCGATTACCTTTAATTTAGCCTGCAGCATCCCATTTTTTTCATTTATTATGTTATTAGCTGCAAAAGGTCAGAGCACATTTTCATCTATGCATTTGTTCAGATCAACAGCGTCCCTCCTGACTGTCACTTTCCTCCCCATTCTATGCCTGGATCTTGCAATCTGCCTTTCTCTGGCTCTTTGTTGCTGCTTTTAGGAAGGAAGGAAGGAAGGAAGGAAGGAAGGAAGGAAGGAAGGAAGGAAGGAAGGAGGGAGGGAGGAGGGAGGAGGGAGGGAGGAGGAGGAGGGAAGGAAGGAAGACAGAGAGACAGAGAGAAAGCAGAAAGAAAGAAAGAAAGAAAGAAAGAAAGAAAGAAAGAAAGAAAGAAAGAAGAGAGAAAAAGCAGAAAGAAAGAAAAAGGAAGGAAGGAAATGTTAAACATCAAAGAGAAATAAGGCAGAAGTTGCTAGGAGAAGAAGCAGATTGGGTTGAAAAGAAACATCTATTATCAAACTCTGAGCAACTCAAAGTCAAAAGATAACACCATGCCTATGGGCATTAAAAATTCCAAAATCAAAAATATTAAAACCAGGGGGGAACAAGCACTCTGACTAAACTTGGCTCACTCCCTATCCCAGCATCTGGATGGAAAGCCAAGTTTTGAGTAAAGTCATAGTAAAGATAAACTATGTCTACATGCAATAAAAACATGAAAACCAAAACTATCAGATCCCAAAAATATTTAAACTGAAAACCTGGCACCATAACTACATGGAACTCAATCCAATCCCCACCATTTGTGAGAAAAATCAAGTCTTCGGTGCTTTTCGGCAAAGGTGATAAGGGTGAGGTCCAGTAGTGGGATTCAATTTTTTTTTACTACTGGTTCTGTGGGCGTGGCTTGGTGGGCATGGCAGGGGAAGGATACTGTAAAATCTCCAATCAGAGGTAGTATTTGCTGGTTCTCTGAACTACTCAAAATTTCTGCTACTGGTTCTCTAGAACTGGTCAGAACCTGCTGAATACCACCTCTGGTGGGGGTCATGCCAAATTTCAGGGGCCAGGGTCTACCACCAAAAGGGCACACTTTGTAGATCCCATAAGATGTCAAAGTTTAAGGGAAGGGATTAAGAGCATGCTTATCCTATCTAATCTGGTAGGAAGCAGAAGTTCCTAGGGAGAGGTGGTGCCACCAATGACCTGGTCCAGTTAAGGCTTGAAAGGTGAGAACAAGAACTCTGAATGGCATCTGGAAAGAAACAGGCAACCAGTGCAGCTCACACAACAGAGGTGTTACATGGGCAAACCTAGGAGAACCCCATCACTCCAATGTTCTGCTGCATTCTGGACCAGTTGTAGCTTCCAGGTGGCCTTCAAGGGCAAACCCATGTGCTGTAGTAATCCAAATGGAAAGCAACCAAGACACAAGTGGCCATGAGTAAGTCCTCCCAATGCAGAAAAAGGGTGCAATTGGTGCATAAGATGAATCTGTGCAAAGAAGAACCTAGCCACCGTTCTTGAAGGCATCTACATGGTTTGGTTCTTCTTCCAGCTGCTTGCTAACAATTACAATGTATTTTTCCCTCTGTTGCTCTTGAATTTCACTTGCACTCTTTCCCCTGATACGATTCCTTATTGTCAGCACTTCAATATGGTCTGTCTCTGTGTGTGTGATACGTGTGTGTGATATTTACTGCAAGCTGTTTATTGTTCATCTTTTCTTTTGTTTACCGTTTCAGGAAAAGGATATTTAATATCTGAATAACATCTTTGGGTATTGCATTCCTGCAGGCTATCTTTAGAGGATGTGCTGCCTCCACATCCCGCTTCAGTTTATGATTTACCAGAACAATAAAACACATCAAAAGACCTTTCTCCTCGGATATATATGAGAGGTCCAAGGTTCCTTCTTGCTTCAAAACATGGGTCAAGAGGCTGAGCTTGCAGGGATGGGATGGTCCGAAAAGACGAAACCGAGGAAGCAAAGAAAATGGAAATAAAATCAGCCCTGACAAAATTGCAGAACATTTTTGCCTCTTTGCATGAAGGTGCAATATATCCAGGGGTGGGCTGCTATCGATTCTCACCGGTTTGGGTGAACCGGATGTTAATTTTACATCTGGTTCACGGAACTGGTAGTTGCAATGACTGGCTGGCCCTTCTCATCATGCCCTCCCAAGAGTCTCTATGCAGTCCACACGGAGGTTCGGGGAGGGTGAAAAATGGGCCTCCTGGAGGCTCCAGAAAAGAGCCCACAGAGCCCATGGAGGCTGTTTTCGCCCTTCTGGAGGCTCGAGGAAAGCCTTTGGAGACTGGGGAGGGCAAAAATGCCCCCCCATCATGGTGCAGGAGGCTGACTAGGCCATGCCCACCATGGCCACACCCACCAGCATCCGGGCAGAGAACCGATTGCTAAATTTTTTGAAGCCCACCCTGAATATATGTTAAAAAATGGAGTTCGCTTGAAGGCTATGACCATCGTTGTGATTTTCTTGACCCCCCTACAAGAGATGGGAGTCCTTCCTTCCTTCCTGGTCTCCAGTTTTATTCATTTATTTATTTAGGACATTTATATGTCTGCCCAACAAACTCACAGGGACTTCAGGCAGCTTAGAAAAATAAAACCCCAAATATAAAACCCAATAAATGCCCACTTTCTGGTGACAGCAAACCAACCAACCACCTGACGGGCTCCATATCACGCTGGGGTCCTCAGGCCCAGTGACAAAACCATACCTTGGGGGGGTCTTTTGGAAGAATATCAAGGTGGGAGCCAATCTTATTTCTACTGAGATGATGTTCCCTAGGAAGGGAGCCACCACAGAGAAATGTCTTCTTCTTGGTCCCGCTTGATCTACTTCATCCCATCTAGTGGTCATTCAAAGGGTGTGTGTGTGTGGAAATTCCTCAACTCTAATTCCTAATAAAAACAACTTCATCCCTCCATAAATAATTGTCATACCTTCCCTCCCTTTCCATGATCGAATGAGCAAGTCTTGTTTTATGCCGAGTGTTCAACTGCAGCTCACAGCTTCATTTCAAAACCAAGATGAAATGCATACTGTGTCACAATTGCAAGAAATGTGATTCAGCTCGAAACATACCCAACTCCTATTTCTTAAGGGCCTGTGTTTGACTTGCTAATAATGATTTGCACCTCTTCAACAGTTTTTATAGACTCCCCTTGCCAGAAAATCTTCTTTTCATGCTCCCAGTGTGTTTCAAAGCTTGGGGTGTGGGCAAATGTAATATGTATGCGTGTGCATATATCTGTGTAGGAAGCTAGGTTGGGTTAGATATTGCTAGCTCATTCTGCAAATATATAAAGAAGAAAGAAACAGGCCAGAAATGGATAATGCATTCTTTACAGCTGTGCACACCCTCAAAATGACTCTGTGTTCCACAGCTAGAGATTAAATGAGCAGTATTACCTGGAGAACTCTGCCTGACGGAGTGAAACATTGGCACAATTTCTGACATGCTCATCCGTAGCTCAGCAAATGCTCACCAGCACTCACAAAGGCAATCCAAGTAACTTAGACATGAGCCTTACCAAGGAATGCAAGGTTAAGAAAACAGGAACAACTGAGAGCCTTTCCAATTAAAAAAAAAAACAGCCTCCAGGACAAAGTCTACTTGCTGCTCCATCAGATTGAATGTCCTCAAAGAATCTTCTCAGGTCAGATGCTGCTTAGTTTTCCTCAGTTGGAAGATCAGACCAACCAACTAGCTAAGGAGGTGGAGGAGGAAGAGGAGGAGGAGGAGAGAGAGGAGGAGAAGCAGGAGGAGAAGAGGAGGAGGAGGAGGAGGAGGAGGAGGAGGAGGAGGAGGAGGAGGAGAAGGAGGAGGAGGAGGAGGAGGAGGAGGAAGAAGAAGAAGAAGAAGAAGAAGAAGAAGAAGAAGAAGAAGAAGAGGAAGAGGAAGAGGAAGAGGAAGAGAAGAAGAAGAAGAAGAAGAAGAAGAAGAAGAAGAAGAAGAAGAAGAAGAAGAAGAAGAAGAAGAAGAAGAAGAAGAAGAAGAAGAAGAAGAAGATTGCTGCAGGATTGGCTAGATGTTTAGATTTTTGGGATATGGGATGGGCAGATGTGGATGCTTGATAGTGTTCAGATATGGAGGCAAGATGTCAGCTGTTCCAAGTAAAACTGCCTTTTGCAATTGACTAATGGTGATCTTGTTCAAAGTGGTGCTCAAGATGTTACAAGTTTGCCCCTGAGGCACCTATCATTATTGATACCCCTTTGCTTTCTTTTGCCACTGTTGTTCTACTTCTATTTGCAGGCCTTTCTAAATTTACAGCTTTCTCTAGTTCTTTCTCTTCTCTTCTCCTTCCTCCAGGTGTTGTCATGTCCGCCATCCATATGTTTTTGCCTTCCTTATGAACAAGTCTGGTTGTGGCAGGTGCTCATCTGTTTGACTTTTCAAATCCCAGGGCACTTCAGCTTCTTCGATTTCTATTTTGTGGTCCCACCCAGTTCTTGCTTGCAAGCAAGCGTTATTTCTTGCAGGTCATCCAATGCCCCATTGTTGCTTCTTTATCGTGCCGCTGTTTGCAATCTGTCTGCGTGATCCTTTTGTAGCAACTCTTGTTATTATTACGGTTCGTCATTATTATCACTATTATTCTGATGCATGGCTTAAATCCAGGAAACAGCAGTCCCAAAAAGGGAGCAAGCAAGTTCAAAACAAGATTTGATATTGCTACCTAAATAAGTCCGTAATTACAAAAATGACTACCCATCTGTTAACTGATTCTCTTTTGTCCCGCAGGTTAATACCTGGTGGGTAACTCATAACTAGTAATTATGTTACCAGCTGGCAACCTGAAATGCTTTAGATGAATCTAGGGACTCAAGAGAATGGAACAAAAATACAGCCATGACAATAGGCAGGTCAGACCTTCTCTCTGTTCCTCAATATCTCCTCCTTTCAGAGAAGTAGGTAAGATAATATCACACTGGAGAAGTCTCCGATTATTATAAGCATTTAGCAATGCAGATAAGTAGGTTGTTCAAATGTGGCTGAGATATCTGCATGATGAATTTGACATTTAAAAAAAAACATCAAGTGGGTTGAACCAAATTTTCTGCCAGAAAGTTAAATTCATCCACCTAAAAATCAACTTTTATAGGTTTCAATTCTCTTCTAAGGAAAAGAATCCATTTTTCCCTTCTTATGAAAAATAAATTGTCACACCCAGCAGTAACAACAACAACAAAAGGTGTAAAAGAAAAAGAAAAAAGGAAGAAAAATAACCCAAACATCCAACATTAAACATTAAAATCCACCCTAGCTTCATTCATTCATTCACAATTATGACAGTGATGAAAAAAGAACCATTTCTTGCATTTATGACCTTTGCAGGTTTGAAAAGCAAAGAAAAGGTGAAAGAAGATTGTAAGCCCGATCACAATTTCCCTTAGCAACTGCTTCACTCAGTGACAAAATTTCCAGTCCCAAATAAGGTCACTGAATGAGGAATACCATCATAGAAAGTAAAATAATAAAATGAAATGTATATAGAACATAAAATAACAGGGTTGAAAGCGATCTTGGAGATCTTCTGATCCAAATCCCTGATCAAAATAATTAGCCCATTATCAGAGAAGAGAATGTTTAAAAAGCAAAAATTGCATGGGGACCATGAGAAGAATTATTTCAGGTTTGTAAAACAGAAAAAGAAAGATTTTCCAAGAACTCTCCATCCGATATGCCGGTTAAACATTAGACAGAGGGACAGGAAATATCGAACTGTGTTTTGGCATGAGATTTCCAGCACAGATGGAATAAAGGTGAAGTAGGAACACTCAATTTGGTTCCATCTGAACAGAGAAGAATGGTGGGTTGTGCCAGAAACTCTTTAGAAGCACATGCACACAAACACACACAAGGAGTTTGGTCACTGGTGGGTGAGAGGTTATTCTAAGTACAAACCAGAGGTGGTATTCAGCAGGTTCTGACCAGTTCTGGAGAATCAGTAGTGGAAATGTTGAGTAGTTTGGAGAACCTGCAAATCCCACCTCTGACTGGCCCCTCCCCCATCTATTCTCTGTCTCCCATTGAGTCCCAGATGATTGGCTGGGTCTCCTTTGGTTGCCCTGCCCAGGAGAACGGAGCTGGAAAGTAGGTTAGTGGGGTGGGGAGGGAATGCGATTTTGCAGTAACCTTCCTTTGGAGTTGGGAGGGAATGGAGATTTTACAATATTCTTCCCCTGCCATGCCCACCAAGCCATGCCACGCCCACCAAGCCATGCCATGCCCACAGAACCGGTAGTAAAAAAAATTGAATCCGACCACTGGTACAAATGCTCAGCTTGCAGAAATATTCTGGCTTGTCCACATTTCAAAATGACCAGGGACATCAAGGAAGACAGAAGGTGTCCCCCCAAAAAATCAAGATGACAACATTGTCCATATGACCAAAGCTTCACTTTTGGTTTCATTCCATGTGAGTAGCTAGGCCTTCAAGCACATGGTGGTGTCTGTCATCTTGAAGTTTGGGGAACTGGTGTTTCTTTAAAAAAATATGGGATGAGTATATTGCAGAAGAGGGGTGGGGAATGGTTTGATGCTTGGAAAACGTACCCCATTTAGGTCCATGAGGATTCCGAGTACCATTTAAAGATATCGATTGGTCTTTCTGCATGGCAAAAAAGATTGAATTTCACTGGATCATCTCAACTCAGCAGGCTCAGTCTGAGTCTTACAACAGGAGAAAGGAAAAAGAAAGAAAGAGAAAGCACCTACGTTTTCAGAGTGCAGGAAAGAAGAAAGAAGAGAGTTTGCAAAAGAGAGCTTGCAATTGTTGCATCCCCGGGATTTAAATAGCTTCCCACCTGGAAGTGGTGATCCAAATAAAAAGGAGGCAGAGGTAAACTTTTCCATTTTACCCACATCTTAGCAAGCTATTCTTTTTTTCTGGAGAATTCTTCTTTTTGTAACGATGTAAACCCATGCATTATTCACACTTAGATTCTCGACACAGCAGTAGATCTGATTCTCAGTCTCTTCAAAGTCTTTCCTGTCAGGTTCTTAAAAGTAAGGACTGGCAAGTCGTGGGAAATGGTGGGTTGATTGTCAGAGAGATATTTCCTTTGCCAGCTGCTGAGACTGATGGAGAATGGCAGACTGGGGGAAAAGGAGGAGGAAGAGGAGGAGGAGAACAGGATGAAGATGCAAAAAATAATGAAGATCAATCTACTCCCAAGCAATGGGGTGGGAATTCCTGTTTAGCCCAACCAACTCTTCATTGGAATATCATTATAGGTAGGAAATTGGAGGAGAACATTTGATAGACATCATCTTGTGCTCTTAGAGGCAAGGTGGCTGTCAGGCATGAAGAACCAGGACTACAGCTAAGTTCTAGTCGGGCTGGTTGATTGCTCAAGAATCTAGAATCTAGTCAACTAACAGTCAGCAGTCAATTGGCCCTGGCACATACGTGCTAGTTGTTTCCAGCTCTAGGGGGTGGTGCTCATCTCCATTTCAAAGCTGAAGAGCCAGCACTGTACAAAGACATCTCCGTGGTCATGTGGCCGGCATGACTAAATGCCGAAGGTGCATGGAACGCTGTTCCCTTCCCACCAAAGTGGTCTTATTTTTCTACTTGCATTTTTACATGCTTTCAAACTGCTAGGTTGGCAGAAGCTGGGACAAGTAACAGGAGCTCACCTTGTGATGCAGAGCTAGGGATTTGAACTGCCGAACTGCTGACCTTTCAGAACGACAAGCTCAGCATCTTAGCCACTGAGCCACCATGTCCCTCTCCAATTGGCCCTAGATAAGAGTTAACAGAAAAAGAGTTAGACCATTTGTGGAACATTATGACTCCAAGCTCATTCCTCTCTTGACTCCACCTCCAGCTCTGCTTGTTCTTCTCCTACAGTGGCAGAGCCATCTATCATAGCTTCATGCAACTTGTGAACCATCAAGAATGTCCTATCTTTGCATAATTTTTTTTTAACACCAGCTCAATAATCCATATTTGGATGGAGCACTCTTGGAAGGTCACCTACCAAAAAGGATGTTATCGAAAGCCATCAGGCACACCCATCCCATGTCTTGGTCCAGCTGGAGGAAGAACTCCTGTCACTTTGTTTCAGGACTTCCTAATTGGTGGGTTTGGCAAGTACCTATGCCGTCCCTTAGCCACCTGCCCGACAATTAGCTACACACAAAGAATTAAAGCAGCCACTAAACAGATGAAGAGCTCAATCAAAAGAGCTTTGCTTTGTATGGGACAGTGAAATGTTCTGGGCAATTTGCCAGGTTCCCTCCTAAGATTTTCTTTCAAGTCAAAGCAGTCTTTTGGATTTTTTTTTCCCCTTCTGTATTTGTTTTCTGAGTTTCTTTAAAATCCCGAGAACTCTGGCTACCTTTTGGCAAAAGAGCAAAATTCTTAGGAAATGCATGAACAGAGATTCTTCTAAACCTGGCTATTCCAACTAGCCTACCCGGACTGAGGGAGAACGGGAAAGGGTTCTGAACATATCCTAAATTATCCTAATCAGTAGTGAGACCTCGACTCATCAATTTGTTTATCTGATTGTATTAAATCCTATTTAATTGCAAGCCGCACTGACTCCCTCAGGAGATAGGGCGGCATATAAATCGAATAAATAAAATAAATATAAATAAATAAATAAACCAAATGTGGTGCTTTGGAAGCAGGTGGTGTCAAAATTACAACTTAGAAGGGGGCTTCTGGAGGACAAGAGTTAAGCTGTTGAAGTTGGTCCAGCGAGACCCAGGTTCAAGTTCAACTTCAGGCAACAAGGCGATTGATGACTTTGGGACAGTCCCATCCTGCAAGCCCAGCCTCTCTCAGAGGTTCAGGAGGAGGAGGAGGAGGAGGAGGAGGAGGAGGAGGAGGAGGAGGAGGAGGAGGAGGAGGAGGAGGAGGAGGAAATGCAGACATCAAAATAAGTCTCAACTCAACAAGAAAGGAAGTGGATTCCCATTCATTCTTCAGTAGGAGGATAACACTGTAAAAGAGAAGCGAGGAAGGGCAGATAAAAAGAAAAGATTTCCATCAAATCACTCAGGTTGGTTTGGATGATTACCTAAAAGTAGCTGTTGAAAGTAGCATTTGTGAAGATAATTCACCAGTAGTAGCATTTGTGAAGATAATCATGTGTCCTTGACTCCTTAAAACAGCTCCGACATTTGAGTGTGATGTGACTTTCTAAAGCAGAAGAAAATCGAAAGACAGAAAGAAGAGAAAGAAGAGATAGATAGATGATAGATAGCAATAGCAATAGCACTTAGACTTATATACCATTTTATAGTGCTTTACAGCCGTCTCTAAGCAGTTTACAGAGTCAGCCTATTGCCCCCAACAATCTGGGTCCTCATTTTACCCACCTTGGAAGGATAGAAGGCTGAGTCAACCTTGAGCCTGGTGGGATTTGAATCGCCAAATTGCAGGCAACTGATAGTCAGCAGAAGTAGCCTGCAATACAGCACTCTAACCACTGTGCCACCGAGGCACAGTGGTTAGAGATAGGTAGGTAGGTAGGTAGGTAGGTAGGTAGGTAGGTAGGCATAGATAGGAGAGAAAATAGAGAAAAGAAAGAAAGAAAGAAAGAAAGAAAGAAAGAAAGAAAGAAAGAAAGAGAGAGGGAGGGAGGGAGGGAGAGGGAGGGGAGGGAAGGAAGGAAGGAAGGAAGGAAGGAAGGAAGGAAGGAAGGAAGGAAGGAAGGAAGGAAGGAAGGAAGGAAGGAAGGAAGGATGGATCACAATAAATAGCAACATTTTATATTTCAGAATCTGTTATTTTAAAGCACTCGGGAGAACATCCCTGGAGACGGACACCTAATCAACCTCCCTTTATTTACTAATGTGTAGCCTCCCTTGGCTAATCAGACTCCAACTGTGGGTGAAACTCTTCTCCCACTTTTTTAAGCTGGTGGTTTCCCTGGCAACCCACCTTCCATTTTTGAAATGCAGAATTTAAATGACACTTTGGACTCGCCACCAGTCTTACAAATCCAAAGCAGTTGAAATGATTTCAGGTAAATGCCTTTTATTTTAATATGACCAGTGGGTCAGGAGCGCGCGTGCCAAAGGAATAAATTAAATGGCTCAGCCTGATTTTAACCTCATCCTTCTACCCCAGTCCAGTGCCAAATGCTTGAACTCTGATCCAAAGGCTAAAATGGCATGTTCAATTCTTTCCAAATGCTCCAGTTTTTCTGATGGAGTCCTGCTGTGATTTGCAAAGAAGTGCTGAGCTGTGAAATGGTTAATGAAGAACAATTGCATAAAGCAATGGCAGGGGAGAACTGGGTGATTGGAAGGGAAGGAAAATCTGATGACCTGGGATGCTGTGGGAAAGAGGGATGTCAGGGGTTGAAATTCCCTAATGTTCTTGGATTTGAGGGAGGGAGGGAGGAAAGAAGGAAAATATGAAAGAGAGGAGGGAGGGAGAGTGAAAGGATGGAGGAAGGGAGACGGAGGGAGGAAGGGGGGGAAGGAGGGAGGGAGGGAGGGAGAAGGAAGGAAGGAAAATATGAAAGAGAGAGGAAGGAGGGAGAAAGGGAGGGAGGAAAATATGAAAGAGAGGGGAGGGAGAAAGGAGGGATGGAGGGAGAAAGGGAGGATGGGAAGAAGGAAGGAAGGAAGGAAGGAAATAAAGAAAGAAAAGAAAAATAGTCTATCACATCACAAGAAACCTTTAAATCGAACTGTTCAGTCCATTGACACTGATAGGAATGTAGGTCAGAAAACACAGTGACCAGAATTAGTCAGAGCATTGGACTCCACGCAAACTATGAATTGCTCATTGTGGTCTCAACGTAGCCACCGAGGTTACTGCGTAAATTTCAGAATATCCAAACTAACCCCATCCCTGTTTTTCTACTCTGTCCATGCATTGCAAGATACCTCAGGGAGGGGGATCTGGATTATCCTTCTAAGACAAAGGTCTTCCAACTTGGCAAGTTTAAGACTTGTGGACTTCGACTCCCAGGATTCCTGAGCTAGCATGACTGGAAGAGGAATTCTGGGAGTCCAAGTCCAGAAGTCTAAAAGCTGTCAAGTTGGAAGACCCCTGTTCTAAGAGATGGGGAGAACGGTGAGTAGGAAACAGCCTCCCACAACACTGGATAGCAACTCAGAGAACACACCATGGTTACAATATCCTGATTTCTCCTTGAATCAACTTTCCTCCAAAATCAATAAACTGCTCAATGCTACTGGGGAGGGGGGGGGCGTGGGAGCAGAGGTGAGAACAGATTAAAGATGGCATCTTGAGCCAATCAATCTGATCTACTTAAAGCCGTTGACCCCAAGGCAACGCAGAGATAGACTTCCAGAGCTCTCTGCTCTCAGCTTCGTCATCCATGACATTCTGTGTCGTGACCTAATGCATCGGCTACAGGCAGAGATAGCTGCAAGGGTTTATTTAATCTTTTAAATAATAACAAGTATTGTTATTGTGGTGATGGTGGCGATGATGGCAATGATATTTACACGTACAAGTTTTCAAATGTTTAGTCGATATTCCCAGGATGATGTGAGAAATCAGCAAGAACAGATCAGCAAGGATCACCTACAGGAATGGGATACTCCCTCCCTCTTCCTTTTCTTTCTTTTCTCTCTCTTCACCTTCCTTCCTTCCTTCACAACCCTCCCCTCCCTCCCTTCTCCTTCCCTTCTCCTTAGCCAGATAAGTGATGGTTTTCTTTCTTTCATATTTTCCTTCTTTCCTTCCTTTTCTCCCTCCCTCCTCTTTTTCTTCCTTTTCTTCTTTCCATCCTTCCTTTCACTCCTCTGTTTCCCCCTCCACTTCTCTCTTGCTCTTCCTCACTCTCGCTCTCTCACTCTCTTCTCTCTCTCTTCAAAGATGGTTTCTCTCAATCGAACAATTTCATAGGAGATAATAACTTTCTTACATTCTGTAGAGAAATTACCTCGTAGATCATATAGATGGCACCCATGTAAATCAAAGATGAGAATGTTGGCATCCTTCTGAACTGCTAAGAAGATTTTCTAAGCTTTCCTATTTTTCAAGGCTAAAGGAGGAGAAATGATTGGAAAAGTCTGGTTAGAAATAACAAAGAAATAAACCAATATTTGATCTGGGGTCAGAGCATTGTGGTGTAATGACTTTCAACTGTCATCTTCTGAATAGAATAGAATAGAACAGAATAGAATAGAATAGAATAGAATAGAATAGAATAGAATAGAATAGAATAGAATAGAACAGAATTCTTTATTGGCTAAGTGTGATTGGATACATAAGGAATTTGTCTTTGGTGCATAAGCTCTTGGTGTACATAAAGAAAAGAATAAAATACATTCATCAAGAGTCAAATATCAAGAAGCTTTTGTCCAAGCTTCCTTAAGAGTACACTAAGAGTCCTTGGTGGCTCAGGCTGTTAAATGCCTGCACTTAAGTTCCAGCTGCCTACAATTACTGCAGGCTCGAATCCCACCAGGCTCAAGGTTGACTCAGCCTTCCATCCTCTCGGGGTAGGTAAATTGAGGACCCAAGATTGTTGGGGGCAATAAGCTGACTTTGTAAAAATGCCACTTAGTAATAAGCAGGCATATACAATGGAATGAAGGCTATTGCTGAGCGCATTGGGTTGTGCTAAAATTGTAAGCCCCTGAGTCTTCGGAGAAGGGCGGCATATAAATGTAATTAAAAAACTAACTAGCTAGTTAATTAATAAATAAAGATGTTCATGGAGCATTTGCAAAGTGGCAGAAAAGGCAGACAAGACTTTTCCAAACAGCTCTTGGCTGAATATTAGCAATTTCACTCCAACATCTGTTGGGATGCCAGCTGCCATTCTGTTGACTTCCTTACAAGCAGGATCTGAAAGAAGGGTTCACAAAATGCTAGAATATTTTGTCTTCAGCACCTGCACTTCAGGAAGTCAGATACCATAACTCTAGGAACTGGGATTTGAGGTGCATGGAAAATAAATCAGTGCTAATGTGTGTTCTCTCAAAACAAGGGAGTAGCAACATTGGCCCCATGTTAAGTGAAGGAAAACGGGCAATGTAATTTGGATGGTTTTCAGAGATGTTTGAACTTAGAACACCTCCACAATCCACCCTCAAAATTTAACAAGATGATGTAGTTTCAGCTTCAACTGAAGTCAGTTCTCAACCCAAGAGGAAATGTGCGCGTTCTTCTTTTCATTTATGAGAAATGACAACAAGCCAGCCCATGTGGAAGGATCCAAGCAAATCTATTTGACACGCAATGCTACACAGCCACTCAACATAAACACAATCTACCCAGCCCTTCAGGCCGTTACATTAGACAATAAGCACATGCCATCCTAAATAAATCTTTCTAACATGTAGACATGCCCAGGAAGAGAGAAGAAGCAGGACAAAGTTCATAAGATCAAAACAAGAGAAAAGAGATCAGATGGAAAGCAAAAGAATTGAGCATTTTACCCAGAATAGAAAAGGAGGTAGGGAATCGTGGCAATAAAATGGTTCTGCTTCCAGAAACAGAAGCTTCAAATTCCGAAAAAGACTTGAAAGCCCCTAGACCTGATTTCTTAAGAGGAAAAAGCCACTGAAAATGAGCACCTAAAAATATTACAGGATGTATGAATATGGATGGAATAATTTCTTGGTTCAGAACACACCAGATATAACTGTGGTTGCAAAGAAGGCAGGATGGAGGGAGGGAGAGTGGAGGAGGAGGGAGAGAGAATGGATGAATGGATAGAAGATGGATGGAGATGATAGATATAGAGATAGATATATAATGGATGGATGGATAGATGGATGGATGGATGGGTAGAAGATGGATGGAGTGATAGAGATGATACACAGATATGGATGGATGGATGGATGGATGGATGGATGGATGGATGGATAATGGATGGATGGAGATGATAGACAACAGACAGGCAGAGATAATGGTTGGATGGATGAATAGTGGATGGATGGATGGATAGGTGGATGGGTGGATGGATAATGGATGGATGGAGGTGATAGACAACAGACAGGCAGAGATAATGGTTGGATGGATGAATAGTAGATGGATGGACGGACGGACAGATGGATAGATAGATGGGTGGATGGGTGGATGGATGGACACATGGTTGGATAAATGGATGGATGGATGGACAGATGGGTGGATGGACGGATGGATTAATGGATGGACGGATGGATGGATGGATGGATACATGGATGGATGAATAAATGGATGGATGATGGATAATAGATAGACTTAATGAATAAGACAAAATGTTGGAGAGGTCTATTATTTTCCCCACTCCTTCCTCCCTATGCTGGATCTCTATTTTTTTTCTCCAAGCAAAACTGCATCTCATTAAAATTCCTATACCACCTTCCTTCAACCAGGGTATACATTAGGCCCAGTAATTACTTTGAAAACTCGTAGCAATTATTTCTTTGGAATGTTTTTCCAACAACACCCCCTTAGAGAATATACAATATAAATATGGTGTGCATACTTTGAACACATAAACAAGAGTTTTTGGACAAGGAGAGAGAAAGGGGGGGTGAAAGAAAGGAGACTGCAATTATCATTTAATCGCTGTTAATTATATGCTTAATGTACCTTGAGTAAAAATTACTGAAGCTGTGAAAAAAGGATCCCTACTGACATTACATTACAGTTACAAAACACCAACGAATCCCTGACAGAGTATCGGATACCATATAGCGTCACATTTACACTAATGTTCCTGGCTAATTATGCTTGGCTAATCTGGAAAGCCACTTCAGGTACCTTCTGTTGGGATGACTGAGGTGTGGTAAAGATGGCTAAATCAATGCACACAAAGCATCAATAGCAACCCAAGAGGACCACCATGCAGTGTTAAGTAAAGCCACAAAGAAGACCGGGGGGGGGAGGGGTTGTCAACCAATTCTCCAAAGCACCTGAAGGCAGGACAAGAAGCAACAGATGGAAACAAATCAAGGAGAGAAGCAACCTGAACCTAAGGAGAAACTTCCTGACAGATGCAACAATGAATCAGTGGAACAAGTTGCCTCCGGAAGTTGTGAGTGCTCCATCACTAGAAGTTTTTAAGAAGAGATTGGACAACCATTTGTCTGAAATGGTCTAGGGTTTCCTGCCTAAGAAGGGGGTTGAATTAGAAGACCTACAAGGTCCCATCCAGCTCCATTCTCTATTCTCTATTCTCTATTTACTCTATATTCTATTCAAATTTCTTGTTCTGTTGTATTCTATTCTATTTATTCTATTATTCCTTATTCCATTCCATTCTCTATTCCATTCCATTCTCTCTTCTCTTCTCTTCTCTTCTCTTCTCTTCTCTTCTCTTCTCTTCTCTTCTCTTCTCTTCTATTCTATTTTACTATTCCTTATTCCATTCTCTATTCTATTCTATTTCATGACCACCTGATTCACTGGACGAATGCAGTGGTTCACTTAGCAACATAGCCAGAGGGTCATAACATTGGGCAAGGTTCACTTAACAACCCCCCTTGCTGGCAGCAGAAATACTGGTCCCAATTGTTGAGGACAACCTGTAATACATGAAGATGATGGTGATGATGATGATGTGAATGTTAATTATGATACGAATGCTAATGATGATGATGGCGACGAGCTGAAAACAGGAGTTTTCAGGGGGCCCACAATATTGAAAAACAAACCCCCAAAAGTTGCCCTATGCAAGTTGTCCCCAGTTGGCCAAAGACATGAGAAAGAAGAATGGGAAGCTCTTTCCATTAATCTCAGCCAAGTTATACTTCTTAATCAACACAATGCATCCAACCACGAGACAGCAGGTACTGTAGGTTTGGGGGAGAAGGTACCAGGATTCACTTGTGGCCCATCCAATGTTCATTTCTCCTCCTCCCTCTCCCAAGAAATGATTTCTGCAGGCTTGCTTCTGTTCAGCGGGCATTGCGGTGAAGCTGACATTTAAGTGCAGAGTTTCTGGTCCTCTTTGACACAATTGCTTTTGCTGCCGAAATGTCTTTCATTTCTCCGTGGCCGGCTTAAAATGTACAGCTGAATATACTTCCTGCTGCAGGCAATGGAAAAAAAGCAACAGCAATGAGACATATTTAGAACTGCTCTGTTTGTTCTTCAGGGTTATTGTGTTATTTCTTGACTCCAGATAAATCCTATCTGTGCTTAAAATGTCAGTAGAATTTGTGGGAAGTTTGGCTTTCCAGAACTTATCAGTTGTTTCGCTCAGACATGGTTTTATCTTCTACGGGATGTTCAATTTAGAGGGTCCATTTGTGGCATCTTAAAGATAAGCAGATTTAAAACTCAATTCTAGACAAATTGTATTCTGAAGGAAACTGTAGGAGAAGAGCAGGCAGAGTTAAACGAGTCACTGGCCTAGAATTGTTACGTTCCCACAAATGGTCCAAGACCATTAACTTCCATTGACTCATATCTGGTGCCAATTTAGTGTTGAGCTTTCGTTGACTAGACTCTTGTGTATAGGTCTGAGCAATTAATATTTGGAACTGCAATTTATCACATAGTCCTGCTTCTTCATGCCTGGCAAAAACCACATTCCACATTCAATGTTTTTATCTTTCTTCAGATTTGTGGGTGTTTTTTTTTTAATAACAACATGGATAATGAGAAAGCTGGACTTGAAAAATACCAAATGTTAAGGCTTTTATTTCATTATCCCCAAAGATAAGGTTGCAGCAATTTCCTTGCCTTCTTTTCATGTCAGCCAATAAAAGTCCCAGATTAATCACTGCTGTTTAGACCATCTTTGGATGTAGTCAGCTTCTTCTGTCTACTCTCCACACTAGCAGTTTGTCATCTTGACCACCACAATATATTAAGGCTATGTGTATCTTCGCTTTTCAGGTTCTGCTGGAGAGCTACTACAGCAAATTTCCAAACCAAATCTATTTTGTGGGGTCCTTCCTTGGTGCTCTCTGAGCTTGGTGGTTTTCTTGTAGGTGCTTATGACCATGAATACTGCTACCATGATTAGTTTGGTAATGAAACATCTGCAAAAAAAACCCATCTGCAAGCTCAGAGAACACCAGTGACTCCACAGTTGTCTTCTTCCTCCTCGTCCTCCTCTCTAAGAATCATCAATCTGCTTCTCCACTCTCCTTCTGCACCTTATAGAAAGCTGGCTGTGAATTAATAAAGCTCAGTTAAACTCAGGATGTGATTGGGAAGCAACCTTTTTTTCAAATCCTAACATCTGTTTCTGAAATTTAGGTTCAACCTAAGTCAGAATGGAAACTGACCAAGGAGAGATTCAACCTGGAAATAAGGAGATGTTTTCTGACCATGAGAGCCATTAACCCATGGAACAGAAGTTGCCTTTGGAAGTTGTGGGAGCTTCATCACTGGAGGCTTTCAAGAAGAGGTTGAGCTGCCATCTGTCAGAAATGGTGTAGGGTCTCCTGCTTGGGCAGAGGGGGTTGGACTAGGTCAGGGGTCTCCAACCTTGGCAACTTTAAGACTTGTGGACTTCAACTCCTAGAACTCTGGGAGTTGAAGTCCACAAGTCTTAAAGTGCCAAGAGACTAATGATCTACAAGGTCCCTTCCAACTCTGTTATTCTGTTATTATGCATACACACAAACAAATGCACATGTGCATGACTTCTGACATCCCTTCCAAGAGTTCTGAGTATAATTATAAATTTGCCTCTTTCCCTAAAGTTACATCAGGATTCTCTCTTTTTTTCCTACAATCTATCCTATCTAATCATCCAAAGCATAAATTATAAGTTTTGTTTTTTTGTTTTCTTTTGTTTTACACAAAAAGTCCATGGGGGATTTCCACCAAAACAATTCATGTAGGCCTTGTCTTTCCTGGGAATGAGTCCTGTCCTTTTCAGAAGCTCCAATTAAAAATAAGATGTAGCCCACGGCCAGGAAAAAAATAATAATAGTATGTCCAAATTATACACGGCAGTGATTTCCATCCCTCTCCTTCAGCATTTCATTTGGTTCATTGGGTCTGAGCAATCTGGATCGAATGACCGAGCAAAAGATTCCACGCTCGAAATTGTCCTTTTCCTCTTCACCAACTTGGTCTGAGCTACCAGCTTGAGGTCATCAGAAAGAAATTTGTCCTCATTAATGGTGGTAGCGGTGGAAGGATTTTTGTCAAGAGAAAGGTTTGATTTGGAGCCATCTGGATTGATGGTGAAAGATTTATCATTCGGATAACCGTTTGGAAAATGGACAGAAAATTATTTCGTCACCACCCTTCCCCGTCTCTGTAGCGAACTAATTATCCAACTGTCTGAGCGGATGCTAAATAGCATGCAATGATCCAGCATTTGAGAAGTTATAGGCTTATAAATTTCATTTGTTTGTATTTCTACGGGTGACGTTGGCAGTTTCGGAAATCCTTTTGACAGCTAAATTGAGGGGGTCTTGAACATTTGCTTTACAATTTATTTCCCAGACAATGAATTGTCACAAGACGTGATGTGGTATAAATGGCCAATCTCACACATGCTGGGTGTTAAACAAAACAACACCGGCCAACTTTGCTGGATTAAACAAGGAGAGCCAAGCTGTCATAAAAATCACTCAAGGTCCTTCCGAAAATGAACATTACAATATATATTTTTTCTTCTTCCCTCTTTTCAGTTCAGCAGCTCACGTTCAAGGATAAAGGTTCAGGAAGTCTGCTGAACTTTGGGACTGCACCAAATGATCTTGAAATCTGAATATATTTTATGGGTTCCTATGAAGGCAGCTGGATTCATTCATTATATCCTTCATACTGTGATGACCCAGAGTGTAACACAAACGTAACAAAATCCAAAACATAAATAAATGTCCTTTAATGCCTCCAACTTGGCCCCACTGTTCAATAATTCTCAGCTGGAGATAAAACATACTCAAAAATAGTCTTCAAAAGAAAGCAATACAGTCCGAACTTAATGAGCAGATAAAGGTGAAATAAAAAACCAAAACAAACTACAGTGATGAACTTTCCACAATGGACCAGGATAAGTAATTACCAAATTCAAGGAGATCACAAGACACAGTCTGTTGGAAGAATGCCAGCCAAGATAACTTCAGCCCAAAATAAAACACGCTTTGCTTCTGGCAACACTGTGTTGTAATTGTCTCTCTTATATACTAGTCTCCCCAGCTGCAACCAATGAGGAGGATCATGGCCACTTCCTCTCTCGTAAGCCAAGTTGTTTCCTTCTCCGTTCCTCCCTGCATGTCCTAGGAAGCAGAGGGGATGGACCTGGTTCTTCCTCTGACTGCCCAGCCACCCTCTGCCCTTCACCAGCCTCCTCCACAACCTCTAGAGCCACACCTTCACTCCCTGTCAGCTGTTCCTCCTCTCCCTCAGAGTCCAACTCTACCAAGGGCATGACACATACTTTAAAGGATGCAAATCTTCTTGACTCTGGTTCTATGTGGGGTATTCGTCTTCTGAATCTCCATTTCTTCAGGACCCCTTCTCTTTAACTTGGTTTTTAAAAAAAACAGTGTTTTCCATTATTTTATCCATGGTACTTTGACTCTTTAGCACTGGTAGGGTCCCAAAAGTGTTTTTTTCAAAAGGCAACTGGGCTTTCTTTGTTTTTGCTTGAAGACGTTTCATTCCTCATCCAAGAAGCTTCTTCAGTTCTGACTTCAGAACTGGAGAAAGTCCAGTTGCCTTTGGAAATATGTCCTGTGGGACAACGATGACCTGGATGATGGAGAATCTCCATGAACATTAAAGTGAGAGGAGTTGAAGGGACCAACTTGCTCCAAAGTAGTTTCTACATTCTCATTTTAACTTCAGATTTCCATTCTCCCACCTTGGGTTTCGTCCTTCTGATCTCCCAAATACAGTTTTGTCTTCCCAGTTCCCCACTGGATTTATATACTGTATACCAGTAGATGAGAGTATTTGTAGCTCAGGGTTGAACTGTGGCATCTTTGGTGCTTTCTGAGCTTGGTTGTTTTCTTGTAGACATTTCATTACCCAAATAGGTAACATCCTCAGAGCTAGGAGAGAATGGGATTTTCCCTATATTTATATACTAGTGGCTTGAACCACCAACACTGAAGGGCAAGCCGCTTGCATATAAACAAAGAGCAAACCTCATTCTTTTCTAGCCATTGATGATATCACCTAGCTGGGTAATGAAACATCTGCAAGAAAACAATTATGCTCAGACAGCATCAAAGACCCCATATATACTGTACTGTAGCAGGTTTCAAAAATAATAAAAAAAGGAGAATATACACGGCTTTCTATTTGCATTACCATCCTCTAGCCACCGTTTAAATATTTAAACTTTGCATTAAACATTAGTCATTGTTATTCGCTTCTATTTAAGTCCTAAAAGAATCATGTACCAAAGGTCTAAATTTACTTTGTCCTTTTACGTGTTACGTACAAGGAAGCTGTTCTTGCTTGAATTTGGTTGTGCTGAATATATCCTGATCATATATATCCTCTCTGATTTTTCAACACTCCATGGATATTTCCTCCCCTGCTCAGTTATAACAATGGTTTTCTCTTTTTTCTTTCTGTTCTACAATGCCACAGATACTCGCAGGGTTTTGTCCACCTTTAAATCATAGCAGAGTCTCCTTGTTGGTTTTTTTAAACAGAGAACACCCGTGTGCTGTATCTCTTTTGGCAATGACATTCTCTGCAACTATGTACTCTGATTTGTTTTCAATGGGAAGAGAACGTTTTAATCCCCTGTCTTAGCAAATGTAATTACAATAAAGATATTACAAACTCTGGGCAAATGAACATAATCACTGTATCTGTAGATACTTTGCACAGGGCTGACATTTTACCTTCTCTTCGTGGCTCAGGAGGTATGGAGAAAGCAGGGGAGGACCTGACATTTGGAAATAATTGCTCCTTTAGCTTACAATGTTAGCAATTATTACAAAATGTCAATTAAGAATCGTTGCCCACAAAGCTCGGTGTTTTGAGAGCTAAGGGATTGCTGTCCAAAAGAAATTCCATGTTTGGGAATGCAAAGTGTGATCACATTTCAGGCAAGTGTAGAGGAAGGAATGGCAGAAACTGGAGGTGGAGTTAAAAGAGGGATCAGCCTAGAATCTCTACAAGCAATCTAAGTCTACCGCCCCACCTTTGAATTCCATTGATCCTTATTTAACTCCAAGCAGCTGTTAATCATGAATTGAGAATATTAATGTGAGGCTTGAAACATCAGATTCACATGCAAAGATCCAATTAAACTGATTTATCGTTACTCATGTACAGGGATCTTCTCAGCTGTTAGCACTTGCTAGGAATTAGATATGGGTCCACAGTATTCAAGGGAGGTTGGACTTGGTTCATTTGTGACTATGTAGGGATTCTAGGCTGATTCCTCTTTCAACTCCACTCTACCTCTCCTTCCCCTACACCAGTGGCATATTTCAACTTGTATGATTCTTCTCCTGGGTTTAGGTAGTCTTGGGAAGGTTTAGAATGCAAGTCCACTTGCATGTTAGAGCCACCTTTTGTTAGGACAAGAGTTCATAATCCACCACAACAGCAACAGCCCCATTTTGATTTTAAAAAAAATATCAAAGCTAATATTTTGAAGAAGTGCAGCGCGTATCGCGAGTCCAATTTTCAGCAAACTGTCACCTCATTTCTACAGTTTCCTCGCTTCTTTGTTTTCATCTTTTTCCTTCCTGAAGTAAAGCAATTTTGCCAAGTTCACCACCTATTACCTGATATCTGATAGGTGTGGGAATAATATTTTCCCTGGTGTGATCAAGCAACTTGGTTTCTCTTCTTATTAGAGACATTAATAAAGGCAAAACATTGTACTGCCAGCACCTTCAAAAGGAGACTCAGAGAATAAACCCTGCCATGGAATAGGGGTTGGGCCATGCTGTTCTAATGTGACAGCAATGTGACTTCAAAATAACTATAATTCAGCTCAGATGCAAGATAATAATGCCACAAAATAACCAAACAACACCCCATGCTTTCAATGCACCTTATTTCCTTTGCTTTCATTTAAGGGGATTTATACAAATAAGCTTGGGGTGTGTTTGGCATTTATCTCACTGAGCTGTATTGTACCATTTTGCTTTGGTTGTTTTGTTTTGTTTTTGTTTTTTAAAAATTACACACCAGGCAGTCAGATACTCAAATTTTTCATCTGTTGAAACAAGTGGTTTCAAGCTGTGTTGGAAAGAATGTGGATGCTTTCTCCCTTGACAGCTGCAAGATTCAGCCCTTCATTATCTCTTGATGGCTTTATTAATGTATTTATTTTTATTTGTTTCTTTATCAATGGTACTCATGGGCCGTTCAACAACAAGCACCTCCAGATGCCTCCCTTCCAGGGAGAGATCCAGAATTGCAACAAAATAATAAGAGTATGAAAAGTTGAACTCTGGAAATGGAACTTGGAGTTAGGATGGGCGTAGCCCCCAAAGTGTTTTTTCAAGAGGCAACTGGACTTTCTTTGTTTTACCTTGAAGATGCTTCTCTTCTCATCCAAGAAGCTTCTTCAGTTCTAAGTGGATGGTGAGGAATGGAAGGATTTATATCCTGGAAATCTGTTCATACTCCCACACCCCTCAAAGAGTGTTCATCTCAAAGTGCCTAGCTAAATATTTATGGAAATTCTCAGCCATCCAGGTCATGGTTGTCCCAAATGTGTTTTTTCAAGAGGCAACTGGACTTCCTTTCTTCTTCCTTGAAGACGATCCTTCAGACAGACGTAGGTTAAGAGAAACCTGGGACTACAGAAAGGTCTTCATATTGAAACCAGAGGGGGTATTCAGCAGGTTCTGACTGGTTCTGGAGAACCGGTAGTGGAAATTTTGAGTAGTTCAGAGAACCAGCCAATACCACCTCTGATTGGCCCCGCCAACCCCATCTCTTCTCTGCCTCCCATTGAGTCTCAGTTGATCGGCTGGGTCTTCTTTGGTTGCCCTGCAGAGGAGAATGGAGCTGAAAAGCAGGTTAGTGGGGTGGGGAGGGAATGGAGCTTTTACAGTATCCATCCCCTGCCACACTCACCAAGCCACACCCACCAAGCCACACCCACAGAACCAGTAGTATTTTTTTTTAAATCCCACCACTGATTGAAACAATTACAAAGTAAGTGCTGAGGAAACTATTTGACTTTGAGATTCTTTTTAATTAAATATCTGCTCCAAATGAAGTTCTTAACCATGAGAAGGTATCTATTTTGGGCAGGCTAATTACATCCTCCTCAGAAGTGTTTGCAGGTAAGAAAATGTGTGTATATTTATTCCGATCCTCCCCAAGAGAGGAGGAATTATTATGCATTCTTGACTCTGAAAATAAATTCTACAGAAATCAGTCGTCTTGTCCTGAAGCCTTAGGGTGTGGTTTGCATGTTTATGTTGCATATTAATAAGAGAAAGGTTTTCATTTAAGCACTGGAGAGACCAACATTTTTGCAAATATCTCTTCCTGACTAATTTTTCCTCCTGTTGGTTTCTTGTTCTATTTTGGAAAACAAATATGGAAAACGGGCTGGCATAACAAAAAATTAAAATGGCATTCTGAATCCAACCTGATTCCTTTTTATTATAGAAGGCTTCCTGATACGGTTTTATTGTCGGAATATTTGGCAATTCCAGCTAGCACTGAGAAGCATTTATCTTGGAAACTGGGCACCATTCTAGAATACTCTGAGTTGGCCAATCCAGAATTTTGAACCAGAATCAGACCGATTCCTACTTCCATTTACAAACTCCATGGTGTATTCAATCTACTTCTTTTATTCTGCAATTCCCCTAGCCTAGCCATCAATCTTTTTTGGCAACAGCAACCTGTAAGGTAGGT
Organism: Naja naja; assembly: GCA_009733165.1. Classification (NCBI taxonomy): domain Eukaryota; kingdom Metazoa; phylum Chordata; class Lepidosauria; order Squamata; family Elapidae; genus Naja; species Naja naja. The sequence goes on from CM019162.1 coordinate 22,436,001, forward strand.
ACTAAAACTAAGAACATAGCAAAAATTATTTCTATTGTATGAGAGTCTATAGTTCCTGTATTCTCTTTTCCATAGAGGAGGCAAGAGAATGAAAAATGTTAACCCTTTTTCTTAAACTCCCATTCACCCCCCAAAAGATCTGTTTTTTCCCTTGATTTTTGCTAAATATTTCACCCTACTTCTGGGGAGGTGAGAAGACTCAGAAAGGAAACTGGGTTACAAATATTTTTTAAAAAATGTGAAATTCAAGATTCGATGTTGCTCTGCAACTGAGATTCACAACTTAATGATGGGGAACACGTTTTGAAACCAGACTCAAAATCTGAAGAGGGTATGCAGCCTAAAACTAGATATAAGCACTTCCTTCAAAAATGTTGTTTGATCAATCAATTTGTCTGGTTTTTTACATGAAACAAAAAGCTTAAAGGTTCTGGAGATCTTTGCCAAACCAGAGTTGATGTAAAAATGATTGATAATCACACTACCTTCTGCTAGTCTATTCTGAGCTTTTAGAGAACCAAACTTTTATTAACTAAATGGTTCCTGTTTCAGTCATGGCCTAAAAGTTGTCCATCTTGCTTACAGTTGGGCACTCATTCAATTATTTTGAGAAGAGTACCTGCCAAAGATCAGAGAGCTCCAAAACGTAAAAATTTCACTTTGGCAAATATCTTTATATCTCTTCTGAAATGATCCCCATTTTGTTTTGTTTTTACGGTTTATGTGAGCACAGAATATTAAATCTTATTACTAAACCTTACCCACCTGAACCTTGTGTCTGTAATCATTTCTAAGCATTAAAGAAAACCAATTACGTACAAAACATTTAATGCATAAATAAATGTTCATTGTGCCAGAGGGTTTAGATTGATATAATTCTCATTTTGTGAGCATGAGGCACCAAAGCAATTCAGTGCCCAAGATAATTTAGAACGGTTGAGAATCAGTTCTATCTGGAGGTGGCAGGTTTTAACGTGTTCTCCTTCCTGTTGGCATTTGAAGGCAAAATCGAGGAAAAGTTTACAAATGTAAATATTTGACAATGAAAGAGGTTATCTTGACTTGCTTTGCAGCCAATTTAAGAGGGTTCATCTTTTGTAGACAGTACAACAAACCAGAACGTGACCGACAAAGAAAGAATATTGAGACAGATGTAGAAAAAGAAAGTAAGATTTCTCTGTCTAAATATCTACTTTCTGTACCTAACCTCTCTTTCTACCTTTTTCTGTTTTTGTTCAATTGTTCTGATTCTGATGGATGGGGACACTAAGAGAAACTAGAAGAAGGCAAGACTCATCACAAAAAGCCCACGGATGTAACTCTGTAAGTCTATATTCTGGAGTTGAGAGGAAGAATTGGATTTATTTTCTTATCATGCTATACATGCTCTAATTATTATAATGGATGTGGAGAAAGGCATGTGCAGATGTGCATCCTTTAAAAAGTGAAAATTTCCAATATTCTTTAATAAAGAAGTAGAATATAGACACGAGGTAAATGGCTTGGCATCCATGTTTAGCAATAAACCCCCTTGCATTGTATGTTCACGGCGTCATTTTATTGCCTTCCGATGAAACCAAGGCCGAAGTAAGCATGCAGTGGATTAGTAGCAAAGCTCAACTGCCTAGAAGGCTAGAATAGAAAATACATATTGGCAAATGGTCATGGTAAGAGAGATGGATGGATGGATGGATGGATGAGGGAGGAGGAGGAGGGAGGAAGGAAGAAGAAGGAAGAAGAAAGAAGGAGAGGAAGGAAAAAGAGATGAGGATGGATGGGAGGGATGAGAGAGAAAAAGAAAGAAAGGGAGAAAGAAAAAGAAAGAAAGAAAGAAAGAAAGGAGAGGGAAGGAGGGAGGGATGAGGGGGAAGGAAGGAAGGAAGGAAGGAAGGAAGGAAGGAAGGAAGGAAGGAAGGAAGGAAGGAAATCTGAGCCCTCCATCTCAGTTATTTCTGCTCAGCTGCCTTGAGAAGGCTGAGGGAAAATGCCCTGGGAGAATTCAGCAGAAGGAAGCTGGAATGGTCCCTTAGCCAAAAGCTTCATTCTTTGAAGCCAGCCTCCCAGTTGAATGGCTTCCTGGAAAGCAGGCCTGCTTCTTCTCAGCTCTGCCAAGTGAGATTTTTGATACACTTCAGCTTTTGTTCTGCAAGTCTCCTTAGGGTAAGATTCTATTCCTGCAACCGTTTGAAAAAGAAAAAAAGAGAGAGAACAATAGACGGCCTGAGTTGAGTGCCACGGAAGGATCTTCGGGGAATTTCAGGAAATTACAAGGCAGCCTGCAATCCCAGAGGACCTTCCTAGCAGCAATTGGCCATATTTTTTCTTGTTTGCTTCCTTGCGGTTGCCAATTCCTTCATCTTCTGTTTTGATTCTTCTCCAGGTTTCATGGCTGAATATTTTCCTCCCCTTCCATTTCCTTGCTTATCCTCCTATCGTGGTGGTCCCTCTCCCAGGAGTCCTAAACCATTTCTAGGACACCTTTAGAGATGTTCTCAGGGCAGTTTCTTTTTTTAAAAAATTATCCAATTCACTAGAAACACCCTAATTATCATTACTATCAAAAGCCGTGCAGCAATTAAACAGCAAGCATTCATAAAACCCATAAAACATCCGTTCAAATGTTCTGCGCAGATGTTGCCGAAATCAGAGATAACCACAGCTTAAGCCCAGAATGGTCCAATAAAACTCGTTCAGGAAGGGTGGGGAATCAGAAAGTATGAAAATAGGCACAGATGTTCTGAAAAAGATCGCTTGCGTTGCTTACAACTCTACAGTGTGACCTACATAAAAAAGAGGGTGGGTTTTCCCAAGATCAGGACCACCAAGGGTTTTCTAGGAACACTTTTGAGCTGGGCCACTTGTATTGATCTAGCAGGTGCTTAGTGGTGGAACACCAGATTTGCTTCAGGAATAGATAGTAATAATAGATAATAGGATACTTTATTGGCCAAGTGTGATTGGACACACAAGGAATTTGTCTTGGTGCAAATGTTCTCAGTGTACATAAAAGAAAAGATACATTCGTCAAGAGTCAAGAATCATCAGGTACAACACTTAATGATAGTCATAGGGTACAATAAGCAATCAAATCATACTAGGAAACAGTCCATATAAATCGTGAGGATACAAGCGACAAAGTTACAGTCATACAGTCACAAGTGGGAGGAGATGAGTGATAAGGAATGATGAGAAGATTAACAGTAATAGTAGTGCAGACTTTGTAAATAGTTGGACAGTGTTGAGGGAATTATTTGTTTAGCAGAGGGATGGCTTTCGGGGAAAAACTGTTCTTGTGTCTAGTTGTTCTGGTGTGCAGGGCTCTATAGCGTCGTTTTGAGGGAAGAAGTTGAAACAGTTTATGTCCAGGATGTGAGGGGTCTGTAGATGCCCTCTTTTTGACTTGTGCAGTATATACAGGTCCTCCATGGAAGGCAGGTTGGTAGCCATTGTTTTTTCTGCAGTCCTATTTACCCTCTGAAGTCTGTGTCTGTCCTGTTGGGTTGCTGAACCAAACCAGACTTCACTCCCACCCAGTCATCTCTGGAATATGGAACGAGTCTCCATTCCCCGCCATCACCCTTACCTTCTCAGGCCAGGTGAGGAGTGATAGGGAGGGGAGAGGCCATCCAGTAGTGGGATCAGCTGACAGGGAGCCGCAGCAGAGGGGCAAAAGAGCCGCATGTGGTGCTGTAGGTTGCAGACTCCTGATCTAGGTGCTTAATGGTGGAACACCAGATTTGCTTCAAGAACATCTCAAGTTCAGATCCTGTTCTCTTCCATTAAACAGATTTTAGATAATTTTTGACCATGGATGTCCTATGGATATCCTTCACTTAGAACATAGAATCATGAGGCTGGAAGCAAACTTAGAGATCTTCTAGTCCAACCCCTGCTCATGGTCAAATGGTTGTCCCATCTATTTTTGAGAACCTCCAGTAAGGGAACACCCACAACTCCAACAGGATCTGTCCTAGGGATGAGCTCATCTCATGTATGAATGATAAATCAAGTAGCTGATTTACTTCCAGAATATGTTCATTCACTAATCATGTCAGATTTGTTTGCAGGACATCCATGTGAGGAAGGATAGATGTGTGTCTCATTTCTGAACTGCTGGTCAGTCAATATCTCATCCATATTGTTTCATTTTCCTTCCCAGTTGTTGTTTTTCTATATTACTGTGGTGTCCAAGAACACAATCTGAATGGAGCTTCAGCTGCTGATAAGATAATAAGGATCCCAAAAAATGAGCACTGAAGAACCTAATGGCTATCAGTTATTGCCTCCATATCAGTTATTGATACTCAAGGAAGACAAGAACAAACTGAACTCAGATTTGAGAAGATCCCTGGACTACTTTTGAGCACTCCGTGGGGCCATCCCTTCTTGAAGAAGTTACTCAACAGTTGGATTGAGCATTGTAAGGACCAACAGCCTAGAAATAATTGGCGGCTCTAGCTAGTGGTCCAAAGTCAACCCTACCATAAAATAGGCTGAAACATTTGCTATGTGGTGTGGGAGGAAGAGCCACCCCCAGATGTTCCATTCTCTTGAGGACCATCCTTCTTTCCTAACCTTTCTTCCTTTGTGGACTTGTTGTCTAGAGAGTGTCTGGCCTAAATATGATGAATCACCACTCCAAACAGCTACCCCCAGTGGTGCCTTAGATCTGAGTTGTATCCACTGGTGTCCCCAAAGGGGAAAGAAAAATGGCAACCTACAGGAGAAGGGGAAAACATCTGCTCCATGCATCTTTTCCTGCTATTAGCTGACAACTGAATGAAAGGAACATCTGTGGCTGAGAAAGCAGATGCCTCCACAAAGCGCAAGTGGCACAGGGGACAGGCAGGAGGAGCAAGCTTGCGCATAGAAGCATGTGGGGATAGAGCTGGAGTGAGTGATATCGTTTGTCAGGAGCAAGTCCCCTGTTGCAAATATCTTGCTGAGTAGCATAACCTGCATCTATTAAACAAACCACCATCTGCTCAGCAAAGAAGGGGAGGGGGAAGGGAGAGGAAATTGAACATGTAATGCAGGCATTTTGAATAGCCAGTGATAAAGCTTGGGCAGCAAGGCATACTAAAAAAAAACACCTGGCAAATATATAAAGACTGTGTTTTTGCAAGCTGCAGAGAACAATAGGATTGTATAAAAGCCATGAAGAGATCAGGCAGAATGAAATTTAATGAAAAGAAGGACCAGGGGTGACATGAGACTTATGTTCCAATATCTGAGGAGCTGCCACAAAGAAGAGGGGGGTCATTCTATTCTCCAAAGCCCCTGAAGGAAGGACAAGAAGCAATGGGTGGAAACTCATCAAGGAGGGAAACAACCTAGAAATAAGGAGAAATTTCCCAACAGTGAGAACAATTAACCAGTGGAACAATTTGCCTCCAGAAGCTGTGAATGCTCCAACACTGGAAGGTTTTAAAAAGAGATTGAACAACCATTTGTCTGAAATGGTCTAGGGTTTCCTGCCTGAGCAGGGGGTTGGACTAGAAGACCTCCAAAGTCCCTTCCAATTGTGTTATTCTGTTATTCTGAAAGATATTAAGGGACAGAATTGAAAAGTTCTGACAATAAAACATGTTTGCAAAAGGACAACAGTGTCATCCAGCTCTTTCCCCATCAATAACAAAAAAATGAAGCAACATATACAACTCCAACTATAAATGCGGCAGTTGCATCAAATCGGGGGGGGAAGAATTTAATTTCAGGGAGTTTGCCTCTTTCTGACGGCATAATCCATCTTTTCTCAGTGCAAAATTTCAAAATGCACATTTTCCAGTGTTTAGACATGTGGAGAATGGAAAGCATTGGCTTGGGCTCCTGTTGGAGCTGTGACTGTAAGGCATGCTTCTTGAAACAAACCAAGGTGAATTTGGTGGGTGTATGGATAGGATTTTGTTCGATGCTTTTTTTGAACGGCGTGGTAAAGATGCCTGCCTCCCATTCGGAAGGTTGAGAGTTCTCTCCTAGGTTAGCAGCAGATGTTTCTCTGTCTTAGGACCCAAAGAAAAATTGTGTGCTGCAAACTCCACGTAGGCATCAGGAAGGGCATTCGGCCAGTAAACTCCCAGCCCCATCCAGTCAACCCAACTCTACCCCAAATTAAAGGCTGATAAAAAAGGGAGTCTTGTGAGGTGCCTTTTCTTTTTGCATCAAAAGTCGTACTATATAGAATCTCATTTTTAGCAGCCCCTGCTAGGTTTTAACAAACTTTGAAACCGACAAAGGAAGAAATACCAACAACAGAAATATTTTCAGTGGAGCTTCTGTATAGTTTCTGGAGGTCAAAAGGAGCACACTGAACGCCACTGTCCAACGGTAAAGATCAACCAAAGCACATTTTTTTAATTCCAGCAAAACTCCCTTGAATCACAGTTCCTTCTACAACTCATTAGCCCCAAAGATGGTAGTTTCATTTTTCATATTATTAGTATGCTGGACACCATCCAATTAGTAACGGAAAATTAACTGTCCTTGCAATTGCAGAAGGCAAGGACAGTGCCGTTTGCCTCACCGGAGTTTTTTCATCTTCTAAACTTTTAGCCAGGATCAAAAACATGAACATCCAACATTCAATATCCAAGGTATCATTCAGTGTCTGTTTAATCAGTAGAACCTGTCTAACTAGGTTCAAAAAAGCAACAATTTACTATATTCATGCATCTCGTTTTCAGGTAAATATTTAAAGGTACACAAAGGGAGTTTTTGTAAACTTTCCTTATTATTTCAAGGATTTTTACATCTGGAACATTTCAAAATTTTCTCAGTGGTTCAATATCACCTGTAAATTATTTTATTAATATATGCGTTTTTAAAAAGGCTCTGATTTTTAATTGTTCGGGAATCAGTTTTGCTTCAAATCATGTTTCAACCAAACCTACCACTATGGGGGATGATGAATTGCTGCAAAATTGGCCTCCCAATTTCTTGATCCAATGCGTTTAATTTCCATGAATTACTCTTCAAATTCTGTACAAGGATTCCCTCCCATTCAACCTTGGTTTGCCTTCTGTGCTTACAAGCAAATTGTGTTTATTCTTCCAACACATCCAGCAGGAGTCCGCTTGTCATTGGAAAGGGAGAGGTTTCACTGCTAATTGAATACTTCCTCATTTTTACTACTCTTTATTGAGGTTGGATGAAGTTTAATGATACTGGAAGCAGCTGGTTCTGTGAAATTGTATGAGATACCATCATGAATAAAATAAAATACCCAGCAAAGGGTAATAAAAGGCTTGGTGTTCTGAGTCACAAACTACACATCTCGACTCATGTTAAGTAATGTAAAGACAAGAAGAAATAGAAAAAACTAAGCAATGGTCCAGTTGTCTCCATTTTTCTTCACTGTGGTGGTCATTTCAACCCCATAGCAGATGTGATAATGTGCGTTGGACATATGCCTCCCTGCCAATAAGCAAAAATAAAGAAAAGCAATGTTTGAAAACTGCTTCATTTATTTATCTATTCATTTATTTACCAAAAGCTGCCCGTCCCCCAAATGGGCAGCTTACAATAAAACCGACCATTAAAAAAGCCTTAATAACATTAAACAATTAAACATAAATATAGACCAGATTGTGGGAGAATGTTGAGAATGTTATACCTAGTATGACCAACTTGAGGGTCCCTGTGATTCAGAGATTCTCCAGGCCTGTTGAAAACAGCCACATTTTGAGATATTTTGGAAGAAGTGGAGGTGGAAGAAGAGGAGGAGGAGAAGCAGAAGAAGCAGAAGCAGAAACAGAAGAAGCAGAAGAAGCAGAAGAAGCAGAAGAAGCAGAAGTAAGAGCAGAGCATGAAGAAGAAGAAGAAGAAGAAGAAGAAGAAGAAGAAGAAGAAGAGAAGAAGAAGAAGAAGCAGAAAATAAGAAGAATAATAAGAAGAAGAAATAAAGAAGAGAATAAGAAGTGAAGAAGAAAAGAAGAAATAGAAGAAGCAGAAGAGCAGCAGAAGAAGAAGAAGAAATAAATAAAAGAAGAAAATAAGAAGAAGAAGAAAAGAAGAAGAAAAGAGAAGAAGCGAAGAAGAATGAAAAGAACAGAAAGAATAGAAGAAGAAGAAGAAGAAGAAGAAGAAGAAGAAGAAGAAGAAGAAACAACAGGAGAAGGAGAGGGAGGTGGAGGAGAAGCAGAAGCAGAAGCAGAAGCAGAAGCAGGAGGGGGAGGGGGAAGGGGAAGGAGGGGGAGGGGAGGGGGAGGAGACAGATAGCTATCTATTTAGGGAGATTTCATTTGTGCTTTGTTGTTTATTGATTCTTCATTGCTTCTTGCTGATGCAGCCATACCTGCTGACCTTCAATTACAACAAATAGCATTATGCTTTTATTGTTATTTATGGAGCAGAAACAGTAACATGCATCTCATCATGTCTTCCTCAACCACAAACATAGTGAATATTTTTTTTGATGGCAAGCTTTTCATATAGAGCCCCAGATGTAAGACAGGACTATTGAAATGCCTCACATATGGCTTTTAACCATGGTTTCCCCACACACACACACACACACTAGGGTTTTTTTCTTCTCCTAACAGGCCCAGAGAATCAGGAGATAATTAGAACACCACTGTTTGTTTCAACTTTATCCCTTGGATAAAATCCCCTTGCAAGCCACGACCGAATCCGTTATCTTACCTCCTACTTATTTAATGCAGCCATTGTAAATATCCTAAGCAAAGACTATAAAATGGGAGAAGAGGTCACCAGCTTCTTTTCAAGTTTCTCCTCTAATCACGACCTCAGCTTTCCACGGATAAACCAATTTAAGCCACACAGAGCCAAGGCTGACACCCAACATCTGTTCGATGCAAATGCATTCTAAAATGAGCGTCTCCAGCAGCAGAGATGGGCAAATATTGCCACAATTTATTACCAAAAGAGACAATAACAAATTTGGGGATGAGAGCCGAGGAAAAAAAACAAAGTAAGCCAATAAGAACAGGGGGGACTACTTTGTGATTACAGGGAGGGGGGAAACAGAGGCCACCCAGAAAAGTGAATCCAATATTTATCTGTCAAATGCTAGTTGCTTTCCCACTAGGTAAAGGTAAAAGATTCCCCTCACACATGTGTGATAGTCATTTCCGGCTTTAGGGGGCGCTGCTCATCTCTGTTGCAAAGCCGAAGAGCCAGTGCTGTCCAAAGACGTCTCCGTAGTCATGTGGCCAATAGGACTAAACACCAAAGGTGCATGGAACACTGTTACCTTTCCACCAAAGGGGTCCCTATTTTTCTACTTGCATTTTTTTAACGTGCTTTCAAACTGCTAGGTTGGCAGAAGCTGGGACCAGTAACAGGAGCTCACTCCGTTATGCAGTGCTAGGGATTCGAACCACCAAACTGCTGACCTTTCTGATCGAGAAACTCAGCATCTTAGCCACTGAGCCACTGTACCCCACTAGCCATTATAAATGGTAGATTAGCTCCAACACAAAACAGCACCTTGGAGAGCGAATCAATTGGTAGATGTGCAACTTCTGGGGAAGGAGTAGCCAGAATTGGTTGGGTGAGCTGAGGCTGGAAACCTGGTGTTCTGACCCAGCTCCCTAAACAGGACAAACCCTCTGTAGTTGAAGCAATGATTCCTTTATTAGGAGCACCAGCAGCCCCAGCAAAAAGTTTATCTTTCAACTCAGGCTAACAAGTCTGTCCAGCAGGGAGATGAATAATCTGCCACATCTATGCCCCCTGCCTTTTATCCCCAGAGCTAGGGTCGGGCTTAACTAGCAGCACCGGCCCAGAGATTTCCACTGCTCTCCTCTCCTCTGCCTTCTGTGCATCTGCATCAGGCACTGGACCCAGCTGTTCCTCCTCTTCATCATCAGCCACCTCCAGACCTGGGGGCTGTTGACTCTCCATCTGAGGGCTGACGGATGGCCCAGGCTCCCTTCCTCCCTCCCTCCCTCCTCCCTCTCCCTCTGACAACTCCATTCCCTCTTCCCCCTCAAAGCTCCCAGGTTGTCTTGATGCTGATCCTGACTCCTCCTCCTCTCCTCCTCTGATTCAGCTGCTAGAGGGGCCAGTGGCCAACAGGCCACAACGATTGGCTTGTTTTAACGGTGTTTTCACAGAACACTGAATATTTTTAACCAAACTGAGAGACAGGGAAGCAGATGCTCTGGAATCTGGAATCATCTGATATGAAGACACTTTCTTCCAGCAACATTGTGCCAGTAAACAAGAGTGATCTGACATGTGGATTTAGCACCAGTTCCGCATTTTGATTTTAGACATGACAAATATGTTCGGAGAAGGGTATGGCTCACAAAACTCATCCCTACCCATCTAGAAGTTTTTTCACACAGACACACACCCCCGTGCGAAGTTTTGTGTGCAGTGCATCGATTGCTAACGCTAATGAATTCTAACATCTGTGATGTTCCGTCCCCATTTTAAATCATCTTTGGGGCTTTGGGGAGGGTGAGGGGCTTTATTTCCAAATACATTTTTTAGTAGGAAAGGTCAACCTTCCACAAATAAAAAGGAAGTCTGGTCTCAGTCCTATTCCCTTTGACCCACCTCTTCTGAAAGTTAAGTGTAGCCTCAGGCCACTCCAGGTTTATGCATCCCTGTATAAACACCCAGAGACCTCTCGGAAGTGTTCGTCCTTTGACCAGCTTTGAAATCAATAACCAAAGTGGATGAGAAAAGATTGGGAAGCAAATTTGCACAACACACAACTCAGAAGGAGAGACCTCTGGTTCTGTAGGGTAGCTTGGAGTTCTCTGTGACCTTGCCCTGAGCTTCAGTCCCATGGAGCCGGTGTAAAGCAGAATTTCTTGGACTGTAATGAAGGAACAGGCCAAAGGACCCCTCGTCTAAAATTGTACTCTCTGTAGAGAATTATTATTTTCAGATGTTCGCTAGTGCATGGGAAGGAATGGAAGCAGCATCGCTTGTACAATCCTCAGAACATGCTCGTTCAGGAACAAGGCAACTGCATGAACAGGAAACTGAGACGCACAAATGCAGGGAGCAGATGATCATGATAATACACACAACATACCAAGACCTACATATATATATGTGTGTGTGTGTGTGTGTGTGCGTGTGTGTGTGTGTGTAGGTCTTGGTGTATTCGGGTCTTGTCCCGTGTAAGATTGAGAATACCTTGGCAACATTTCGACGAAATCTCATCCGTCATCTTCAGGCTGGTGTCTTCAGCTTCGTTCTCCTGGGAGAAGTGTGTGATTGTGGCTGTTTTCCCCTTTTAAACTCCAGAGTTGGCTGTGTTGTTACTTCTTGATTGGTTGATGGAGTTGTTGTATGCAGATTGGATGGCTTTTTCCTGAGACCCTGTGTGGCTGAGGTGCTGGCTGTGTGTCTCTCAGCCTTTTGTGTTGTAATGACCTGGGTAATGGGCTGTGTGATATACCCTTAGACTTATATACTGCTTCACAGTGCTTTACAGCCCTATCTAAGTGGTTTGCAGAGTCAGCAAATTGCCCCCAACAATCTGGGGTCCTCCTTTTACCAACCTCAGAAGGATGGAAGGATGAGTCAACCTTGAGCCAGTTAGGATCAAACTCCTGGCAGTGAGCAGAATTAGCCTGCAATGCTGCATTCTAACCACCGCACCACCACAGCTCTTAACCAACCTTGATAAGGTCATAGAATGACCTAAGAGGAGTTGGCTTAAGGTGGGCTTATGGAGACGTACTTATAAAAAGGGTACTGCTGAAGGAAAGGCCTTTGCACACGGCCTGGTGGAAATCATCCCACCCTGTGTCCTTTCTTCTGTGCAGAATATGAGCCTTGGTGGCACAGTGCAGTACTGCAAGCTACTCCTACTCCAATTTGGCAGATTGAATCCCACCAGGCTCAAGGTTGACTCAGCCTTCCATCTTTCCGAGGTGGGTAAAATGAGGAGCCAGATTGTTGGCGGCAATAGGCTGACTCTATAAACCTCTTAGAGAGGGCTGGAAAGCACTGTGAAGTGGTATATAAGTCTAAGTGCTATTGTTATTACTATTTTGCAACTCTCCACCTTGGTGGGTGGTTTATTGGGGCTTTGCAGACCAGGCAGAACCAGTTTTCTGGGACAACAGTAATTCCCTAATTCTCTAATTCTGTCTACAATTTTAAGCCTTGCAAAGAAAGATGGATAAAACTCTGGCTGCTGAGTATCTTCAGCTCAAGAGCCAGACTCGGTTTGGCAAGGAACCAACCAGGAAGGAAAGTAACTCCCTTTTCAAGAAGATATATACCGAATGTCAAAATGGCAGAGCAGAGATCTAATGAGTCCAGGTGCTTTTCAGTAATCCATCATACGCTCCATCCCAAAATATTGGTACGCTTGGGTCCAAGAGGGAGGGGGAAATGAGAAAGAGGAGAGAGGGGGAGAGAGAGAAAGGAAAGAGAGAGAGAAGGAAAGAGAAAGAGAGAGAAGGAAAGGGAGAGAGAGAAAGGAGAGGGAGGGGGAGAGAGAGGATGAGATGCCACTAAAAATATCAGAATTTGGCTGCTGTTTAAATGAAATGTCAGCAAAACTGTGAGTGCAAATTAAGGGGTGTTAACAGATGTCCCCATGAGAAGCAGACCAAGTCTGGTGTCGGGGGAAAAAAAATCACACTCAGAGAAAGTCTAGATATTTGCCTATTTTGGGCTTGTGTGTCTTTTCCTGCAACACCTAAATAATGAGTTTCGCAAGGACCGAGTACCATCTAAGTACCAAGGGTAAGGTTCTAACAAGGAGGCTGATCATGTTTATTTGTGGCCAAACTGCAGAGTATTTCTTCCTCTTTCCCTTGCTCAAGTGTTGTGGCCAAAACCCTGCTCACCTTAAAGCAACCAAATCACTTTAGCAATAGCAATAGTACTTAGACTTACATACCGCTTCACAGCGCTTTGCAGCCCTCTCTAAGCAGTTTACGGAATCTGCCTCTTGCCCCCAACAATTTGGGTCCTTATTTTACCCACCTCGGAAGGAGGGAAGGCTAAGTCAACCTTGAGCCTGGTGAGATTTGAACTGCAAATTGCAGGCAGCTGATAGTCAGCAGAAGTAGCCTGCAGTACTGCACTCTAACCACTGTGCCGCCATGGCAGGAGACCCTACACATTTCTGGCAGATCCAGTCCAGTCTTTTCTTAAAAGCTCCAGTAATGCAGCTCCCACAACTTCTGGAGGCAAGTTGTTCCCACCGGTTAATTGTTCTCATGATCAGGAAATTTCTCCTTAGTTCTAGGTTGTTTCTCTCCTTGATCAGTTTCCATCCATTGCTTCTTTTTCCTGCCTTCAGTAGGTTGATCCCCTCTTCTTTGCGACAGTCCTGGAACATTGGAACACTGCTGTCATGTCACTGCTAGTTTTGAAAATACAACATTATTTTATTAGGCTTGTAAACTTCCAGCTAAGCATCAGCAGCTGGCTGAACCACCCTAAGCAAAACAGAATCACAGCTTAACCTTTGGCCTGCTCCGTTGCAAAGATAAAACAAGGAAAAAGGGCATCATAGTGTGCATTACAGCATGAGCTTGGCATATTTTTTGATACATCCTTCTGGGTGACCTTCTGTTTATTTACCCCTTCCTTAGTAGCTAGGTCTGCATGATAGTTGTGCTAATTTTGAGATATAGTCAGCAAACATAACCAACAGACCACAGGTTCCCGAATGAGTCTTCTGATAACCACTAAGAGTCACTTCAGCTTGCTGTGAAGGTTTTCTTAATAGGGATGCTTGAAGCAATTCACAGGTATGGAGGAACATCTACAGGATTAGTAATGGATGAAGCTCACATGTGCATGGAGGGGAACTTTTGGCCAGCACAACAGAGATGCATGTTAATATCACATCTGACCATGTACACAAATCTGAAAAATCTGCAATGAATTTCATCTCTCGAGTCATTGGGTGTAGATGTTCTTCCTGGAAAAATCAAAGGATTTCTCATGGAATATGATGTTTTCTCATTAGATCACACATTGGCTTGAAAATTATACAGGGCATTTGAAAATGCAAAGGACAGTGGATTGGCAGATACCCCTTATAAGGTGGGAGGAAGAAGGGTTGCAACGCAACAAGGACGATAAACAACTGAACCTCTTAAATCAAGATATTACCAAGTTGATAAATATTGCATTAGAATCCTAATAGAGCAGAGAAGGCTTCTGGGATTTATTCCTTGCAAAATTTGAATGTAGCTGTTTGTTTACCAACATGCGTATTTAACCATTTTCTTTTTTTTAAATAATAAAAATAGAAACGGCTTAATGCCATTCCAAAGAGAAAATACACAGCGCTTCAGCTTGTTTGTGCTCACCAGGACAAACAGAAATTGTGTAAACAAGGAGACACAGAAAGAGAAAGGTGTAAGTGGCCCTAAAAATAAGTGAAGGGTGCTCTACATGTTTATAAAAACTCCAGCAATTACACCATAATTTGCCATACTTTTGCGTCACTAAATAGCGGGTCCTGAGGAAGAAGAAGACAATTAGATAGAAGGTTCACCTTAAGTTCACAGGTGGGTCACGAAGAACAACATCACAAATCTCTAACTAAAACCAGAACTTGTATTGACTGATGAACATGGTGGACACGTTGAGGAAGAAGCTGATTTGCACGGAACAAAGACCTTTCTTCTCCTTTAGAAGCTGAAGAAGCTTCTTGGATGAGAAGTGAAATGTCTTCAAATAACAACCAGAAAGTCCAGTTGCCTCTTGAAAAAGCACCTTTGGGACAATCATGACCTGGATGACTGAGAAGCTCCATAAATACCTTTAGGGCCTGTTCGTGTCAACTAGCAAACACTTCACATATGTCATGGTAGAATCCATTGCCACGATCCATAACATGGTTCACCCAGTCTTCTATGCAGAACAAGATCAAATTTCCTCAATCTAGAGTTTTCATCCAGGTTAGTTGGATTTGCAAAACTCTGTCAGTTCCAAGCCAACCAGAAATTACAGCGGTTCTAATCCAGCCATGTTTTTTAGAGTAGAAAGGCTAACCCATCTGGGGTGAACTTACAAAGGGCATGCTTGGAGTCGTTTTTACAACTGGCCCTTGAGAAATTACAGAGAGATAATACAGTTTTCAATAACAATTCCAGTAAAGGGAAAATGAATCTATTTAGTGGCAGTGGTTTTTCTAACTCCCATTCTCCCACATAATCTATTCATTTGGTAATGTTTTGGCCATTGCTGGTAGCTGCCCTCCTGCTCTTGATGGATTTAATATTAAGCCATGTTGAATGAGAGAGAAAGGGAGGGAATATTATTCCCCTTTTTTCCCCTTCTGCCATCTGCTGTGCTGCTATTCAGTACCCCAGGCTGCTGATATCACTTGGAAACAGGATTTCTCCCAGAAGTGGAGTGCTGAAAAGCACCCCCTGCAGATCTTAATGTCCATTAATGTTGGGGTCCTGAACCATCTCGGCTATAGATAGGTTAGGAATATATTCACGCTGAGAGAGATTGTTCAAGCTCTGTATTCTAATAAGGAACGTGGCTCCCTGAGACCAGTAATCATGTTAGTAGACATTTTTCTCCACCGAACGTGAATCGGTGTCTCGTTCTGAAAATTATAGGTTTCTGAATGGGTTTTCAATGTCCGATGAAATTGCAAGTGGAGAGTGACATGTAGGGGGCCATCATTAGAAATGAGGGGATGGGTGGGGAGAAGATGAAACAATGCCCACCGCGCACAGACATCGAAGGCTTAAGATGAAGGATTTGCAAAAGAGCCTTGGAGAAATCAACTTCTTGACCCAGAGTACATAGGTTGATGTTGTGGCCTGTTGGCTGCCAGCCCCTCCAGCAGCCATATCAGAGGAGGAGGAGGAGGCATGGGAGTGAGGGTCAGCATCAGGGAAACCTGGAGCTCTGAGGGGGAAGAGGGAATGGAGCTGGCAGAGAGAGAGAGAGACAGACAGAGATGGAGCCTGGGCCATCCATCAGCCATCAGAGGGAGAGTCAGCAGCCCCCAGGGCTGGAGGTGGCTGATGAAGAAGA
This sequence comes from Naja naja, assembly GCA_009733165.1. Taxonomy (NCBI): domain Eukaryota; kingdom Metazoa; phylum Chordata; class Lepidosauria; order Squamata; family Elapidae; genus Naja; species Naja naja. The sequence goes on from CM019162.1 coordinate 22,451,955, forward strand.
AGAGGAACAGCTGTGTCCATTGCCTTATGTGCGGATGAACAGAAGGCAGATGAGAGGAAAGCAGTGGAAATCTATGGGCCGGTCCTTGGGACAGAAGATCCGACACTGATAGTGAAGCCGCACCCTAGCTCTGGGAATTTAAGGCAGGGGGCGGAGATGAAAAGATCTGGCAGACAACTATTCATCTTCCAGCCAGACTAACTTGTTAGCCTGCGAAAGATACTTTTTGCCATGGCTGCCAGCATTCCTAATAAAGGAATATTTTGAGTTCATGTCAGAGGGTTTGTAATGTTTGGGGAGCTGGTCAGAACAGCTGAGTTTGCACCGGTGAGGGTCATAAGTGTCTCTTTCAATGCTACTCTGATTCTCATCTTATCAGTTGAAACTAGTAAGAGACTTCCATTTCTACAACAGGTTCTCAAGAGCAGTGATGGTCTCCTTCCTTGTGTTTATAACCACCCATTCCACATTCCACAGAAGAGTGAAGGTCATGTCCTTCCTTCCTTCACCCCACCCACAGAGTTTAAGACCATGAAATTTGGGGGGAGGAAAGTCATGAATGGTGACCCCCAAGATGTTACAGCCCTCATAAATCATGCTGGGTTGCCAAGCACCTGAATTTTGATCACCTGACTTTGAGGATGTGGTGATGGTCATAAGTGCAAGAACCAGTTGTAAGTCCCTTTCTTCAAGACTATTGTAACTTCAAATTGTCACTAAACGAAGTGGTTGTAAGTGGAGGGTTACCTGTAGCTATCCTGCCTTTTGTTCAAGAACTCAAAGTGGCCTACATGGTGTGTCCTTCTCCAGAGCAATTGTGGTCTGATCCAAGGTCACCCACAGACATTGGGGGCAGAAGGTAGGGTTGAACCTGGATCTTCCTAATGTCAACCCAACACCTTAAGCACTATATCCCACTGGCTGTTTAACATGTGACACCAATCCATGAACAAGAGTTTCCCACTAATCCTGGCTTAATGGTGGACTTATGAAATTCAAAAGGAAGTATGGCTATTTATCTTCCATAAGTAACCCTACAATGGTGCCAGGAAAACATTTTGAGGAAACTGCATGGAGCAATCAAATGGCTAAGCGATCCACCCACCCTTCATTTTTGACAGCTTTGGAAATCTGCCTCCATTAAAATATGCAATGGTAACTTCAACCTTTCCATCAAAATAAATACTACATTTGAGGGTAAAGGAACTGATTGCACATTAAATCATTGCAATCATTTCAGATATAGATATAGATAGATATAGATATAGATATAGATATAGATATAGATATAGATATAGATATAGATATAGATATAGATATAGATATAGATATATTTTGAGATAGGGATGAGGAAAAGATACTTCTGCCCGTTTTAGGAAATTTATTTCAAAGAGCAAGAAAAAAAATAGACGATGAATAATTATGCTTCCTTGGAAACTCATCAAGGATATATCCATTTCTTCAGCTGAATATTTTGTCAAAATCCTATTTTCAGCTACAGCATGGCTCATAATACCACCGTTTCCCAGGAAACCCAATAATCAGCCAGTTAAAGGGGAGACCACCCCGATTTCCTTCTCCATTTCTCCCTGGTGCAAAATTGTTGAGCATCCAAAATCCAGAGTGAAGTCCAATCCTTCTTATGTTTTTTTTATACAGGTTAGGAGAACAGGGATAAATGACTTTTCTTCTTCTCTGAATATTGCATCTTCCAGTTCCAAATCCTCAAGGAATGAAAAGATAAAACATAGACTCATAGGACTAGGAAAGATCTTGGAGGTCTTTAGAATGTTTACAATAGAATATAGTGTAGTCCAACTCGTTGTTCAAGCAGGAGATCTTATACAATTCTGGTCAAATGGTTGTGCAATCATTTCTTAAAAACCTCCAGCAATGGAGCACCCATAACTTCTAGAGGCAAATTGTTCCATCAATGAGTTGTTCTCATTGACAGGATTTTTTTTTCCTTACTTCTAGTTGGTTCTCTCTTTAACAAGCTTCCAGCTGTTGCTTCTTTTCCACTTCTTATCCTCCAAGGTGCTTTGGAGAATAAGTAAACCCCCTCTACTCTGTGACAGCCGCATAGGTACTGGAAGACAGTTATCACATTTGCTCTAATCCTTCTCTTCATTACACTACATATACCTAGCTCTCTCAACCGGTCATCATATAATTCAGCCTCCAGATTCCTTATGATCTTTGTTGCTCTTCTCTGCCCAGGCAGATCCAAAACTCTAGCGACCAGAGAGGAAATATCAGACCTGAGATTAGCAAATGAAGGAAAACTGAGTTAAAGTTTTGGAAAGAGGAAGGAGGTAGAAGTTCATCCTGCTTGCAGAAATGAATTCCTCTTGCTAGTAGCACCCCCCCCCCAAATCAAATTACTTATAGTGCTATTACTGTGCCTATATTTCAGATTCCCGTTTTACATGGAAACGGCATTCATGTCTTACCATCTAAAACTTTAATGTCCATAGGGAAGTTTCCTAGCTATAAAGGATTCTGGTCTACAGTTCAAAGGTTCCAGTTGAAGATTGGAGAACCAGATCAAAACAAATCCTTGGAGGGCAAAGAGCAAAGTCACATTGCAAAAGTATCAAGTCCACAAAACACAAGAAGAAAGGAGTAATGGGTGAAGCGAGCTTTGAGAAATAGCTCAGGTGTTAAATGTATAAATATGTGTAGGGACACAGTGTCAATCTATTACAGCTTAAGGTATCTCAAATGAGTTCTAGTTAATTAAAACTCAGGGTTAAATATCCAGGGACTGCATGATCCCTCACCTCCAATCTTTCTTTGCGGTTATGCTGCTGGAATCTACTGGAAAAACCACATGAGTACAACACTGTAATTAATAGTTCCTTTAAAAAAATCAGTGCAACCAAGAAGTCAAGTCTTTGCTAGGTTTTATTTTTATTTATTTATTTTTAATTAGATTTATATGCCACCCTTCTCCGAAGACTCAGGGCGGCTTACAATTTTTGGGGATACAACCCAGTGTGCTCAGCAATAGCCTTCATTCCATTGTATATGCCTGCTTATTACTAAGCGGCATTTTTACAAAGTCAGCTTATTGCCCCCAACAATCTTGGGTCCTCAATTTACCTACCCCGAGAGGATGGAAGGCTGAGTCAGCCTTGAGCCTGGTGGGATTCGAGCCTACAGTAATTGTAGGCAGCTGGAACTTAATGCAGGCATTTAACAGCCTGAGCCACCAAGGCTCAGGTTTAGCATACTTTACTCACCCTTCCAACTCAAACTTTTTTTTTAAAAAAAGAACAAATTAAATGTATGGCTTTTTTTGATCTTCTGAAACCTCCAAGTGACCCAAAAATGATGAAGACTCCATCTGTAAAAAGTACATTTTGGATTGGGCCAAGGTTGGTTAATTTAATTAGAGCATGTAAACAAGCAATTATAAACAGCCATGGTGGCACAACGATTAGAGTGCAGTATTGCAGGCTAACTCTGCCCACTGCCAGGAGTTCAATTTTGACTGACTCAAGGTTGACTCAGCCTTCCATTCTTCCGAGGTCAGTAAAATGAGGACCCCAGGTTGTTGGGGACAAGAGGCTGACTGTAAACCGCTTAGAGAGGGCTGTCAAGCATGGTAAAGCACTATATAAGTCTAAGGGCTATTGCTATGTGCTGTTCAAGGAGCATTTGTTCATTCTAGATGGATGTAGGTGAGTCCTTTTGTAAGAAAGCTTTGTCACCATGCCTTTGCATCTCAACCTACTTTAACACCAGCTTCCTTGGTGCTGTCTGAGTTTGTTTTCTTCCAGATGTTTCATCACCCAACTAGATAACATCTTTAGTGTTATGGCAGTGAAGAAGTTACTTAGCTGGGTAAGGAAACATCTTCAGAAAACAACAAGCTCAGAGAGCACCCAGGACTCCACAGTTCAATCAGGAGCTACAAATATGGTCTTCTCTTGATACTTCAATAAGGGACGTGGTGGCTCAGTGGCTAAGATGCTGAGCTTGTCGATCAGAAAGGTCAGCAGTTTGGTGGTTCAAATCCCTAGCGCTGCGTAATGGAGTGAGCTCCTGTTCCTTGTCCCAGCTTCTGCCAACCTAGCAGTTTGAAAGCACGTAAAAATGCAAGTAGAAAAATAGGGACCCCTTTGGTGGGAAGGGAACAGCGTTTCATGCACCTTTGGCATTTAGTCATGCTGGCCACATGACCATGGAGACATGTTCGGACAGCGCTGGCTTTTTGGCTTTGTAACGGAGATGAGCACTGCCCCCTAGAGCCAGAAACGACTAGCACGCATGTGCGAGGGGAACCTTTTACCTTATTGATACTTCACAGAGTTGTAGTTCCAGAAGTAGCCTCCTGAAATGAGGCAGAAGACAGATAAGCCCAAATTCAATTGTGATGAAAGACTGGCAGATAATTTCTCTCTCCTCTGAAAAAGAAACATTTCCATAGGCAAGGGAACTGGCACTTCTCAATCCCATTGTATATGTACGCAATTACTTCTCTGTGGGACTAATCTCCTTATAACACATTGTGAATATCAGTTTTGTTCGACATCCGACTAATATAACACAACATTAACGTTATCCCCAATGAATTCACTCACCGCGTAAGACAAAGACAGTTGATCAGCCAAAAATATCAAAATGCAACTCAAGGATATTAAGCAATGTTTTGGCATGCATTTGCATTTCAAAAAGGAAAGCAGAAATATATATTTCTTTGTGCTATTTACTTTCTATCTCATACTCTTTGTTCCGTTTAATTTCCACAGAGCGCAGATCAAACACGAGTCAATTACAGCCCTGGCATTGTTATGGAATAAAAGGCATTTTAAATGAGATTTGTATTGTGTTTAATCAGTGTATCATAATCAGGAGAAATTATTTTAGATTAATTTTTAAAAGATACTACCTTGGTTTTAATTATGTAGCATCGCCTGTGCTGTTAGCTCCTCACAAGCAATTATACTTGGGCAGATCTAAATCTGAGAAACGTGCAGAAGTTTTCACTTCAGAACAAACCACTTAGGGACTTTTGGGAAGACTTGTCTTTCACTCTGTGGTGAAGACCAGTGGTGGGATGCTGCTGGTTCACACCAGTTTTACTGAACTGGTAGCTCCGGTAAGCAGTGGCCCTGCCCACCCGCCTCTGCCATTTCCTGTCTTTTATTTCCTTGTTTTTTTAGCTCCGCTGATTCGCATAGCAGAATGGATTGTTGTGCCTCATCTATTTTACTCACCAGCACTGACATAGAAGGTGAGTATCAGGGCTCCAGTAGTTACCCCCATTTTAAATCATGAGTCTCTAGCCAGATTTTCAAAGTACAAGAAGACTTATTAAGAGTAAACATGCCAGCGCTGCCTTGGTGTAGCTGACTCTGAGACACATCATTCATTGTCCCCCTTGATCCTGGTTTTCCCCCACCCCCTGGGTGTATCATAATTCACATTCTCCAATGGGACACATCCATAGCCAAGAGTCATCAATCATCCTCTCCAGTTAGAATTTTGCACAACAGAAACTTCAGTCACCTAGTTATTATCTTTAAAAACATTTATGGAATGCAGGCTCCCCTTTCTGCTGGCAACTCCAAAAAATCAGAGAAATATTTTATGAGTTGACAGTAAGTTTTTAAACTTAAAATGGGAGGTTTTTGAATGCTGTGCATTAAGCACACTCTCATAGAACCAGTAGTAAATAAATGTTGGAATCCCACCACTGGTGAAGACTGAATTGTCAATGGTGTCCCAAGCTCAAAAAGCAGAATCTCCTTCAACCAATCGTCCTTGTGCATGCTTACTGGTTGACCCATTCTCTAAGCTTGGTGGAGCATGGAAGATGTGACCCCTGGTCTACCACAAACATATCTTTCATACACAGGTAATCTTCATCTTCCATTAGTGACCATTTGAAGTTACAATGGCACTGCAAAAAACTTTTGTGGTTGAATCTAATTGTGAATCACAACCGGCCTGGATACAATATGGGATCAGAGACGAATCCATTCTCATTCATTCCCTTGAATTCCTGAAGAATGTTATTATTTATTATTTTATTAGACTTGTATGCCACCCTCTCTCCCTAAGGACTCAGGGCGGCATACAAGTCTACAGGTACAACAGTTCACTTAATGAAAAAGGGGTCATGTCACTTTTTTACAGCACCATTGTAATTAAATGAACTGTTGTAACCGTACTACATTCTTCAGGAATTCAAGGGAATGAATGAGAATGGATTTGTCTCTGATCCCATATTTTGTCCAGTTCGGTTGTGATTCAGAATTAGATTAGAAATAGAATAGCAGAGTTGGAAGGGACCTTGGAGGTCTTCTAGTCCAACCCCCTGCTTAGGCAAGAAACCCTACACTACTTCAGACAAAGGGTTGCCCAATCTTTTCTTAAAAGCTTCCAGTGTTGGAGCATTCACAACTTCCGGAGGCAAGTTGTTCCACTGATTCATTGTTCTCACTGTTGGGAAATGTCTCCTTCGTTCTAAGTTGCTTCCACCACAAAAGTTAGTTGAGTGATTTGTACAGTTCTTCCGTGCCAGAAGTCATTAGCAAAAACATACACAGACGAGCAGGTTGAGCAGTGTGCTCAGGAACCAACCTCTCTGTAGTAGAAGGAAATAGGAAAGGGGGAAAAAAGGCAGTGTGAATTACACAACAGATTTTTTTGGGACTAGTAGCATGCCTGGTTTTATCTGTCAGCCTTTCTTAAATGCCACTTATCGTGTGCTCCCACCACCCCCCTCAAATAGGAGGGGTTTGTCTTTCTGTTGATTCTTTCAGAAGTGATTTTGAAGGAGAAGAGGATTAATGAAAGGCAGAAGTAGACAAGAAATATTCCAGTTCGTGGCGATGAATGGGAAATTGCCAATAGATCTCTAATTTAAAGCACCGAGATAGGGAGAAAGAGAAGAAGATCCTTGTTATCTAGAGATGGAGTGCCATTTGTTTGCAAAGTGAACCGCTTTTGACCTAGAAGGGAGCAAATACATTTGTGAAGAGTTCTTGATAAGGGGGGGGGAATACCCAGCTTGGCTGTGAAAAGATAGGAAATAACCACCAACACCCCAAAAAAGCAGAACATTCAAAAGAACGCGAAAGATAACATTTTATTTGCAACGCCATAATATTTTGAGCCAATCTGAAACCAGACAAATGGCAGGGAAAATGCCTGAAATTATTTAGCAGATGCATGCTGGGTAAAGGCGCTTGCCAGCCACGGAAGCAGCCAGGTGCTGCTAAAGAAAGAAAAACATATTTCTTACCCTGGAAGGTTTTGTTTTGTCAAACGCAACACTGAATAGCGGTAATAGCCCATTTTCTCCACCGGCTCACCTGTGTGATTCTCTTTCAGCACTGAAATAACCCATCCTCTTGTCCGCGGGGGAATGAATTATGAGTGTCATCTTAGAATGACGGGTGTCCCAGAATAGCTCCAGCTGATGTGGAAGATCACTGAAGCATCTTCCAAAGTAATGGAGATGAAGTAGGAGCTTTGGGTAGGCTAATAGAGTCTTCTAAACATACCAGTTGAAATTAAAAGAGGCTTGCTCCTGGGGAGGAAAGCTATGGCAAATCTAGACAGCCTACTCAAAAGCAGAGACATCACCCTGCCAACCAAAATGCATAGAGCCAAGGCTATAGTTTTCCCAGTTGTATGGCTGTGAAAGTTGGACCATAAGAAAGGCTGAGCATCAAGAATGGAGGCCTTTGAACTCTGGTGCTGGAGAAGAAGACTCCGGCGAGTCCCTTGGACTGCAAGGAGTTCAAACCGGTCAGTCCTAGAGGAGATCAACCCTGACTGCTCTTTAGAAGGCCAGATCCTGAAGATGAAACTCAAAGACTTTGGCCACCTCATGAGGAGGAAGGACTCATTGGAGAAGAGCCTAATGCTGGGAACGATTGAGGGCAATAGAAGAAGAAAAGGATGGCAGAGAAGGATGGGGCTGGATGGCATCACTGAAGCAGTAGGCGTGAGCTTAAATGGACTCCAGAAGATGGTGAAGGACAGGAAGGCCTGGAGGAACGTTGTCCATGGGGTTGTGGTGGGTCGGACACAACTTTGCAACTAACAACAACAAAAGACATACCAGAATGATTGTGGTTCCTGGAAAGGGCTATCAACTCTAGTAGACTTGGGAAATCACCATCTTAGGAGGCTAAAGTTATAGGTTTCTTTACAGTAAGCCAAATGAGTCATTTTGATGGATGAGAACCCTACATGGGAGGAAATAAATAACCCCAGTAAAAGGTAGTGGGTCATAAGCCCCACTTCCAGAGTTCCCAAAAGTATGGCTTCAGGCCACTGCAATTGAACCTGGTCTTTGTGCTTTGGTTGGGTCAAATGTTTCAAAGAAATACTGTGCATTGGAGTAAGCCTTCATTTTTCAGAGTATTCTTAATATTTTTTTAAAAGATTAAAAACTTTTACAAAATTGAAAAACATTCAAAAGCCAAAGCACCAGAAGGCCAGACAAGAAACAACGGATGGAAACTAATCAAGGAAAGAAGCAGCATAGAAATAAGGAGATTTTTCCTGACCTTTAGAGGAATTAATCAGTGGAACAAGTTGCCTCCAGAAGTTATAAATGCTGCAACACTGGAAGTTTTTAAGAAGAGATTGGACAGCCGTTGGTCTGAAGTGGAGTAGGGTTTCCTGCCTGAGGGGGCTGGACTAGAAGACCTCAAAGCTCCCCTCCCATCTCTGTTATTCTGTTATATTAAATGTGTTTTAGGGCTTCATCTATAAAGGTAAAGGTTTCTCCTATCTAAAGCAGCTGTTTATGTGCAGTGGCCTAGAAGTGGAGCCTTCACCTCATGATCAGGAGGCTATGAGTTCAATCCTAGGTAGCGGCAGATGTTTCTCTCTCTGGGCACAATGAATAATAATCTGCTGTAAACTTTGCATTGGCAACAGGAACGCATCCGGCCAGTAAATACCCAGCTCCATTCAGTTGCTTTGACTCCAGTCCAATGTTAGGGACTATGGGGTCATTAAAAGACACCCCCCCCCAAAAAACCCAGGAGATCTGAGGATGACATGACAAATGGTTCAGGCCAGCCAGATAATTTTTTCTTAACGGGGTCCTTCTCATATGCATTGAGACTCCAGATTGAATATCCCCAACTCCCCTTGTCATACTAGGCGGGAACCTTGAAGATCATGATCCCAACCCTACAGGAGAAGACCAGGTGTAGGTTAGGAGAACATTTCTAGAGAAACAGAAGCCTGGCTCTCCAGCCTGATGCCAAATCAAGACCAGATTCAGAGATCTCATTAGAGGAAAGATTTACAATAATTTTCTCCTTTCAAGCGCCTGCCAGAAATAGGAAGGTTCATGGCTATACTGCAGAAATAGTTCAGGGCTATATTGTTCCTATTCATAACAGCCCCTTCTTTTCATCCCGACAAATTGAGTTGGATAAATACAGAGAGCGTTAAGGAAATATATTGCCTCAATTACTCAAGTGTAAGAGCACCTCTCTCTCTCTACCTCCTCCCTCCCTTCCTCTCTTTCTCTCTCTCTCTCGCTCTCGCTCTCTCTCAAAAATACTTATTCCCATTTATTTTTAAATATAAGCTATGCCTTTTCTTCTTTTTCAATAAGCCCGGTCCATTTGGAAGTGAAAGGTATGATAAGGTGTTTGTGTTACAGCTCTTTAGCCACATGATGAGGGTTAAATATAGCTTTCCAGGCATGGCTAGCAGCAAGACTGAAATCATTATTGGCTCCAGAACAGAATCTGGGGTCCTGAAATCCATCAGCCGATGAGCCTGAAAGGTGTCCTTTTTTCTTTCTTTCTTTCTTTCTTTCTTTCTTTCTTTCTTTCTTTCTTTCTTTCTTTCTTTCTTTCTTTCGGCAACTGGACCATTTTTATCTGAGGAAGGGGATGAAGAGGTGTTGCTTCTTATCCAAGAAGCTTCATCAGCCTACGAGATCGTCCTTAATAACATGTCAGCACCATGGACAGAGACCTAACATCCAATTCAAGTCCCAGCAGTGCAGACAAAGATGGCTGCAGGTTGAGAAAGCTGTGTAAATAATTCAAGACAATCTGAAGATTTCAGTGGGATAAAAAATAAATAAAAGGAAACCAAACGGATAAATCCAATGATTTCAATCTCATCTATTTTTAAGACTGTTCCCAAAATATTTAGGCTTGTGATCCGTTTGCAAAGCAAGAGTGGAGATAAAGCCGGTTCAACATCTCAGCTATTCTAGGTTCTCTGCAGTATCAACTTTTAATGTTCATGTTTTTAACGTTTAAATATTTAATATTTTTAAATGGCTGTTTTTAAGGTGTTCTAAGCTGCTCAGGGTTACTTGGCGGTGAGATGGGAGGGGGCATATAAATTTAATAAATAACTAAACTCAAGGAAGTGAGATTTCTTTTTCCTGCTCCCTAAATATTTCATCTCAATCATTTTAAGCCCTGTAACTTGGTTCCACGTCTTATTTTCATTTTTCTTTCCCTTTTTCCTGCCTAATTTTCTTTTCTTTGTGTGTGTGTGTATGTTTCTTTTTCTATTTTAGGATTGCCGATTTGACTGCTGGCATGCTCTCCTATTTGTAACTCCTTCCTGGAGCTTTTTGGACTTGGCAGCAAAGTAAACATGGATTTTAGAAACAGTCAGATAAATATGCAGCTAGCCTTCAACTCTTACAATTCATAATCAGCACAGCAGGAAACTCAAGGTGTTGGTGTTTGACCCATCAGAAAGTAGTTGCGCTGTGTCTTGTGACACAGATGGAATTCTGTCCATGGACAAGTCAGATTTCTCCCTCCCTGGTGGTAACAGGCCACTTTCTCAAGAAGACCAAAAATAAGGGCACACTTGGAATACAGCATCCAGTTTTGGTTGCCACGATGTAAAAAGATGTTGAGATTCTAGAAAGAGTGCAGAGAAGAGGAACAAAGATGATTAGGGTGCTGGAGGTTAAAACATATAAAGAACGGTTGCTGGAATTAAGGATGTCTAGTTTGATGAAAAGAAGGACTAGGGTTGACATGGTAGTAGTGTTCCAATATCTCAGGGGCTGCCCCAAAGAAGAGGAAGTCAAGCTATTCTCCAGAGCACCCGAAGGCAGGACAATATGCAATGGGTGGAAACTAATCAAGGAGAGAAACAACCTAGAATTAAGAAGAAACTTCCTGACAGTGAGAACAATTAATCAGTGGAACAACTTGCCTCCAGAAGTTGTAAATGCTCCAATATGGGAGTTTTTAAGAAGAGATTGGACAACCATTTGTCTGAAATGGTATAGGGTTCCCTGCCTAAGCGGGGTTGGACTATAAGACCTTCAAGGTGCCTTCCAACTCTGTTATTCTATTCTAATATCCTCTGTCCTGAGATTGATCCACATTTTTTAATTAACACAGTTAAAATAAAAAACTGAACATATCCAAACTCTCCATCAGTTCCAGAAAGGGAACAGCTCTTACCATTAGAAAATGTTTACTACCATTCAACCGGCTTTTCCAAAACTTAAATTCAAATTAAATCAAAACAATACTGATTTTTCTTTTGACATCTTCCTGTTTGTTTTCTCTTCCCTTGATCTCTTTCGAGTGGAAAGTTATTTGGCAAAACACCTTTTGCACACATACATGCAACACATTATAACTGCTTTTCTTCTTGTCCTGATTTTCATTTGATGTCATGCAAAATTTCCCGTCCCTTTGGCTGTTAAAAGCAATAATAGCCAACTGTTTAAACTTGAAAGGAATGAAGGAACATATGGAAAATCCCAAAAGCCACTACATACATACATACATACATACATACATACATACATACATACATACATTTCAGTACTCTGATATAAAAGCTGGTTTTAATAAAATAAATCATTTGAATATTCTACCCTTGCTTATCCTACCAGTTGTTATCACTGAGGCTTAATGGAACCTCTGCTGTGATACAGCATAATATTTAAAAGCAGACAACTCTTGAATAGAATAGAATAGAATAGAATAGAATAGAATAGAATAGAATAGAATAGAGAAGGAAGGGGAAGGAGAATAGAATAGAATAGAATAGAATAGAATAGAATAGAATAGAATAGAATAGAATTCTTTATTGGCCAAGTGTGATTGGACACACAAGGAATTTGTCTTGGTGTAAATACTCTCAGTATACATAAAAGAAAAGATACATAGTCAGGAGTCGAGAATCATAAGCTACGACACTTAATGATAATAATTGTAATTAAGTAATTGGTCACAAAAATATAATACTTTAATGTCAAAAAATTATCAATATCTGCTTTAATTGTCTCGCCTTAGCCATAAATCACCACAGGAAAGTATCTCACTTCTACTGAAGCTGTGGCCTGGAGTTGAAAAACAAGGGAAAGTTTAGCAATCTTTTTTTTTAGTCTTCTTTGTTAAAAAGAAGAAGAAAGAAAGAGAAAGAAAGATGGTGTTTCTATTTAAAAAAAAAAAGCTAACGGATGAAGCAGAAACAAATGGAAGCATCGATTTTTTCAATCATAAATATTTGAAGTACCCATTAGCATCTAAAGCAGATGAAATATCTCACACACACAAAAAAAAACCAGTAACAATTTGTTGACAGTAGTTTGTTAACACTGAGAAATGAGGAGTAGCAGATATGAATAACTCAGTGATTGCAGGGAATGTTCAACTTACAACCACAATTGAGCCCAAAATTTTTGTCACTAAGCAAGGCAGTTCTTAAGTGAGTTTTGCCCCATTATAGGACCTTTCTTGCCACCATTATTAAATGAATCACTGCCGTTGTTAAGTTAATAACATGGTTGTTAAGTGAATCTGGCTTCGCCATTGGCTTTGCTTGTCAGAAGGTCACACAAGGTGATCACAATTCACCCTCCTGGGTAACTTTCCTAGATATTCCTAGAATATTGCAAAGTCTAGGAAGGGACATAATGGCAGGAGTTGATTTAAAAAAAACAGAAATGGGCAATCTGTAAATTGCACGGGCTCCAAACTCCATTTTCTTGCAGAGGTTTCACAACCAAAGGAAGTAGGTGCCCTGATGAGGTTATCTAGTTGGGTCATGAAACCCATGCAAGAAAACCACCCTGCTCAAAGAGCATTGAGGACTCAACAACCATCTATATATATAAAAGCGAAATGCCACTCATGCATCATCACAAAATCTCCAGAACTCTAAAGCCTTCAAACTTGAAATTTGGCCCGTATGTTCCTCTTGGCTTCTAGGTGCTCGCTAAGAAAGGATTTTTCGAAATGACCCTTAGAGCTATTAGTATTTCCTATATTATTATTATTATTATTATTATTATTATTATTATTATTAACATGCTCTGATGCTAAGGAGTTCTACTCCCCCTCCCCACCTGAAAAGAAATCTCTTCCAAATGCAAAACACAAGCAGAGGAGTTTCAGTTTCAGTTTCACACAACCAAGCAGCTTTAGTACAGAACAGTTGAGCTAAGCCACGCCCAGGCTCCTTGCTGTCTCCTTCTTGCTCACACAGCAAATACTGCTTCAGTTTCCTAACAGCCCTCAACTCTCTCACACACTGACAGGACGCTAGGCAGATGAATATCGATGGATGCTGGTAGGCAGAGGCAGAATTTTTCCCCTTATTTTCCTCCCCAAAAACTTGCCCAATCAATAGTTTCATAGCGAAGCATGGGTATCGAACTAGTTTATAATATTCCCCACTTTGTGGATTTTATTAGTTGTTGTTGTTGTTGTTGTTGTTGTTGTTATTCCAAATTTGCAAAAAACAAAACCCAGAATCACCCACTGAAATGTTTTCAAAAATCTGACTTCAACGTCTGTGTAGGATAAACATCTAGTTGAAAGGGTATCCAGGCACTCTATGCATCGACTTGAAATATCTGGCCATCTGAGAAGCTTTCTAATTCTAGCAAGGACATTGTACCCAATCTGTTCCTTTAAAACCTGATGGAATAGCAGGTATTTTGAGAGAAACATCCAGTTGCCAGCTGGCTCATCTGTACCGAAGACTTGGCCTGTAACGGCCATCTTTTCTGTTTGCTATTGACTTCAAACCAATTATGCATAAGATAGATTTGTGTGAACAACTCCGTAAATTAGCCAGAAAGGTTTTTAAAGTAATGGAAGCTGGAGCCAGCAATTTAATTACTGGTACTTTTTTTTTTCCTTCTTCAAAACTGTCACTCATTGGGATCAAGAGAATAACAATGCCACTCTAGCTTATTTCCATTGGAGAAAGAAAGCTGGGGTTTTTATACACTTCAAACCGGCACCATATGCTAAGTTTCCTGTGAAACTTATTGGGCCGTGAGAAAAATCAGTGAGTTTGAAAGACAGATGCATGATTCCTTGGACAATGGAAATGGAAACCTTGGGGAAATTAAAGTTTCAAAACTTTGACGTGGACTAATGGACCACAGACTGACCTTCTGCCAATGGGTGAGACTGGGGGCGGAATTAAAGACAATGAGATGAAATGAAAATTAAAGTTCTGCTTATTTTTCTAGTGACTTAAGGCAGTAAAATATAACAGCAGGTTGTATGTGAAATCAAAATCGGCTTTCGTGCCTCTCTCTGTGCGTGTCTCTGTCTCTACCTCTGTCTCTGTCTGTCTGTCTCTGTCTCTCTCTTGTTGGTCTTTTCAAATAAAAAACGATGTTTAAACCAGGTCTCCTTCCCTCCCTCCCTCTCTCTCTCTGTGTCTTTTGTTGGTCTTTTCAAATTAAAAAAAGGATGTTTAAATCAGGCACACACACACACACACACAAAATGCTTTTGACAGTCAAGGGACGACTGCAGCAAGAGCTGTAGTCCAGCCAGCCCTGAATTCAAGATTCTCCTAGGCAAGGAGAATGGGAGGAGGGGAAAAAAAACCCCAAAACCTCTCATCTCCAAACTCAAATCTAACATTTTATCCTTGGCTTGAATATAACCTGATTAAATAAACACAAGCATTGAGTTCCTGGGCATGCACAGTAGAATGTCATGTGAATGTGGCCTCTAGCATTTCTGTTTCTTTCCAGAGTGGACAGATTCGTATGACAGAAGTTCTCCATATTGACTTCTGCCTTCTAGCTAGCGCACATGGTACAGTCAATGGGATGCATATGAATATGCAGATTGGTCTTTAGTCCTCATTTTCATTGCTGGAGGCGACGGGGTTTTCTGGAGGAATAAATTACATGAATAGATTTGGGGAAAGAGGCAGAGGGAGGTTGGTGAGATTCCACCACGGCTTCTGCAGAATCCTAATTTGCAAATCCATTTTGTTCCCAGACAAGTTCCAATGTTTTTGGGTGCCACTCTATACTCCCTCTTTGTTGAAAAGACTGGGAAGTAATAATCCAACTCCTGTGCCTTTTTGTGTTTTTTTTTTAAAAATCTTTACCTCTTATTCCAATAATCCAGTTAGGCTTCACCTGGTTTGAATTTATTCGGTTGTGGGGTTTGTTTGTTCTTTTGACATCAAGTGATGGAGGGGCGATTATCCGATATGCTAATTCATGACCTAAATTTTCAGTTAAAATTAGATTTCCAAATGCCGTCCTCGCATGCACATCAGAAGTCTAGATGCACAGTTATAAGATGATTCATGGTTTATTATGTTGTGAGTAACTTTGCAGTGGGGAGGTATTGCTGTTTCCCCCATTGGGATCTTTGAGGGGGGTCTCTTAGAACACAGCAATACCTCTGTGATGCCAGAGGGCAGAGTCCTTTGGAATCTCTTCAAAAATAAGATTTATGTGTTAAGCTGTTGAAAGCATAATACACCAACTTAGCCTCTTATTTCTTTAGTGGGGGGAGATGCTGGAAATCAGTTATCATTGGAAGTTTGGAACTGGGTCATAAGTAACTTTGGGGGGATCCTTCATAACTTTTAAAAGTTTGTTTTAAAAGACAGCTTTTAAGGCAGCTTTCCTACCTAAGGTGGGACTAGAACTCACCTTCTCCTGGTGATTGGCCCAAAGACACCCAGCCACCAGGAGATGGTGAGTTCTAGTCCTGCTTTAGGTAGGAAAGTGGGACTAGAACTCACCATCTCCTGGTATTGGCCCAAAGTCACCCAGCCTTGAGGCAGGACTAGAACTCACAGTCTCCTGGTGATTTCCAAAAGTCACCCAACAGGCTTTCACAGCCACGGTGAGACTTGAATTCATGGTCCCTTGCTTTCCAGCCTAGTACTAAGCAAGCAGTCTAGCACTACTTGTATGCTGTTGCCCTTCAAGGGTCTTCAAGAATGATGGGATTGTGACAACTCTGACCATCCCAGACTCTTTGCTTTGTAGCATTTGCTGCTCTGAGTAACACAGCTTAGCTTTGCCATTCACCTATTTCTCATCCTTAAGCCGTTTTTCCCTAGGACTCTCCCATTTTCCGAGACGGAGACCAAAAGCTAATGACTTGCCTGGGGCCGCACTGGGAGTCCACTGTTGAGCAATGACCAAAGGAAATGAAACTTTCCTACAGACCATTTGAGCACTCACTCATGAAGGCAAAGTGCCTTCACTGAGGCCGCTGTGACAAGAGTGATGGGGTGGGAGGAGGAGGAAGGGGGGGGACACCCAAGTTTACATTGAAAATTATCTGACTAACAACCCACGGAGACATAAAAAGAAACGGGCTACTCACGTTGTAAAGCTTCTGCTTCGTTTAGCACAGCCTGGGGTGGCAGGCATGCCAGCATGTGGTAAGATGTGCTGTGCTTGGCAGCAGTGAGAAGTGCACAGGCATGCACAAAATACTGCATCTCTGATGCACATTATATTTGTGGATGTGATTCCCTCGATTTAACCTGCAAGCAAAAGAGAAAATGGTGGACAGAGAAGAGTTAGCAGAAAACGGGGTCTTAGAATGAGCCACTATTTTTGTGGATTGTCCAATCTCCATTTTCATTATCTTCTCCAGTTTCTTCCTCTTCTTCTTCTTCTTCTTCTTCTTCTTCTTCTTCTTCTTCTTCTTCTTCTTCTTCTTCTTCTTCTTCTTCTTCTTCTTCTTCTTCCTCCTCCTCCTCCTCCTCCTCCTCCTCCTCCTCCTCCTCATTCTCCTCCAACTCTTCCTCCTCCTCCTCCAACTCTTCCTCCTCCTCCTCCTCCTCCTCCTCCTCCTTCCCTCCCCTTTCCCTTCTCTTCACCCTCATCCTGCCCATTCAGTGCAGAATAGGACAACTCATTGCAGCCAATTCGCCCCGGGGTTCACTCACCACAGCTAATACGCCACATCACCATGACCAACTCGCCGCAAGACAACTCCCTGTGGGACAATTCAACAATCCAATTGAATTATTTACAATAGTTTAAAACAGATTTTAAATTTTGTCATTCACCTTTCGTTTTGTCCCTCCTTTGACAACCTTTCTTTAGTGATTCTAGTCCACTGTTTCTCTGATAACTCTTGCCCCATGGCAAGTTGGCCATGATGACTTGGCCATGGCAAGTTGGCCATGGCGAGTTGGCTGAGGTGAGTTGCCGTAGACCCATTCAGTATATTCACTGTGTTCATTTTCCTACACTAATTTAAGTGGCTATGCATAAGGACCAAACTTTTCCTGCTTTTGGTTTCAGCTTGTGGTATCTCTGTTCTGACACTCTGACATATTATTTCTCATCCTGGAAATGCAATTTACTGTTCATGCTTCAAAGCCAGCTTGATATTCTTGTTCTTATTGCGTTTATCTCCATCCATTCACTCCCCAGTAAATTTGTATTGGGTGTTGCTTTCAACCGTCTTGCTGCATTCTCCTTCTTCTCTCGCTCAGTTTGAGAGAATCCTATTCAATTTCATTAAGACATTTTTACCAGTCCTAAAAGAATTCTGAAACCCTCCTTCGAAAACTGATCCGGCTTGATTAGGTATTAAATAATGGGATTCTTTCAAAAGGAAAGAAGATGAGAATAATTTGCGTGCATCAACCCAGCCGAGAGGTAAAAGCATTAGATTAATCTGTTTTCCATCTTTCCGTCAAGCTGACACACAACAGTGGAGAGAAAAGAGAGTAAACAGAGTTTTTGGGAGCTGCCAACAAACTGGAAATTGGGCTCAACATTCCATTACAAACAAACTTGTGGTTGATTTTCTTTTTTGCGATAACACACGATTGCACAGAGGAGAAAAGAGGGAGCCGCATGGCTGAATGAAGAAGGATGGGCAATTCTATTGATGAGTTATGAATGTCTCAGAATTCGGTAGCTACGGTGTTTCTGAATAGATCAACTCATATTCAGATTATCTTGCTGCCAGATGGAAGAAAAGGTGTAAATCTGCCTTTGGCAGGAGACAAATTAGAAAGAAAGAACAGCTGTTATCTGTGTTCACTGCCTCTCTCTCTC
>CM019162.1:22471246-22537619 GCA_009733165.1 Naja naja
CTCTCTCCCTTTCTATGGCTAGGTCACATGGGATTTTTCCAAAAGATATATTATTCCCCACACACACACACACACACAGAGAATCAACTATTGGGTTCTTGTGGATTTACTGCCTAGGTTTAGAAGTTTGCATGAGTTGACCTAGTCCAGTACAGGAGAAAGAAATGGTGGTTGATGCCTCAAGGTTCTTCACTTGGAAATCATGGTTTCTTCCATTCTGGTACAAAGCATGCATAATTCATTAACTCATTTTTCCCGTAGCGAAAGTCTGGATTTGTGGTTTTTGCCCTGCCCAAACATCTCCATTTCTTCTGCCTTGTTAAGAAATAAGCTTCATTTCAAGCCATGCATCTCTATGGAGATTCTTTGTCATCCAGGTCATGGAGGTTTATCTGTGTCCTCAGAGTCACCTGAGTGGTGCTCCTGGTTCCTGTAGTCTGCAATTTTCCACCCCTCTGGAAATCCATTCCTCCTCCCACACCGTTCCAAGGATGTTCATCCCAAATTGTAGAGCTAAAAGTCTGTAGAGATTCTCAGTCATCCAAATCATGGTTGTCCCAAAGGTGGTTTTTTTTTTTTCCCCAAGAGGCAGCTGGACTTTCTGGTTTTTCCTTGAAGATGTTTTGCTTCTCATCCAAGAAACTTCTTCAGAAGAAGCTTCTTGGATGAGAAGCGAAACGTCTTCAAAGAAAAACCAGAAAGTCCAGTTGCCTCTTGAAAAAAAAGAAGAAGCATGTTCGGTTCAACCCACATGCAGTTTTTAGAGAGCTGATAATTGTAGACTCCTTGATGGGAAGAAAATGCAGTATAAAATCAAAAGTTGCTGTAGCTTATCATACATGTTCTGACTCTACAAACAGCCTTGGTGGGGCAGGCTGTTAAACACCTAGCACTTAAGTTCAAGTTGCCTGCAATTAGTGCAGGCTCGAATCCCACCAGGCTCAAGGTTGACTCAGCCTTCCATCCTCTCGGGGTAGGTAAACTGAGGACCCAAGATAGTTGGGGGCAATAAGCTGACCTTGTAAAAATGCCGCTTAGTAATAAGCAGGCATATACAATGGGATGAAGGCTATTGCTGAGCACACTGGGTTGTGCTCCAAAGATTGTAAGCTGCTCTGAGTCTCCGGAGAAGGGCGGGATATAAATGTGAATTTAAAAAAAAAATCTTGCCTGGTTCAAGGATGCCTCATGTCACTCCTGACAGATTTTGAGTTGTTTTGGGAGGAAAAAAAAACACATGGAAACCGAGTTGATTAGGAAGTACAAATCTGTTGGAGCCTACCGTCCAGTAGTGGGATTCAAAACATTTTACTACAGGTTCTGTGGGCGTGGCTTGGTGGGCATGGCTTGGTGGGCATGGCAGGGGAAGGATACTGCAAAATCCCCATTCCCTCCCCAGCCCACTAACCTGCTTCCCAGCTCGGTTCTCCTGTGCAGGGCAACCAAAGAAGACCCAGCCAATCAGCTGGGACTCAATGGGAGGCGGAGCATAGATGGGGGTGGGGCCAGTCAGAGGGGTTATTGGCCAGTTCTCCAAACTATTTATGCTACTGGCTGTCCAGAACTGGTCAGAACCTGCTGAATACCACCTCTGCTACAGTTGCTCCAAGAGTTGTGTATCCCAGACTAAATCTCACCTTTGAAAGCTATTTTTTTTCTTCTTCTTCTCCTCCTCCAGCTCTACTTTTCAAGTGTTTTAAGGGCTTCTTTGGCAAAAGCGAGAAATGCTGGAAGCTGCCTTGATCTCTTCTGCCAATTAGACTTACAAGCCTGCTGGAATATCAGCACAAGAAGACCTAACAGGGCATACGTAGAACACTAGGAAGAATTCAACAGGCAGCAATCAACCTTCTCCAGGGGAGCAATTATTTTAGCGGGTGGAAGGGAGAGATTCCTGAAAAATGTTCCTCTTAGATTCTTGCAGGAACATCATGTGTGTGTGTGTGTGTGTGTGTGATGGAACCACAACCTTAAATACCCATCGTCTGGAAGGTTTGGAATTCTCCATCTTTTCATTTCCAAGCATCCAAGCACCCACCCCAATCTGCACGTCTGCTCCCTGACAGCTACCTATCATTCCTAGATCTGACTATAGAACGATTACTGGAATATGCCTAGTTTCATTCAAAGAAGGTGTTGTGACCCATCAGCCACAGGCCCCTCCAGTAGCTGAATCAGAAGAGGAGGAGATGTGGGAGTCAGGGCCAGCATCAAGGCAACCTGAGAGCTCTGAGGGGGAAGAGGGAATGGATCTGGCAGATAGAGAGAGACAGAGGTGGAGCCTGGGACATCCATCAGCTCTCAGATGAGAGTCAATAGCCCCCAGGTCTGGAGATGGCTGATGAGGAAGAGGAGGAACAGCTGGGGCCCAGTGCTTGACGCACAGATGCGCAGAAGGCAGAGGAGAGGAGAGCAGTGGAAATCTATGGGCCAGTCCTTGAGATGGAAGAGCCACCTGTCAAGCCTGAAATTGACATAAGTGTAGCCATTTTAGTTAGTCTTAGTATATATTCTTCTTCTTACTTTTCTCTGTGGCAGTCATGGGGGAAGGGTTTCAGGCTTGACACATTCCTAAGGCAGGGAGGAGTGGAGATAAAGAGTGTTGTTTTGGCTAGGTGATTCTTCTTTCCATGGGAAAACGAGCTGACCATGCTCAGGCCCCTTGAGGTGGAGATTTATGACATTTATTTATTTATTTATTTTATTGGACTTATATGCCACCCCATCTCCAAAGACTCGGGGCGGCTTACAGCTAAAAACATACATTTACAATAAATAGCTAAAAAAGAATTAAACAAGTACAAAGCCCAATAATACCAAATTTAAAATATTTAAAACTACCACCACCACCCCGAGAGGCAGTCACAGCCCAGTTTGGTCAAATAGCCAGGTCTTCAAATCAAGCAATGTTGAATTACTTCTATTGGAGGATGTGACTTTTGGGGGTTGTTTCTAACTTGTAATATTGTGGGGTAATTCCGGGTTGGGTCAGATCCGGAATTACCATGGACTTTGCCAATTTGATGCTTTCCTAAATAAAAGAAATATGTTTGGAAGATGGACTTTGTACTTTTCTTTTTAAATGGATTTCATCACTTGGAAACCTGACACCACCAGTGCTAGCAGAGCCCCACCCTAGCTCTGGGGATAAAAGGCAGGGGGCGGAGATGAATAGGTATGGCAGACTACTACTCATCTTCCAGCTGGATGGACTTAGCCTGCGTTGAGAGAGAAACTTTTTGCTGGGGCTGTTGGCGTTCCTAATAAAGGAATCTTTTGAGTTCACTTCAGAGGGTTCATCATGTTTGGGGAGCTGGCTCAGAACAGAAGGACTAGGGGAAACACAATAGCTGTCTTCCAAAATCTAAGGGGTGACAGGTGGCTCTTCCATCTCAAGGACCGGCCCATAGATTTCCACTGCTCTCCTCTCCTCTGCCTTCTGCGCATCTGTGCCCCAAAGAAGCTGGTGGTGTGATCCCCTTTTGTGGCCTTCTGACAAGCAGATTCCCTTAACAACCATGTGACTATCTTAACACCTGCAGAGATTTACTTAACGACCATGGCAACCGGGGTGGGTGGGGATAGCCGTGGGAGGCCTGGAGTAGGCAATTCTCAGCCTGGGTAAGCCTTGGAGGACCTCCCGTTCCCCGAGACACCCAGTGCTTCCTTTAATGTCTCTCTTGTTCATTTAATGTTTGCATCAGGGAGCTCAAGGAATGGAGTCCTTAACTGAGGCTGTTTCAACTAGCGACCATCACGACATACGACCCTAAGGGGCAGGCTCCGTTATGATCATATCTTGAGGACTACCCATAAGCGAGCCTTCAAAATACAACCCGCCAAGTAACATTATTTCCAATCTTGTACATTTTTGGTCTTCCACCCAGTCTTCAATCATCCAGATTTTTGCAATTCTGGGACTCCTTTGATTCCAAGATAGGATTTTTTTTTTTTTTTTGCTGCTAACCAAAAGTTTCTGCTCTGGTTTTTTCCCCTTTTTATAATTTCATTACTACTTTGATCTCTTTCTCTCTCTCTCCATTCATAGTGGACTTTGTAATGATTGCATTGAATCCAAATCACTTTACATATCAGCTCCGCTGTGGGGGAAACAATTAGAGCGTGTTTTTTTTTCCCCCTCGAAGAATCAAAAGAAGCTCAGTTCATTTTTCTTTCTGTACTGTGACTTTGATGCTTAGATTTGATGCTCATTTAAATCAGGGCCTCTTTCAAGAAGAAGAGGCAAAATGAGGACTCTATTATCAGACAAAACAGACTTGGAAATAAATCATCTTGACGCTGAACCACGGAGGAAGTTCCTGCTGAACTGCTAACCTTCTTAATGTTGCTCTTCTCGACTGTACAGCAGAATAACAAGAGTTGGAAGGAGTTGAAAACCATCCCCTTATTCTGTGAGAGCTGAAGAAGTTTCTTACATGAGAAGCGAAATGTCTTCAAAGATTTAAAAAAAACAAGAAAGTCCAGTTGTGTCCTGAAAAAGCACCTTTGAGACAAGAGTTGGAAGGGACCTTGGGTGGTTTTCTGATCCAATCCTTGGTTCAAGTAGGATGTCAGGGTTCTGGCAGTTACTCTAATTAAATCATGAGCCTTGAGTCACACTCCCAAAACTAAAGAGGATTTATTTGAAGATAACATTCTACATCCGGCATTAATCTGGGTGCAGCCAACATAGGACACCTTATAAGGTGACACAGGACACCTTATACCATTTCAGAGAAAGGGTCATCCAGTCTCTTCTTGAAAGCCTCCAGAGCACCCACAACTTCTGGAAGCAACCCGTTCTACTGGTTGATTCTTCTCATTGTCAGGAAATTTCTCTTTAGTCCTAGGTTGTTTCTCTCCTTGTAAGTTATACAGAGTTTATAAGTCATGGTATATTCTCCCCTTACTAGAGAGATTGCCAGGGAGGGCAGACAATTTTTATGTAGACTTTCTCCTCCAGGATTCACACCCAGCTATTACGTCTACTAGAAAAAAAAATTGGTTGCAGAATTATAGCTGTCAATTTGTGCCAATTTTTGGAGATAGAACGATCTTTGGAAAATGATATTTACACACCTACTTCTTGGCTCTCCACTCATATAAACTAAGGAGTACCCCTAACTGTTTGAGAACATGTATTTTCTTAACAGGGATGTTTTTATCCACTATTAATGTATTATAATTATAATGTGTCAGTACATTTTTATATATATTGTAAATAGTGATGTCTATTGCTGGTCTAAGACCGTAATAAAGTTATATTATATTATATTCTTTCTCTCCTTGGTTGGTTTCCACCCATTGCTTCTTGTCCTGCCTTCAGGTGCTTTGGAGAATAGCTTGACTCCCTCTTCTTTGGGGCAGCCCCTCGAATATTGGAAGTCTGATATCATGTCACCCCTAGTCCTTCTCTTCATTAAATTAGCTTTGTAAGTGTCTATGGAGATTCTCCATCATCCAGGTCATGGTTGTCCCAAAGATGCTTTTGAAAAAAGCAACTGGACTTTCTTGTTTTTCTTTGGAGTTGTTTCACTTCTCATTCAAGAAGCTTCTTCAGCTCTGACTGGATGGTGGGGTATGGAAGGGTTTATATTCCTTGCAGACAGCTGGTCATTTGCAGTCTATTAATGAGTCATTGAGGCCACTTGGAGATGTGTCTGCATCCTCAGTGCAAATGAGTGGAGCTTCTTGGAACTGATGAAAGCTGTGTCAGCAAAGCTGGATTTTGTGCTCATCCCCAAACTGTTCCATTGGGAAGAACATTCTTCCTCCAGACTCAGTACCGTCAAACCATGGTTTGATCAGTTTGACAAACTGGCTTGGAGTTACCCATTTGTTGAGGGCCTCAAAAGAAGCAGTTAGAGTTCCCCAATTCTCCCCACTTTCCCTGCCACAACCAGTTTGTTTATTTATTTATTTATTTATTTATTTATTTATTTATTTATTCGACTTGTATGCCCCTCTCCGAAAGGACTCGGGGTGGCTCACAGCTAAAAATACAACAATAAATAAATTACCTAAAAACATATTAAACAATTACAAGCCGAATTGGAATTAAAAACCCCAAAGGTAAAATAAACAAACCCCCAGAGAGTCAGCACAGCCCGGATTGTAGAAACAGCCAGGTTTTTAACTCGTGGAGGAAGGTGCGGAGATCGGGAGCCAGCCGAGCTCCGCGAAGAAGATTCCATAAAGGGGAGCCACAGAGTAGGCCCTCCCCCGGGTCACCGCCAAGTGACACTGAGTCGCGGACGGCACCCCAAGGAGACCCCGTCTGTGCAGTTGAGTTTCTAATGAGATTCTCCTCATGCATTTTTGGAGATCACAACAGCTAATTAACACAAAAACACGCACAAGCGTATGTGCTTACAGGGAGAGAGATAGAGAGAGAATCGAAGCAATAAAATTCCCTGCGTGGTATGATATTTCCCAGCATCCTATGCTGAGGGACATGGAGGTTTCTACTGACCATCCAAATACCCGACTTTATGACAGATAAACAGAACAATACAGATAATCCTCGTCTTATGACCACAATTGAGCTCAAAATGTCTGCTGTTAAGCGAGACATTTGCTAAGTTTTGCTCCCATTTTATGACTTTTCTTTCTTCAGTTGCCAAGTGAATCACAAAAGGGGATCATGTGATCTGGGGACACAGTGACCATCATAAATGTGAATCAGTTGCCAAGCATCTGAAGTTTGATTGCAAAGGTCATAACTGTGAAAAGTGGTCATAAATCACCTTTCAGTGCCGTTGTAACTTTGGACGGCCACTAAATGATCCGTTGTAAGTCAAGAACTACCTGTATTGCGATTCTTGTCGAAGTTGCTGAAATTAAGCCAGAGTAAGGTAAAGGTTTTAAGAGACCAAACTTTTAAAACAAACAGCGGAATAGCTCTGATTTTGGATTCTTTACCATTTCCAAGTTATCCTTCCAAATTGACAGCTCTGATTAGCTCAAGGTCTCCCTTAATCTTCATCTGATTTCAACACATTTTCTCCAACCGGGCGCCTTCTAAATATAATCAGCCTTCCATCCTCCCCAAAGAGATTTATCAAGCCAGCCTAAAACTCAGCAACTGACAGAACAGCAGCTGCATCCTCGCCTTCTCAATAAGTAGAATTTCAGCAGTATTTATCACAACCTGGGCAGGCGGATCTGTAGGAAGGAATAAAATTTTTCTTACGACCCTCCTTCCAAAGGTAAACCTTCATTCCTGCCTCCAAATTTTAATCAGGATAAAAACTGGCTGCTCATTTTATATTGCTCAGTTCTCTTAGCTTTGATATTCACAGAGCCCGTGGTTGGTTTGATCTTTTATCTTAGAGTTGCAAAGGACTATTTCCTGTCTTAAATTTAACCCTCTGTTCAGTGCAGGAATACATATTAATCCATTCCTCATAATGCGTTAAGCAGCTTCTAATTCAATTCATCCTTGTCTAGGTGTAGTGGAATCTGCGGTTGGAATGCAATAGGGAGGAGCTCTTTCCAAAGGGAGGAGTTAAGACAACTCAGTGTGGCCAACCTACCATAGCCAACTTGCCATGGCCAACTTGCTGCAGGATAACTCGCCGCTGAATAAGAGTTACATTAATTTTGAAGAAATGGTGGGATAGAATAACTGATGAAAGGATGTAAAGGGAGGGGCAAAATGAAAAGTGAATGACCAAAATTAAAATATTTTTAAAATATGATTTAAAATACTTAAATTTAATTGTTAAGTTGAGTTGATGGAGAGTCAGCCATGGAGAGTCAGCCATGTCCATGAAGAGTTGACCATGAAGAGTTGGCCATGGAGAGTTGGCCATGGACAGTTGACCATGAAGAGTTGGCCATGGAGAGTTGGTCATGGAGAGCTGACCATGGGGTGTTCACTATGAAGGGTTGGCCATGGTGAGTTGGCCATGGTGAGCTGGCCATGAAGAATTGGCCATGGAGAGTTGACCATGGAGAATTGGCCATGGAGAATTGACCATGGAGACTTGGCCATGCCATGTTGTGCCATTCTGTGCCAGGGAGCTAAGGGGCAGATCAGCCTTGAGTCTTCAGTTTGCAAAAAGAGAACCAGAAAAGATCCTTCATAAAACCTTTATGGTGTTTGTCTAGTAAATACGCAGAGTGTGCTTTAGTCTGGCAAGAATCTGGCAGCCACAAAGAAACTACTCTGAAAATTAATGGTATTGCTCTTGGTTTTTTGCACCTGACAAAGTGAATCCCATGATCTCTTTAAATAAACTGGCTTGACTTGTTCGTATTGCAAGAAAAAAAAATTCCTATCTGTTGAAATATATCAGAACAACTCCTCTAAAACCTTTCGGAGAAAATCTATACTATACAATATTTATTTAAAATGTTGGAGGCGGGAAAAGATGCACAGTTCTTGGGCAGAGGTGGGCTAAATAGAGGCAGCTTTGGTGAGTCATAGAATAGTTTAACCTGGAGGTAAACCTGAAAGGAAAAGTTCTGGTTCTCCTTTTTTGGTTCTCCTTCTTTTAAAAGAGAAAGAGAGAGAAGAGAATTTATAAAGGTGGCTCTATGCCCAAAAGAAAAAATCACAAAAAAAGAAGAAGAACTGTGGAACTCACTGAAGGAGAGTTAGTGAATTATATGAAATTTGGAGTAACAAAGTGTTCTGGAAAAGCAGAATGTGCACAAAATAGCACAGATGTCCAGAAAATGAATTACTTGCTTTTTGGGAAAGCAGAATATAGAAAATTCAGCAATTACCTGCCAAGCTGGAGATCAGATTTATCTCCATTAAAAGTAGGCTGGTGAAAACAAAGGAAGACTTTAATGTTAGCTGACCAAGGTTGGAGGGTAGGAGCCATTGTTGTTCCATAGGAAACTATTCAAGAAATCTTCATATTTCAACTACCTGTCTGGTCACGGCAGGTAACCAGCAATTCAGTGAAGCATTGAAATCCAGGCAGCTGAGCATTCAGGTGTGCAGAAACGAATGTTACTGATCTTCAAACAAGGAAAGTTAATGGGGATGCCAGATTCACCTTAACAACCGTGTTGCTAGTTTAACTCTGCAGTGATTCACTCAACGATGGTGTCAAGAAAGGTCATAAAACGGGGTAAAATTCATTTTGCAGCTGTCTCGCAAGAGAGATGTTGGGCTCGAAAAACTATTTCCTCCTCAAAAGAATGTTCAAGCTGATGAGTTGCTTGGTTTTTTTTTCAACTGGGAGATCTGCATTCTCTTTTAAGCGTACTCAAATCAAAATGCAAATCTTAAACCCAGATCGTGGCATTAATTCAGCAGAAATTAGAGAGCATGTCTAAGGGGGAGGTAGCTGTGTGGGTTTTTTTTTTCCTTTTTTTTGGTTTAAAAAAAAATCCAAGTGAACTACGGGATTTATGTTTTCCCCAAAACTCAGTCTGATGTCTACTCCTTTTTTGCAGTTCGCTGAGTGCCAAGGAAAAAAAGGGTAAAACAAACCAACTTTCTTTTGTTAAGTGCATCCTGAAATGTGCAACTGTGCTACGTTTTTCTTCCTCTGAAGGCACCTTTTTTTTTTTTAACAGAAAAGAGAAAACAATTTCCTGGGTTTGAACAGCATTGTCTAAAGATCTTCCTACACACTTACTTTTCATGTGGGTTTTTTTTTTTTGCAAAGGGGTATTTTGTAAGAATCTTCTCTAGGATTTGGAGTTGTTCAAATACGGTAAGCATTTCCAGAATAAGCTTTAGCATCTAAAGAGGGGAATGGCTTAAGAACGATGCTGAAAGGAAGAACAGAAAGAAGGAAATACATCCAATTATATTGACCGAGTTCTTCTGGGTTCTAAGTCTTCTCTATCCAGCCAGGCAAACTATCACTGTCTGCTAATGCAGTGGTTCTTAACCTTTTTGAAAGAATCGCCCCCTTGAGCCATTGAGGAAGTTGTCATCGCCCCCTCCCCAACATAACAGCTCCCCTGCCGCCTCTTAGCATCCCCATGGGGCAGCCAGCAGGCGGCGCTAAGAGTGGCAGGGGCGTTCATGCCGCCCTGCACATTCACCCATTGACTAGTAACGCTCCGAGCCAGCACAAAATGGATGAAACAGCAGAGCCGGCGGCCTCAATGCCCCTGCTGCCCCTTAGCACCCTCTGCTGGCCCCTTGGCCTTGGGGATGCTAAGAGGTGATGGGGGCGGCGTGTCGAACGCAGCCACAGCGGCACATAACGCACCACCTCTTCCACATTGGAGGTGCCAGCTCCGGAGTGTTACTAGTCAATGAGTGAATGTGCAGGGCTGGAGGCTTGAACGCCCCCCTGCCGCCTCTTAGCTCTCCAAGGGGCCAGCAGAGCAGTGCTAAGAGGCGGCAGGGGCGGCGTGTGAACGTGGCCACGGCAGCACGCACGTGCCACTGCTTCTCTCTCTCTCTCTCTCCCAATATTTCTCCCTCTATCACCCCCATATTGCCCCCCCCTTCCGTTCCTTCGCCCCCACATCACCCTTTTCGTTCTATCGCCCCTGAAAACAAAATCGCCTTTGGGGGCGAGCATCGCATCAGTTAAGAACCACTGTGCTAATGGGTGGATTTAACTGGTGTAACAACCGGTTCGGTGAGTGTATGTTTTATGCCTGCACGCAAGGTGCATTTGAAAACAGCTCCAAAACTTACCTTCTACTGCAGCCCCGGTGAGTAAAACAGTCAACACGTGCCAATCCACTCTGATTGCCAGAACTACCAGTTCACACGAACCGGTCTATACCGGCTGAATTCCACCTCTGCTTTCTTCCCCATAAAATTGTTGGTCTTTTACTGATCAAAGCCATAACTTCCTACTGCTGAGATATCCATGTCCACTCTTGCCCTTCAAAATCCATAGCCAAGAGTCATCAATCATGCTCTCCGATAATAAGTGGCTTGGCTTGATGAGCGTGGCTTGGTGGGCATGGCAGGGGAAGGATACTGCAAAGTCTCCATTTCCTCCCCACCCCACTAACCTGCTTTGTAGCTCCATTCTCCTGTGCAGGGCAACCAAAGAAGACCCATCTGATCAGCTGGGACTCAATGGGAGGCAGAGAAGAGATGGGGGCAGGGCCAGTCAGAGGTGGCATTTGCCGGTTCTCTAAACTGCTCAAAATTTCTGCTACCGGTTCTTCAGAACTGGTCAGAACCTGCTGATTACCATCTTTGTGGAAGATCCTTTATTAAACCCAGCTGAGAATCCTTGTGGGAGAGATTCAATAGAGAGAGAGAGCTACAAAAGGATGATTGGATTACTTCAACACACCCAACTTGGGACTTGATCTGCCTGGACCCTATTCATATAAAACCAGAGTAGGGAATTAGAAGTTAGGTAACATCTCTGGGGCTTACTCCCTCTTTTCATTGACTAAAACAAATTCTTCCAAGATGAAAGAACCATTTATCATTAGACATCTTGACATCCAATCCAATTCCTAAGGAAAAAAAATGTCACAGATTAAGTCATGGGCAAAACAGTAAGCATCAGTACCCCCCTGTGGCTCTGTCTTTCTTAAAAATCGCCAGCTTTCCTTTTCCTAGAAATATCAGTCCCCAAAGCATGCTTAGCCTGGCACTTTTGAATAAATATATACCATAGCTCCAGACATGATTATCCTGTATGCTTGGTTCTGTTTTCTTTCTTTCTTTTTTTCCTTCTTTTTGTTTCAGCCAGTGTTTCTCTGTTAATTCTTACATGGCCAACTGCACAGTATTTAGCTGGGTTATATCTTGAAATGCTACATCTCTAATGTACATTTGAGGAAAGTGTGCATAACAGAATGTTTTTAGTTTGAACCTTGCTTTTGATATAAACATAGGGTAGAGTAACTGTCCTCCATCTTCTTTCAAACAAGCAAATAAAAAGGAGGAGGGGGGAGAGAGGAGGAGGAGGAGGAGGAGAAGAAGAAGAAGAAGAAGAAGAAGAAGAAGAAGAAGAAGAGGAAGAAGAAGAAGAAGAGGAAGAAGAGGAAGAAGAGGAAGAAGAAGAAGAAGAAGAAGAAGAAGAAGAAGAGGAAGAGGAAGAGGAAGAGGAAGAGGAAGAAGAGGAAGAAGAGGAAGAGGAAGAGGAAGAGGAGGAAGAAGAAGAAGAAGAAGAAGAAGAAGAAGAAGAAGAAGAAGAAGAAGAAGAAGAAGAAGAAGAAGAAGAAGAAGAAGAAGAAACAGGAGAAGAAGGAGAAGGAGAAATAATGACGAATGGAGCCATCTCAGAATTTCTCACAAAGACGACTTAACGGGGCAACTGTAGCCCCTAAGACTCCCAAGATGCCACTGCTAGAGATGTTGCTGAACCACAACTCCCATCATCCCCAGGCAGCAGACCCAATAAGGAAAAATGTTGGCAGTTACAATTCAGCTATCTCAGCAGGCCTGCATAGACTTCGGGTCTATTATTTGCATCATTTATAGATATTCTTTCTCTCTCCAGCCATATCGCTGTGATTGCTGTGGGCTTGATGCACAATCCACAGAAATCCAATTAAACTTTTGCCCCAACCTACTTTTGGAGTGCAGATGTTAGCATCTCACCGAAATGCAACTTTTTGTCTGAAAAA
Source organism: Naja naja (assembly GCA_009733165.1). Lineage (NCBI taxonomy): Eukaryota > Metazoa > Chordata > Lepidosauria > Squamata > Elapidae > Naja > Naja naja. Next base: position 22,483,772 of record CM019162.1, read on the forward strand.
AAAAAAGCTGTGAAAAATCTCTTCCAGCTATTTTGCAAAGAAAGCATTAAAGTTGGTGAGTCTGTAGCCATAGTCATTGGACAATACCTATCTCCTGTCTACAAGACAGTCCTTTCAGCAGTTCCAAGAATATTCCACCCCTATTTTGCACTCAGATGCAGCTGACCTTGAAGGCACAGATAAACTCCCAAATGCAGTGGTGGATTCAGCCAGTTCGCACCAGTTCAGGAGAACTGGTTGTTAACTTTCTGAGCAGTTTGGTTGTTGGAAGAAATCATTAGGGCAGAGAACCAGCTGTTAAATTATTTGAATTTCTACCACTGCCCAAATGGCATCAAGAGCTCTCAGGAAGAGTACTAACGATGAGATGACTGCCAGGAAATATGAAGGACTAATCCTTCCATTGCCCTCACCATCCTGCCAGAACTGATGAAGCTTTGATGTTCCCTGGTTGGGTAATGAACTGTCTTCAAGAAAACAACCAAGCGCAGAGAACACCGAGGAACCCACGGTTCTCTGTGGATTTGAAAAATCAGAAGTTTACTTGGACTTTGGGTTGAGATTACACTGTGTAAAAGAAAAAGGAACTGTCTGACAATATACATCTGTGGATCAAATCCAGTCTGCCAAAAGCATGGTGTGAGAAATAGCAGGTTACATATACGTGCCTGAGTGTATTAGAAACTGATATGCAAACATTTTCTTCCCACACATGCTGCTCCATTGCCTCTAAAAAAATCCTGAGAGACGGGAGCAACTCAAAAATGTGACAAAATTTGAGCACTTCCTCAAATGTTCACCTGACATCTCCAAACGAAAAAGAAGAAAAAACCAGCAGAGTTTTAAAAGCAGGAGAATGGGTGACTATATAAATGGACTAGCTCAATATCCATGCTATGAAGCTATGTGGTGGGGCTTAATTATGTGGGGGGAAAATAAAGAGGAAAAAAATCTGCCTTTGCCTACCAGCATCCATCCGTATTCATCTGGCTAGCGTCCTGTGAGTGTGTGAAAGTTGAGGGCTGTTTGAAAAGTGAAACAGTATTTGCTGTGTGAGCAGGAAGGAGACAGCAGGGAACCTGGGCGTGGCTTAGCTCAACTGTTCTGTGCTAAAGCTGCTTGCTGCTGTGAAACTAAAATTAAAACTGAAACTCCTCTCCTCTGTTTGTGTTTTGCATTTGGAACAGATTTCTTTTCAGGTGGGGTGGAGGAATAGAACTCCTTAGAATCAGAGCATGTTAATAATAATAATAATAATAATAATAATAATAATAATAATATAGGAAATTCTAATGCTCTGATGGTCATTTTGAAAAAATCCTTTCTTAGTGAGCACCTAGAAACCAAGAGGAACATATGTGCCAAATTTCAAGTTTGTAGGCTTCTGGTTCTGGAGATTTGATGATGCATGAGTGGCATTTCACTTATATATATATAGATAACACACACACAAAACTTGTTTTCTTGGCTAGGACCGGTTTTTGTGAAACAGAGTCAAGAGGACCAATAGCTGTAGGCCAGGAAAGATTTCTCTTAAATCATGAATTGGGGAGGTCGTCTTAAGCCAGCCTTGTAGTCTCTGCTTTCATCACCCTCAGCTACAAAAACATACTAATGCTAATGCAGTCTTCCTTCAAAGATTAGTAAGAGCGTCCTTTGAACCAGTAAAAAAAATTAGCATATCTGTTTTGATGTTCATGTTGCACTACACCCTAATGCATTCTCCTTGTTCATGTCTAAGTCGAACGTGCGAACCCAATCAACAACCCAAAAAAAGCATATAAGAGTGCAGAGTTCTAAAGATATTGGCAACGATGAGCTCAAAGAATTGAATAGAAAGCCATAAACTAGTCCAGCAACTTTCCAAAATATGAACTTCAAATTCCAGAGTTCTCTGCAGTGGCTCTGCTAGGTCAGCAGTCACAATGGTTGGGAGACACTGGTCTAGTGTCAGCGGTCCAGAAGGGCATCAGGATTTGACAACCTAAGACAACACCAAACAACATTGCTATTGTCCTGTTTGATAGCTGGTTGGCAGAGGCTTTTAAGCAGAAGATGTCCAAGGTTCTACTTAAGTCCAGTTGACCCCAAGTATATTAAATCATGCAGAACTACCCTGGAAATGTTCTTGACTTCCAAGTAGACTATCATCTCGTGGTAAGTTTTTCTGAACACTGGTGTTTCTTCTCTGGCCTTGGACTCTTAACCTTGGAAGGTGTCTAGTATCTTCTAGATGAGTGCTTCTCAAAAACTTGGCAACTTGAAGGTAGCTCCTAGAAATCCCCAGCCAGCATGCTTTAAGATGGGTGGACTTTGAGTCTCAGAATTTCCCAGCCTTTGCGGCCATTGATGAGAATCCTGGAAGTTGTAGTCCATCCAACTTAAAGTTGCTAAAGTTGGGAGACATTGATCTAGCTCATCATCTACTACAGCAAAAATCTCAATGGTTTATGCTTTGGATCTTGGCTCTTTGAGGTCAAGTTCAGCAAGTTCTCCTCCTATTTCTCCTCCTCCCAAAATGAGGTGTCACCCAGGAAAGTTATGATTCTCCATTTGGGTTAGAACACAACTATGCAGTTCCAGCATTATGGTGAGAGAGTAAACTTGGGGAAATGCTGAAGTTTACAGGAGTATTAAAATAAAACTGAGGGAAGTAAGCCCTGAGGGAAGGTACCCCAAAAGATATTATGTGGCTGTGATATGTAACCACCTGAGCCAACAGAGAAGAGAAGGGGATTAAGATGCCTGGCAGGTCAGAATTCAGAACAGGGTCTTGCTATCCTGCAACCAATTATTGCAATTCCCAGGATTCTTACTGATTAATTAATAATGTTGCATTACCGGGGGAAGGAGAGGGCAATTGAGTAGCTGTCATCTTGATGAAAGCACCCCATTAGCTTGATATGCTACCTATTAATCTGAGAAGTCCCAGAACAAGTTTATTTCCTACCTGGAACCCTGTGACCAACTCCTCCTTGTGTTTTGATTTCTCCTCCAAGCCTTGCAAATTCAGCACACCAATATGCTGCTCCGGAATTTTGCCATTTTGAGTATGTAACCTTTTGATAATAGAAGAACAAAAATTGGAATTTGACAACCTAAGACAAAGAACAAAAATTCTTAGACATATTCCTGGATAATGCTCATTTTCATTTGCAAAAGTCTAAGTAGTACAGGATCTTGCAAAATGACTTTCTTGTAGCTTCATCCATTGCTCTGACACAAACCATGGGCATCCTGAAGCTTCTGAGAAGTTCTCTAAAGCTGGGTTTCCCAACCATGTAACTTGAAGATGTGTGGACTTCAATTCCCAGCATTCCCAGCCAGTCCACACATCTTCAAGTGACCAAAGTTGAACAGCACTGCTCTAAAGATTGTCTATATTGCACCAATTCATTTAGTGCAGAGGTCTCCAAACTTTGGCAGCCTTAAGACTTGTGAACTTCAACTCCCAGAATTCTTCAGCCAGTCATGCTTACTAGGGAATTTGGGGGACTTATGAGTCTATAAGTCTTATTTACCAAGGTTGGAAGCCCCTGATTTAGTTGTGTCTTTTGGGAATTGATTGGACTCTACAGTTCTGGTGTGATTTAGTAGTTTTCTATATTCCTAAAATCTATTTCTTGAAGCAGAATAGAAGGTTGCAGGAATAAGAAATAATCTAATGTGAAAGCAAACCAAATAAATTCAATTTATTTACTAGAGTGATATCCCACCTTCTGTAGAGAAACTCAATTGCATTAATTTACCATCCTCTCTCATAAGTGTAGGTCAGAGGTCTACAAGTCAGAGTATATTTTGAGTCTTGCCAACATGCTCTGGGCATTCTCACAAAATGATGGCTCAAGTAGGGAAGATAACTCCCCAAATGGCTATTTCGTAGAAGGCAGAGTGAAGCTGAAATAAAAAAAAATCAAACTCCCAAATCTGCCTAAAAGCCAGATAGAAGCCTGGATAATCTTTCTCTCTTTGGATCTAGCGTTTTCTGCTTTAACTTCTATTTCAAATGGAGTTTAGGAGCATTTTGATGTTGATAATCACACAAGATGAACATGAATTGACACTGTGCAAATTGTACCTACAGACTCCGAAACGAATCTGCTACCCTTTCAGCCGGAGGAAGGGCCATAGGAAGCCAAGAAGCTGTTAGATCCTAAATCAGACAAGACACTTACAGTTAGACTTCCTGTTCATTAATTATCCTCGCTTTTTCAACTGATATGTGGAAAGGCCCCATTTATTAGTCCTGCTAATCAACATTTATTCAGCGGCCCTGAAGGAAACAACCTCACAGCAAGTCAGAACTGCAAGTCTACTTTGCTCCCAATTGTTCATGAGGACTTTTCCAGCTATTATCTAGTGACGATGAGTACATTAAAAAAAAGCAACAAAGACAATTAAGGAGCTGGAGGTTAAAACATATGAAGAACGGAATTGCAAGAAATGGATCTGGCTAGTCTAGAGAAAAGAAGGACTAGGACTGACATGATAGCAGTGTTCCAGTATTTGAGGGGCTACCACAAAGATGAGGAGGTCAACCTATTTTCCAAAGCACCAGAAGGCAACGGATGGAAACTAATCAAGGAGAGAAGCAACCTAGAACTAGGAGGAAATTTCTTGACAGTGAGGACAATTAATCAGTGGAATGGCTTGCCTTCAGAAGTTGTGGGTGCTCCATCCCTGGAGGTTTGAAGAAGAGATTGGACAACCATTTGTAATGGCATGAGGTCTCCTGCTTGGGCAAGGGGTTGGACTTCCAAGGTGCCTCTCAATTCTGTTATTCTGTTATGATTGAAATTTCTTTCTGGAACCTTCTTTATACAAAGAAGGCAATGTTCTACCTTTGAGCCCTCCTACAATGCTGAACAGGTTCTTTCTAGCTAAACTGCCACAACGTGCAAGGCATTGCAAACCTGAAAGCTGTAAACTCATAACTAACAATAGATCGATCAATTCAGGGTTGAGTGGGGGGAAATGCCATGGATGTAGGTATACTTATGGGTCCTTGAAATTGGCTTCATGGAACTTCCGTTCATGAATTTATCCAGCCACCCACATATTAACACAGGGGGGCTTTTGCCCAGGTTCGGCTGGTTCGCCAGCTCTGCCCTTACCTGAACCGAGATGCCCTTCGAACGGTCACTCATGAGCTCGTCACTTCCAGAATCGACTACTGCAACGCTCTCTACATGGGGCTACCCTTGCGGATTACTCGGAGGTTGCAGCTGGTGCAGAATGCGGCTGTGCGGGCTGTGATGGGGGTATCCCGATACTCCCATGTTACACCTCTCCTGCGCGACTTGCATTGGCTGCCGGTTGCCTTCCGGGTTTCCTTCAAGGTGTTAGTAACAACTTATAAAGCCCTAAATGGCTTAGGTCCAGGGTACTTGCGGGAACGCCTCCTGCCAGCATCACACTCCGATCGCCCCGTGCGCTCCCACAGGAGGGGCCTCCTGGGAATACCGTCGGTTAGGCATTGTCAGCTGGCGGTTCCCAGGGCCAGGGCCTTTTCTGTGGAGCGCCCCATGGAATCAGCTCCTGCAGATCTTCGTTTGGCCCCTGATCTCCGCTCCTTTCGTCAAGACCTGAAGACTTGGCTGTTTCAGCAGGCCGGCTTGGATTGACCCGGGGGTGGGTTGTTTTAATTGTATTGTTTACTATTGTAATTTTAATTGTTTTAATGCTTTTAGTAATTTATAAACTTGTATTTATTTAATATTTTTTATTGTAAATATATTTCTTTTTATATGTTTGCCGCCCTGAGTCCTTAGGGAGAAGGGTGGCATACAAGTCTAAATAAATAAATAAATAAATAAATAAATAAATAAATAAATAAATAAATAAATAAATAAATAAATATTAACACAGTTGAGAAAGTCCAGAAATATTTCACAAGAAGAGTTCTCCGCTCCTCTACTCATTGCAGAATACCTTATGCCACCAGACTTGAAACTCTAGACCTAGAAAATCTAGAACTACTCCGCCTTCGGTCCGATCTAAATATAGTATATAAAATCACACATTGCAACCATAACAACTTCAACCATAACAATACAAGAGTGCACAATAGATACAAACTCAAGGTTAACCGCACCAAACTTGATTGCAGGAAATACGACTTCATCAACAGAGTGGTCAATGTCTGGAATACTCTACCTGACTCTGTGGTTTCTTCCCCAAACCCCAAAAACTTTAACCTTAGACTGTCTACTATTGACCTCACCCCTTTCCTAGGAGGCCTGTAGGAGGCGTGCATAAGTACACCAACGTGCCTACCATCCCTGTCCTATTGTTTCTTTTATTTTTCTTATACGTATCCATCTCATGTATTCAAAACTATGTTTATACTTATACCTGTTATCTTGTAAGTGATTGACAAATCAAATAAATAAATATTCAAACTGTTATCCCTCTTAGAATGAATTTTCAGTCCTTTCAGTGGTGCTTTTTCTGGATTGAACCTAGGACCATCTATGCAAAAAAAAAACAGATGTCCACCTTCAATTACCTATTGGGTAGGAGGGGCAGTTGGCTCTCTAGATGTTGTCCTATCTAGGAAATATCAAATAGATTGCTTGGTGACCTCATGTGCATCCCACAAAACAGAAATAAAAAACCCCATCCTCCCAGAATCTATGGTTTCTAAGCTTGATATCCATGACCTCCTAAAAAATGCAAGAAGGATGCCTGCTGAAAAATTCGAGCATCCATCTGTAAGAAGGTGAAGACACCACCTGACCTTGAAAACAAGAAGTTCTTCACAAAAACATTTCAGCAGCAGCAGCAGCGGTTCCTTGAATCTGTGGCAGTAAGAAGTAGGAGAAACAGAGACATTAATCTCAGCTGCTGACAATATATTTCAGCAAGGATTTAATAGTAAGGAAGACAGGGCTATGCAGTTTGGGATTCTACATGACCTTGCTACTGGCCAGCAATTGTCTTTCTGGGATGGGATCATCGAGAAATGAAATCTTTGCAAGCAAAAGAGAACAGAAGCCATTGCCTCCAGAAACTGTTCAACATAATCCATTAAAAAGAAATGGGGGCACTATTGAAGTGGAGAGGCAATTCACTGTTCTGTTTGGGCCATTAATAACCCACCATGACACCTATTGACTAATTATCCATACATTTTATATAACCCTCTGTAGGAAACCTGGCAGCTGGAAGGGTGAAATTCGGAGTTAGTATATAAGGGTTGTTGTTTTTTTGGGTTTTTTTTTTTTTACAAAGAGCAGTTCGTGTTCACAGGGAAGCACACTGATTTCTGGGTTGTGGAGAGTTCTTCTCCAGATCAAGGCTCAAGATTTGAACATGCACACATGCACACATGCACACATATAGGTGTCCTTCTTAAAGCAGAAGAGATGCTTCTGTCAGGCACAAAGAATCAGGAACCATACATTAAGTTTCATTGCTCATGCCTGTACACAAGAATCTAGTCAGCTGAACTTCTGCACTAAACTGGCACCAGATAAAGATCAACAGAATTCAAGAGCGATTGAACCATTTGTAACAATGCAATGATTCTAAGCTGATGACGCACTTAACTCTGCCCCCACCAGCCCTGCTTGCTCTTCTCCTACAATTTCCTCCAAAGAGGTGCAAATTCTAAGAATTCTGTACGACACTGAAAGTTTCTGACCAATTAGGTCAAAGGTCAATGAATACAGCCAAGTTCAACAAAGTTGAATAGTGTGGAGTGTAGCCTGGATTCCCAGGAGAGAGGGAGGGGCTGCATTCCAGAGGGCTAAGAGACAGTGAAGTTTAGGTAGCTTGTTCAGGAGGAAGATTGCTACGAGGGTCCCTCCCTAGCAATTTTCAGAGTATATCTACAGTGAAGTAATTAAGTTGCTTTAGTTTGACAAGATTTCTATCTATAGGCAAAGAACAATAAAGGAACTGCTCAGAAGTAACTCCGTGTGCCTTTCTTGGTTCTCCGGGCCTGACAAAAAGCTTCCCATTATATGGAACGTTTGCTGGTTTCCCCAAGGAATATCTCAAGAAGGGAGGCGAGATGATTGACAGCTCTCCCTAAACTTTTCAAAAATGGAGCTTTCAGGCAGATAAGAGATGGCCTTGGCCGTGACAAAGGACATTGCCGTTTATAATGCTTTCTGCATCTGAACCAAACAGTGGAATATTTACAGCCTGAACAAAAGTAGCTTTTGCTGGACCATCAGGAGGTCTCCAACTAAAAGAGCAGCCGGGGAGATCCAAAAACTGACTCGGAAGCCTGAAACGAGCCCTTTGCAAGATGAATCAGTCCCCTTGTCAATAAAAGAATCCTGGTCAGGAAGGATTAATTCCATCATATGCTTCAAATGACTATGCCACAGTGGCTGCTTTAGAAAAATGACTTCAGATTCACATCAGGGCTTATTGTATTATAAATGACCCGTTTCCTCCTATATCTACCACGATTAGTCACTGAGGTGATGACACTCTGGACTCTTGCAGATTCAAAAATAAATGTGCCCCAACCCAAAAGCCATGACAGTCATCGGTCGTTAAAAATCTTCTTTTTTTAATCTTCTCATCATGGGTTACCCAAGAATAGGGAGGGTTGCAAGGTCTATAACTGTGAGCGAGCTGCAAAAACAAAACAAACCCGCCAAGGTGACAAAGACGTCACAAAGAGTCACGGACCGTGGCTTTTATACATGATCATTGCTGTGAGATGATTATGGGCCCCTAAGTGGAAAGATTCTGAAACAGTCATGACCGAGGAGTGGATGGTGGTAATGACTGAACAAGCAGAGATGGCAAAATGGACGTGTTTGATTAGAGAAAGGAGGGTAGCTACATTTATCAGAGACTGGAAACCTCTTAGGTATTTCTTGCTCTGGAAAATAAAAAAAAAGTTCTTGGTGCTGAAAAAAAGAAAAGAAATAAACTTGGGATTTATGGATTTGGTGATTCAAAAGGGTAGACAATGAAAAAACAGGAGCCATAGTCTAACCTTAGAGAGAAAGGATAAAATATAAATATAATTGTATTTATGAGTGCTGTTAAGAAAACTGGAAGCTGTGTGATTACCATTTTTCCTTTCATCTCCTTTTTTGCCTTTCCTCCTTCCCTTCCCTTTCCTTTCTTTTCCTTCCCTTTCCTTTCCTTTCCTTGTCTATTGAGATTCTCAGTCATCCAGGTCATGGTTGCCCCAAAGGCACTTTTTCAAAAGGCAACTGGACTTTGTTTTTCCTTGAAGATGTTTCACTTCTCATCCAAGAATCTTTTCAGTTCTCCTTTCCTTTTTCCTTCCTTTCTTCCTTCCTTTCTTCCTTCCTTCTTTGCTCCTTCCTTCCTTCTTCCCTCTATTTATTTTATTTTCTTTCTCCTTCTTTCTTTGGGCTTTTTCCCACTTAAATGGTGGTCATCTGGAAATATCTATAACATTTGATGGACCAGAGAAATCTGTGCATTCATTGAAGAGCAAAGCTCAGCAGGGTGATCCCCATTTAAGTGTGACACTTCCTGGATGACTTTACACACAAACACACTCACATGTATTTGTAAACTACGCAGGATGCTCAACTGAAGGACAATCAATAAACCTTTCCAATCAAACCAAGCAGTCTGGATGATGAGTTAGCTAATGGTAGCATCCAATATCCCTTTTCTTCCCCTTGGAAATAATTTACACTGGAGAGAACTTTCACCATCATCTGTTTGATCAAGCAGTCTCATCAGTTGGAGAAAGAAGGTCCTAGCTACATAAAAGGCAAGCTTATCTAACAAGCTCATGTTATCTATTAGAAGCCTTCAGGCCTCCAAAGAACATGGTGGCTAGACACCATCCAAGGTGACATCAGCCAGAGCATAGAACAATTCAAAGAAGTAGTGCAAGATCAGAAGATGTGGAGAGACCTGGTCCACAGAATCGTCAAGAATCAGAGACAACTGAATGGATGTTGTGGGTTGCTGGCAGCTTGTGCAGACGGCAATGGAATTGGACAGTGGGGAAGAAAGGGGACCAGTCTGGGAGTCTAGAGAGGACTTGGATGAGGGTCCTGCATCTGATGCAAAGATGAGGCCAGGACCATCTGGGAGTGGGATGCTGATTCCAGAGCCTTTGGAGTCTGGCAGCAGCGAGGCAGAGGAACAAAGGGAGCCTGTTCCCAGTGTGCATGTGCACAGAGCTGCTAGAAGGCAAGAGCAGCTGAAACAAAAGGGGCGACTTGGGAGTAAGGCTGGGAGGTGATTGCCCCTCCCATAAGGTATAAAGGACAGGTAAAGATGATGAAGCTTTTGCAGGAAGCAAAGTCATTTGTTCAGTTCAGATTCATTCTTGAAGCTCTTTGTACTACAGTTGGTTTTTGTTCTAGTTTATTTGACACTTCTGTTATTGGCAGCACTTCACAGAAAAGAAAGGTGGGTGCTTATCTCGGGGGACTGTTTGAGAATTCATCACTGGCTGGGAATGAAAATAATTCCCAGTGTTGCAATGAAACAAGACTTGTTTTTAAAATAAGCATCTGCATAATTACAGTCTCGAAAGCCTAGGTCAGAACAATGGATAACATTTTTATCATCATCATCAATAAATCAGAGGAGGCTTTGGTTTGGGAAACTGAAGTGGGAGAGTTTTCAAGGTGCTACAAAACTCTTTATTCTTAAAAGAAAAGTAACTTTCATAACAAAGACAGTTGGGACAGCCAAGGGCTAAGCCTGTTTCGTGCTCGAGCAATGTTCAGAGATGATGAATAATCTTCACCTGAAAGAGATGCAGGCTAGATGGACAATTAGCAAAGAACAAGGTTGGTCAGTGAATATTTTGCTCCAGGAAGCAAAGGGGACAGGAAGACATAATCCTTGCATAAAATGACACCACAAGAGACACCCCCAATCCGTTAAAAACAAACAAACAAGATTGGTTTAATTCTAGGCAGTTTTTATTTGGTCAGTCCCAGAACATCCATAACTTCGTTTTTCTGCTGTTATGGCCTGAAGTTGTTTTATGGCTGAAGCAACCGAAGGACCTGGGGAGACCCACAGGGTAATGTTTGCTCTCTGTTCAGTCTCTCCTTAAAAAGAAAAGAAAGGTAAAGAAGAGAAATCCACAATAAAAACTCCAGAAAGGATATATGTGTGCCTCAGAATGAAAATTTGTATGCTTCTTCAATGTCAAAGTGACTCTTTTTCCACCTGGCTGCATAAAGATGTTTTTATGTAATAACAGTCAAAAAAGAAAATTTTAGCCAATTACCAAGAAAAGTTCACGATCCATTTACCATGTAATAAATGTGCAGATAAGTTTCCAAACCAGCAGTATTTTGGCCTGTTCTTCACCAGCCCCTAAATAAGTTGCTGGCCACCATCACACACAACTGCTGCTGCGTAGGTTGTGGTTCCTTCTGGTTTCACAGTTTGCGTTCAAACAATACGATCTGTCTTGGTTTATGAGTTCTTGTTCATCCCGATTTGAAAGAAACGGATATACTTTCCACACAAAATTGAACAGATTGCTTCTTTCTCATTGGCTGCGCCGGATTGGTGGTCTTCAGAAAGAGGTTGTCATAGCGATGGGTTCTAAATTGGGATCAACAAATATTTGGGAATTTGTTCTGCTAATAAATAGGCTGGTGGAGAGGAGACGGCGTCTCTAGTTTGCAGAAGGCAGTTCTCGTTATTATTATTAGTTTTAGAATTATTCCTTTGCAAGATAATGTCATCGCTCTTATGCAGATTTCTGCCTTAGGGGCCTGTGATGAATACTATGATCGGGATAATGTAAGTGTGAAATTTCAGTGGGGACAAGGGAGATGTAAAGAGAATGGCTTAAACATCTAAGCACAAACAGAGAGATGGGAAGAACAGATTGTGTTTAGGAATGACATGTTCTCAATAGAGTTTGGCTCTAGAATCAAGGAGGCCTAACATCATGTTCTACAACACTTTGAGCGGAAGGGAAGGGAAGGGAAGGGAAGGGAAGGGAAGGAAAGGAAAGGGAAAGGAAAGGAAAGGAAAGGAAAGGAAAGGAAAGAAAGTTCAAAAGAAAGGAAAGGAAAGGAAAGGAAAGGAAAAGGAAAGGAAAAAAAGGGAAGAAGAAAAAAGGAAAAAAAGGGAAGGGAAGGCAGAAGAAAGGAAAGGAAGGAAAAGGAAAAAGGAAAAGGAAGGAAGGAAAGGAAAGAAGGAAAGAGGAAGGAAAGGAAGGAAAGGAAGGAAGGCAAGAGCAATATCCAAAATTCCTCTGAGTGGCAGGAAAACAGAGAAGGCAAAATCATATTCCCCCTCCAACCCCCCAACCCATTCCAAGCAGGATAAAAACCACTGGCCTGCATTTCAGAGTAATTAGAACCTGCCCATATTGTTTGGAGATAAGATGTCCATAAACATCTGAGGGAGGACTGCCAGGCAGCTGTTCCCATCCAGACATCATTAATGTCACCGTGGTTCCCCAATGGTGTGGTAATTAATCACGGATGCTACGGTCACAATTAACAGAGAGCTTGTTTCAACAAATTTCCTACAGGTGGGGTAGCCATCTGCAGTCTAGGAGGAGATGGAACCAACCTGCCAACCTGTCACTCTCAAATCACAGCTTTGAAAGCCCAGGAGATGGTCAGGTCAGGGGAAGAAGGGAAGAGGAAGAAGCTAAGCCTTCTCTGGAGTAGGGAGATGCTCAGGGTTGGCTTTATGCGAGAAGAGATCAAAGGGGAATTCAGCATCGCAGTAGCTAGGTCCCTGGTCTAGAAGGAAAATGGGAAGGGTTTTATGTGTGGGTAAAGGGAAGGCAATTAATGAAGGACCAAGCAGATGGGGTACCGTAATTAGACATCAGTGAAAGGGCCTTTTCCAAGGCCTGCATCCAATTTTCAGGATGAAAAAATGGAAGGGCGATCACTCAGATTTTCTCGGGAGAAAGAGAAATTGGAAAAGGGACAGTAGCATCACTCCTGAAATTATCCTCTCCTGAAGATTTCTTCAGGGATTGAACAGAAGGGCGAAAAACCAGATGGGTGGAAGACCACTAGAGAAAGAATTGTGCAAAGAAAGATAAGGGGTTTGCACTTACACGCTATTGAGCCTACCTTTAAAAAAACACTCCCTTTTTATCACCCTGTAATCCTTAATTAGAGGGACATGGTGGCTCAGTGGCTAAGAAGCTTGTCAATCAAAAGGTCAGCCGTTTGGCAGTTTGAATCCCTAGCGCCGCGTAATGGAATGAGCTCCTGTTACTTGTCCCAGCTTCTGCCAACCTAGCAGTTCGAAAGCATGTAAAAATGCAAGCAGAAAAATAGGGACCACTTGGGTGGGAAGGGAACAGCATTCCATGCACCTTCGGTGTTCAGTCATGGTGGCCACATGACCACGGAGATGTCTTCGGACAGCGCTGGCTCTTCAGCTTTGTAATGGAGATGAGCAGCGCCCCCTAGAGCTGGGAACGACTAGCACGGATTTGCAAGGGGAACCTTTACCTTTACCTAATCCCTTAATTAGGGGTAGAGTTGGGGCAACTGAATGGAGCTGAGCATTTACTGGCCGGATGCCCTTCCTGACACCACACAGGGTTCACAGCAGATATTTTTTCTTTGTACCCTAGGAGAGAAACATCTGCCACTATCTAGGATTGAACTCTCAACCTTCTGAGCATCTTCACTACTAGAGCACCCCACTGCTGAGCTACCTTGTTACCCCATAAATGCTGAGCTACTACAAGCCACCCATAAGAATTTCACCCCATTTCATACCAATTTATTTAAAAATTGTCTTTGGTGAAATAGGTATGAAAAATGCATAGGGATTTATCTGTGTTGCCCTGAACTAAAACCAAGAATCCTCCAATGAGCTTATATATGTTGGACAATTCAGGCCAACCAGAAAGAAAGTCTTAAAATGAAAGATGGTAGACTCGGGAGGAGTGATGTAGACTTTTGAATCCAAGGACTTGCTTAGAGATGAGTCTAAAATGAAGCATCTCTAAAATAGATCTGCTTGAAAAGAAAAACTCAGCTTCTTCCTGGGGAATTCTTGATCTATTCCAGTGAGATTTCCTTCCTGAAACCATGAAAACAGACATTGTCTTAGTCTTCCTCCTGGAACCTTAATTTCTGACATTTCTTTCCTCCAATATGGAAATTTCCTGGTATATTACAGAACAATTGTGACCTCTGCTGGCCTCCAACATGTAATATCAATGGAACTGGTTCACAATTACACAGAATAATAGAGAAAAAATAGAGCCTTTGTCAATAATAGAGATTATGTTTATCCTGAACAATTAGAAATTCTTGGCCAGCTAGTCTTCTGATGAAATGAGTTTGCTTTTGAAGGCATATGTTCAATTCAGGAAAGTTAAATATAAGAGACCAGAAGCCACATGCCCTTCGGTTTTCAAAATACAAAGACAGATGATAAATATGTTAATCCATTTTAGCAGAATATTAGAATCAAAGTCTCATAGAAACATATGATTCATTGTAACCCACAAATTAAAGCATCCTATCTACCCAATCTTCGCTTGAAGTCATTTAACAAACAGGAGCTCAAGAAGATAGATAATGTAACCCTTCATTCCACCATCCAACCATTTTTATAACTAGGATGGGGGGTATTTTTCTAAAAAAAAATACAGCTGCAATCTGCCCTCTTTTAATTTATGTCCATCATCCTCTGTTTTACACTTTAAGACACTGAACTAATGAATAGGAATAGCAATCTCATCCAAGCAGCATCCCATCAAACCTTTTCAGCACTGACCTTTGGTGGACAGCTCAAGCATTAGATAGAGGTTCTCCTGGGAGAACAGAGTTGGTCTAGAAAGCCTGCAAGGTCCCTTCCAACTCTGTTATTCTGTAATTTTTAAACTTGAAAACACCTAGCATGTCTTCCCACAATCTTCTCTTCTGCTGCTTAGGCATTTACAATGTTCTCAACCATTCCTAACCAGGTTTACCATACAGCCCTTCCTGCTGACATAAGATTGCATTTGCTTTCAGAAATAGCAGAGTTGGAAGGGATCTTGAAAGCCTTCTGCTTTCAGGAGATCCTATGCTAATCCAGACAAATGGTTGTTCAATCTCTTCGTAAAATCCTCCATTGATGGAGCACTCACAACTTCTGGAGGCAAGCCATTCTACTGATTAATTGTTCTCATTAAGAGGAAATTTCTCGATTCTAGGTTGGGCCTTTCTTTGATGAGCTTCCTCCATCTGATGATTTAGAGAATAAGTTGACCTCCTCTTCCCTGTGACAACTTTACCTGAATTCAAAA
Organism: Naja naja; assembly: GCA_009733165.1. Taxonomy (NCBI): domain Eukaryota; kingdom Metazoa; phylum Chordata; class Lepidosauria; order Squamata; family Elapidae; genus Naja; species Naja naja. The sequence continues at coordinate 22,498,986 of CM019162.1, forward strand.
TACTTGAATTTGAAGATTAATATCATGTCCCCCATAATCCTTCTCTTTGTTAGATTAGATGTATCCATTTCCTGCAACTGTTCACTGTATGTGTTCATATAATTACTAAACATTTGAAAAGAAATGGCTCTTGGATTGACCATTGGGATTTCCCCATAAATGAGTTCTGTTTTCTCCAGATCAATAAAGTAATGTGCAGAAATCTGTCTAGTCCCTTCATAGCAACTCTGTTCAACAAGGCATCCATTTTTTGCTTTAAACATCTCAGCTGGGGAGCCCTAATCCAACTGATTCCCTTTCTTCTTCTTCATTTATTAACCAAAAATCACTTTTGAAATCACGCAGGCAACTCTCTCATCTTCCTACTAGATAGAATTATAAATTTCAGCTGGACTTCCTGTTTTGAGCTTCCCCGAAGACGCACCACTGACCGCGATCATGTGCGGCTTTGGTTCATGCTTTGGTGTCAGAGAGCCCCAGTCCTTTGGATTTGGGGCAGAAGCCACCTCATAGGGGTGGCAGAGGAAAGGGAGACCATCAGCTGGGTAGAGGGAAGTCACAAACCCCCTCCCAAAGGTGCCTGAAGCGGTGGTCTAAAATGGCCACCCTGAAGGGGAAGATGAGACTGGAATAAGATTGCGCAGGAGAGAGAGAAAGAAGTGAACAGCAAGAGGAATGGGACAATATAATTAAATGAAAGATACCCTCAGGATTAACATGTCAAAGAATCTTTAAGAAAGGATTTACAGCGGCAAACAGAAAGGGGAATAAAAAAGGTGTGAATTTCCTTTGATAGTGCAGAGCTTTGAACTGGGAGAGGTAGAAGCTAGAGGAGAAAGCACCTAATTAACTTGGATAAGTATATTTTGATTTTATATAGGCATTATCAAAGCTGAACTATAAAATTCTTAAAGAGAAAATTTAATATCAATTGGATCTGAACTGTTTGGAAGATTGTGGTTTAAAAAAAAAGCTCTGAATAATCAGGAAGGGAAAAGGAAAGAGGAGGTGTGGATTTGTCAGAACAAAGTGTGCCATCTGAGTTAACTTTAATTTGTTTTCTTATAAAACACTCTGTTTCTTAAAGATACAAGGAAAATTGATATAATAAAACAAGAACTTTGAAACATTGAAATAAAGAAAGAAACATGAAGATTCTGCCCTTGGATTAATTGCTGATTCTGATATGGATTTGGCATTGGATTAGCTGAGGACTAAAAGTGGACTGTTGGAAACTAATTTTAAAGACATTATTTGGACTAATTAGAAAGCTGTAAAATGCCGATATCTCTTCAGGAATTAAAGATGGAACTTAGAAACACAAAAGAAACATTACAAGAACAAGGTGAAACTTTAGGCTTTGTTTTTAAATTTTTGAAGAGACGATTGCAGAGTATGAAAAAAACAGAGGACAGAAGAGGAGGAGGAGCAAGGAGCCATCTTTAACTACCATCGAGAACAAAGAAAGAGGAAAAGAGTTGGGAATAAATATTGGAGATTTGGGAAATTGAATAAAGAGGAAAATATCTGGAAAATTTAAAAAGGGAAAAAGTATCAGCAGAAATTTGAAGGGCGGAAGAGAGAGGGGGTTAAAAACTGGAGTGAAAGAATAAAGGAGAAAATATTAGGGGAAGGAAGGGAAAAGAAACAGGACTTGGGAATCAAGAAATATGAGAATTCTTAAAAAATGGGGAAACTTTTTTTAATTAGACACAGAGATAATGGCTGAATGATATTTGGGGAAGGGATTCTGCAAGGTGCTGGGGAATAATATAAATAAACTTGTAGTTGTGAAATGGGGACATATAGATTGATAAGATGGAAAATAGAATTGTTATTTTTTGTTAATGCTCTTTTCCTTTATGTATAGAGATAATGGCAACAAATAATAGAATATGTTAATTAAATATATTGAAATATATTGAGATAAATGGAATGATTTAGGAGAAGAGCTGAAATGGAATTTATATCAGAGTTTAGGACTAAATGAGTAGATTAATATGTCCCTTTGTTCTTTTTGGAAATGTAGATAAATTCTATGAAATCAAAAAGGAGAAACCATGCAGAATCTGATTTATATATGTTATGTAATCTTAGTAGGGAATATTATTTTTAATGTTTTAGGTAATAAAATGTTAAACACTTAATGGGATTTAAAAGAGGAGATAATGAATATGTAACTTGGAGGTAACATACTTAAACTGATATTTTAGGGGGGAAACCAATTTATAGAAGGAGTATTATTAATCAGAATTTAAGAGGACTATACAAATGTGACAGTTAAAAGTATTAAAGTATAACAATTATGAAGTTAATATATGTGAATTAAAAAATGAGATGTGCATTGGGAATAATACAATAAAATAGAAAATGTATAAAAGCATCATTAAGATAAGAAATTGAATACAAAAATTGAATATGTAACTATGGTCATATTTGTATGTATATGTGAAACCTGTAATCATGCTGTTCACTAAAATGAGATGTTAAAAGGTGGAAAAATGAATAAAACTTGTTTTAAAAAAAAAGAATTATAAATTTCAGCCATTGATCCAAAAATAGCATCTAAAGCCAGACACCCAAAGTGCCTTGAAGCCCAAACAATTTTTTTTTAAAAAAAGAGTGTTGGAGGCCTAAGTAATTAACCTTCTTTGATTACAAAATATAAAATGTATAAGAGTTTCTGCCGAAGGTATTTCAAGCTTTTAATAGAACAGCCATGTTGGACCTCTTACCTCAAGTGCCTAGAAGAAAAAAATTCATAAATTTATATCATGTTGACTGTGGTTTTTGCTAGTCATTCTCAGCTTAAATTAAATAGTGATTCTTAGCCCTCAACACGGTATAATATTGAAAATACGTCTCATCATTCATACCTAATTATTGATTTATTAGAAACAATAACCTCTGTGTCATTTTAAAATCCCCATTTTACTTTATCTGTGTTATAGTCTTGTATTTTTTTTCCTTTTCTGTTACGTACTGGTTGATACAGTTTCTTCCAAGAGCTGAATAAAAAATTCAAAACATTTTATGTGGATAACCAACAAACCTATTTGTGTTAAATCATCTGTAATTGCAAGCATTCGGTTGCTCTCAATTCTTTCAAAATACTTTCAGATTAATATTTTTATTTTGTGACTATTGTTCTTGTTCCTTTAACTATGCAAGCATACTTTGGTACGTGAGACACAACCACCAAATAGTTATCCGAAATATATTTTTTCTTCAGTGCTTGAGCCCTCTTGTCAATTGGGAAAAGTTTACAAAATAAAAAAGGCCAGCCTAGTTTTCCTATCAGGGTTGCTTGGAAATAAAACCTATTATGCTTTTTGTTGTATAGCAATCGCCTCATGTATTCTAAGAGCAGCTGAGGATGTTTCAGCAAACAGCTCCTTTTAGAACTCTTAAATAATGTAAAAGTCCTTAAACAACTAGGCAAACTCAAGAAAAAGTCTCTTTTTTTTCCTCTCTGGGAGGCATTTGACACAGAAGAATGAGGAAATGGAGGTGACACACACAGAGAGATAGCATTCCACGTGAACACTTTGGCAGGTCGAAAATCTAGCTTGTATGGAGAAGGTGGATAGGATAAAAATAGACAGACAGATAGATAAATGAAGATAGTGTCAGATCAGAATAACAGAGTTGGAAGGGACCTTGGAGGTCTTCTAGTCCAACCCCCTGCTTAAGCAGGAGACCTTATAACCATTTTAGACAAATGGTTGTGCAGCCTCTTCTTAAAAACCTTCAGTGATGGAACACCCACAACTTCTGAAGGCAAGCTCTTCCCATGGATTTTTCTCATTGTCAGGAAGTTTCTCCTTAATTCCAGGTAGCTTCTCTCCTTGATTAATTTTCATCTGTTGCTTCTTGTCCTGCTTGTTGTTCAGGTGCTTTGGAAAATAGATTGACCCGGGGTGGGATTCAAATTTTTAACAACCGGTTCTGTGGGCGTGGCTTAGGTGGTGGGCATGGCTTGGTGGTCATGTGACTGGGTGTGGACATGGCTTGGTGGTCATGTTATTGGCTGGGCGTGACCAACTCAATATCACCCACCTCGAGGCACGCATCTCCTCACCTGGCCTCTCATGACTGTGGGGATGCTGCAGCAGTCGTAAGTGTGAAAAACAGTCATAAGTCTTTTTTTTTCAATGGTCACTCCACACAAGCAAAGTACCAGCAAAGGAGGGGGGAAAAAACTCCAGAGGCGTTCATGAGACAGGAAGTCTAGTCCTGCCAAGAATGTAATAAGGGTTAACGGAGAGGCAGTTTCTGTAAGCAACACCAGAATGTTTCCTTCCTGCCTCCCTTACAGGATTAGCCCATTAATTTCTTCTAACAACCGGTTCTCTGAACTGCTTAGAATGTTAACAACCGGTTCTAGTGAATAGGTGTCAACTGGTAGAATCCCACCCCTGGGTTGACCCCCTTTTCTTTGTGGCAGCCCCTCAAGTATTGGGACACTGCTATCATATCCACCCCAGTCCTTCTTTTTATTAAACTAGACATACCAAAATTTCTGCAACCATTCTTTATATGTTTTAGCTTCCAGTCCCCTAATCACGCTTGTTGCTCTTCTCTGCACTCTTTCCCGAGTCTCAAAATCTTTTTTTTATGATACGGGGAGCAAAACTCGATGTGGTATCCTACCAAAGGTGGATAGAAGGGTAGAAAGAGACAGACAAACACCATGGTGCACGCAGGCAGTCAGATCACATTCAAATCATCGAAAGGATCCAATCTCCACTGAATTCAGATCTCCATTGTCTTCGCTTCAGATTTCCAAATTAAGCTGTGAATTGGATTGACTTCAGCACGTGGACTTGAACCAAACGCTGGTGGGATTCAGTGCAATTAGGAAGAAGAAAATGAAAATTCAAAGAAGTCTATGAAAAATATGCAAGGTTCCCTTTGGCTAGAATAGAAGAACGAAACTGGAAGGGACCTTGGAGGTCATCTAGTCCAACCCCCTGTCAGGCCATTTCAGACAAATGGTTGTCCAATCTCTTCTTAAAAATTTCCAGTGTTGGAGAATTCACAACTCTGGAAGCAAGTTGTTCCACTGGTTAATTGTTCTAACTCAGTACATTTCTCCTTAGTTCTAGCTTACTTCCTCCTAGAGTTTCCTAGAAAGTTAAAATTCTCACTTTTCCAGCCCATTTGTGCAGGTTTTTTCTTCCATTTATTCACAAAAGCAGTTCTCTTTTGATCAAGTGGACTCAAGAGATGGAGAAACAAAAAAAAACCAATGGAAATCAGAAGAGGTTGCAAATATCCCAGCATGTTCTCTGCTTCTATACATCGTTCTTGCTGGATCTGGCAAGGTGTTCAAAAACACCTTTCACACTTGGATCAGAGATGCCCAGAACTGCCCAACGGCAAAATTAGATTATAAAAGGCCCACTGATGTTGGTTTGATGCCCCAATTCAATCCCTCGTTCTGTTCTATGAACAGATAACGCTAATTCAGGCTGACGGCAACACAAAAGTGGGTTGTGTCTCTTTTCAAACAATTAGCCAAAGGCAGGAGCGTGAAAACAGGTGTGAGAGAAAGCACCTGATGGTTCACTTTTTTTACATTCCAGCAAAGAAATTGCACAGGCAGTGAGAAGAGAGCATGCTGTCGTTCCTCGCGCTTGAAATACAAATAGGATACAAATGGGAGAATTCCTCGGAAGTGATGGGAGCTTCGTCCCTGGAAGCTTTCAAGAAGAGACTAGGCTGCCATCGGTCAGAAATGGTGTAGGGTCTCCTGCTTGGGTGGAGGGGACTTGGACTAGATGGCCTACAAGGTGCCTTCCAACTCTGTTAATCTGTATCTATAATTCCAGCCCGGTGCTCACAATGTTAGAACCTGCAGCCTTGCCATGAAAATGATTGGCCATGAATGAGACACTCCAAAGAAATGTATTCCTTGGGCAAGGGATATTTAAGTTGGGTTCTAATGGTAGAAGAGAATCTTTGTAACTCAGGGTTAAACGGTGAGGTCTCTGAGGCTGGTGGTTTTCTTGCAGTGCATTGATGTTGTTACTTAGTTGGGTCATGAAACATCTGCAAGAAAGCCACCAAGCTCAGAGAACACCAAGCACCCCACTGTCCTTCTCCTCTTCTTCCTCTTCCCCCTTTCTCCTCTTCCTCCTCCCATTCTCATCCTCCACTCCACAAAGCCCACTTCCTTCTAGCACCGATGATGTTACCTAGCTGGGTCATGAAACATCTGCAAGAAAATAACTAAGTTCAGAGAGCACCAAAGACCCCACAGTTTGCCTTAAAGAAAGCCTTCACAAATCTGTCCCAATGGTAGCTGGAGTGTTCAGCAAATCCTCCATATACAGTATAATGCTGTCTGGGGAATTGTGGAAAATGAAGTCCACAGAGCTTAAAGCAGTGGTGAGATTCAAATAATTTAAACAACCGGTTCTCTGTCCTAATGATTTCTTCCAACAACCAGTTCACCAAATTGCTCAGAAAGTTAACAACTGGTTCTCCCGAAGTGATGCGAACTGGCTTATCCCCACCACTGGCTTAAAGTCACCAAAGTTGAGAAACTCTGACTTACGCTTTTACCTTCCAAGATGAATTTCTTCCAAAAAGTCATGGCTTGAGTCTAATAATTCATAACCCCAAATTGGCTTTTTCCAGAAGACCATGATAACAAAAAAAATTTTTTTACATTTTCCCCCTCTTCTTTAAAGAACAAAACCTCTAAAACTAACATTCGAAACAGTGAGTGGAAGTCTGTGATAAGATTCCATCGGTTATCATGATCAGGGCAAACTTCAGAATTTTTTTTTTTTAAAGTATCAATGAACCAAGCAGAAAGGGAGAGTTCAAAAAAGGAGAGGTAATTTTTTTTAATGTAAATTGAAACAGATTGGTGTTGGCCACTACTTCAAGTGTTTACCTGTTTTTCATTAAAGCAGTGAATTTAATCAGCTTGCAGATTTAATGTATGCATTTCTCCCTAAATCAGAAGCATGCTCATCATGAATATTTAAATTGGATTTTAAAGCCATGAGAATTTCATTTAAATAGAACGTGACGTGATGGCTCACAAGCACACAATTACAATCTTTTTAAATTCTAATAACAATCATAAACACTTTTTTTTCGGGGGGGGGGAAATAGAAAGTGTGTTATATGAGGGCTAGCTATAGCACTGAGGATTAAGCAGCTCAAGTTACAAAGCTTCAAGTCCATAATTAACATTTATATAAACAGGAGTTCCTTATATGCTATGAAAATAATCATTCTGAATAAACAGGGAATGTATACATCGCAGACGGCATGAGAACAATGCTGTCATATAGGTCAATTAACAGAGTTGGAAGGGACCTTGTAGGTCATCTAATCCTGCCCAAGCAGGAGACCCTACCCCATTTCTGACAGAGGGCTGTCCAGTCTCTTCTTGAAAGCCTCCAGTGATGAAGCTCCCACAACTTCCAAAGGCAACTTCTGTTCCATGGGTTGATTGCTCTCACTATCAAAAAATTCCTCCTTATTTCCAGGTTGAATCTCTCCTTGTTCAGTTTCCATCCATTATTCCTTGTCTGTCCTTTGGGTACTTTAGAAAATAGCTTGACCCCTTCCTCTCTGTGACAGCCTCTCAAATATTGGCAGATGCTGTCATGTCTCCCCTGGTCCTTCTCTTCACTAGATTAGCCAGGCCAATTCCTGCAACTGTCCATCAAGATGTTTCTCTTCTCATCCAAGAAGTTTCTTCGGTTCTCACTGAAGTTAAGTTCTCACTTAAAGATAGACCTCCAATAACTCATCCACCTACTTTCAATCCACTTGCACATCAAGGGATTAATTCTCACCCAGGACCATCCCTAAGCTGCTATCTTTCTAGCTGCAAGTATTTTGCTGCTATCTCTTGATACACCCTCTTCCTCTCTGTGGCAGCCCCTCAAGTATTGGAAGACTGCTCTCCTGTCTCCCCTGGTCCTTCTCTTCACTATACTAGCCATGCTGAGTTCCTGCAACCGTTCTTCATAAGTTTTAGTCTCCAGTCCCCTAAATCATCCTGGTTGCTCTTCTCTGCACTTTTTCTAGAGTCTCAACCTCTTTTTTATAGTGTGGTGGCCAAAACTGCGATTGAATACTTCATATGTCCTAAATCGGTGTTTCTCAAACTGGACCATGTGGAGATGGATGGACTTCAACTCCTAGAATTCCCCAGCCAACAGACAGAGAGAGAGAGAGAAAGAGAGAGACAAACAGACAGACAGACAGACAGACAGACAGACAGACAGACAGAGTACCTGGGTTCATGAGAATCAGGATGACACAAACTATCAAGACGCATTTGATGCCATGCTACTTCAAGAGAAATCCGAAGTAAGTTCAGTCTCAGTTTCTTCCCAATCAAAGTACAGATAGTCCTGGATTTGTAACACTTTGCTTAGTGATCGTTCGATGTTACAACGGCACTAAAAAAAGCGTAACTTATGGCTGTTCTTTGCCCTTACGACCGCTGCAGCAGTCCCCACGGTATATGCAATTGATATTCAGATGCTCAACAACCAACTCCCATTTATGATGGTGGCCGTGTCATGGGGGTTATAGGAGATCCCCTTTTGCAACCTGATGAAGTGAATGGGGAAGCCAGATTCGCTTAAGGACCGTGTTCCCAATTTAAGAAACGTCCTGATCTAAATAATGGATACCTTCTCATGGGCAACACAAAATTAAGGTAGAAGGTAAAGGTTCCCCTCGTGCATCTGTGTTAGTCATTCCTGGCTCTAGGGGGCGCTGTTCATCTCTGTTACAAAGCCAAAGAGCCATCGTTGTCCAAAGACGTCTCCGTGGTCATGTGGCCGGCAGGACTAAACACTGAAGGAGCATGGAACACTGTTCCCTTCCCACCAAAGGTGGTCCCTATTTTTCTACTTGCATCTTGTACGTGCTTTCAAACTGCTAGGTTGGCAGAAGCTGGGACAAGGAATGGGAGCTCACTCCGTGACGTGGCGCTAGGAGTTCGAACCGCTGAACTGCTGACCTTTCTGATCGACAAGCTCATTTAAAATTAAGGTAGGTAGCTCCCAATGCATCTTTACCATTTGGGTTGCTTTGGGTTGCTTCTGAAGTTATGTCCCATAATTGGTGGAAATATTTTCCTAATATATTGTAAATCTGTAGGTAGATATGGGTTGGTGGCTCACAAGACTTGCAGGCAATTTTGTTTGAAAAGCCTTTTCCTGACATCTAGTGGTTAGAAATTAAAGCACAGCCTTTTTCAAAGGCAGTTTAAGATAAAAGTTATTTTTTAAAAAAACAATATTCTTTCCAAGTAGAATTGGCTTCCTAGTAACTTTACATAGACTTCCTGGATTTTCCAGAGAGCAAAATTGAAGTCTACTTCTTTTTTATTGAGTTGACTTTCCCATCCAGTACCAGTGGTCTTTCAATGCCAACCCTAACCAGCCCTAACCCTCCTTAGACTTTTGAAAGCAATCAAGATCTCCCTATATAAACAAAGCAATTTCTGGTTCAGTAATGAAGGCTAATAAACATATAAACCGTATATATCTGTGTAACATCAAATATGGGTGTGTTTGATCACAATCAAGCAGTATTTCTTAGATGGACCTCACTGAGCAGTTCCAGGACAGATTTGAGATGTTGTGGCACGAGTTTAAATGGACTCCAGAGGATGGTCGAGGACAGGAAGGCCTGGAGGAACATTGTCCAAGGGATCACAATGGGTTGGACACAACTTTGCAACTAACAAGTAGAAGAAGAAGAAGAAGAAGAAGAAGAAGAAGAAGAAGAAGAAGAAGAAGAGGAAGAGGAAGAGGAAGAGGAGGAGGAGGAAGAGGAAGAGGAAGAGGAAGAAGAAGAAGAAGAAGAAGAAGAAGAAGAAGAAGAAGAAGAAGAAGAAGAAGAAGAAGAAGAAGACAGAAAAGATCTTGATTGCAGAAACTCTATCTTAGGCTGACTTTGGGGACTGCAAACATTTATATTTGAGAAGTCTCTGCAGAAACTTTTTAATCTACCCTAGACACTGGGTCACCTTTCTTGAAGCTGCAAATCTAAAAGCTATATCAACTTGTCTTTTCTAGTTTAATTTTGCAAAAGAGTCAATGGAGAGGGAGGAAGGAAAGAAGATCTGAGAAGGGAAGGAAAAAGGGAGGGAGGGAGGGAAGGAAGGAAGATCAGAGAAGGGAAGGAAAGGGAGGGAGGGAGGCAGGAAGGAGGAGAGAGGGAAGGAGGGAAGGAAGGAAGATTGGAGAAAGGAAGGGAAAGAAAAAGGGAAGGAAGAAAATTGGAGAAAGGAAGGGAAGGGAAGAGGAGAGAAGGAAGGAAGGAAGGAAGGAAGGAAGGAAGGAAGGAAGGAAGGAAGGAAGGAAGGAAGGAAGGAAGGAAGGAAGGAAGGAAGGAGTACATGAACTGATCAAGAACATTTTTCCATTTAGCTCCTACTTCCTTGGCTGGACTTCTCACGCTTCTATTTCTACCATTCTAGAACCCTGCAGTTCAGTTGCTTGTGATGCAACCAGGGAAATGTTCGTGGCATCAATATGGCAAGCCCAACTTGTTGTCATGAGTGGCACAGACTCAACCTGAACATAAAAATAACTTCAAAATTAGGAACTCGGTCTGTTTCCCTCGAATTTCCTGGTCTCGTGCCTCCATTCTCAGTCTGTAAAGTACCGCAGCAGCTTTGACTATGGATCAGATCAAAGCTTCTCTTGTTATCCTTCTTTCCTTGCAGTTGCTATGCTGTCTTCCACCTGCAGCCCCAGGTGAGCAGAATTTGTGGCCTCTAAAATATGTGTGGAAATAAGGTTTACCTTGATCTCTGACTTTAAATGCTGACAATCGTCTATTTTGAAAAGGGAAACACAAAAGGAGCGGAATAAGAATTGTGAAACCTTACAAAACAAACGTAGGTACCTCAAGCCAACATTGGAAATATTACACAATCAATTATAAGGAAAATATTGGACATCAGGTTGTCCTGTAGTCACGTGACCATGATTTGCTATGGTTTTTTAATATATATGTTTGTTTGTTTGTTCAATTTCTAAGGCTGCCCATCTCAGTCAATGACTCTGGGAGGCTTACAGATCAAAATATATATATTACAGCTGCAAATTTTAAATACAATTGAAAGCAAGAAAACAATAGTTTTTGGGGAGGTGGGCTGGTTTCTGGCAAATAACCCCCATTTGGGAAAATAGATTTATTTAACAATCACCTGGCTTGCTTAGTGACCTTAGCGACTCCTTTTCCAGCCATCATAAAAGCGGTCATAAAATTGACTCAGGTCACGGGATGGCCTGCCTAACAAGCGCACAGATTTTCCAACCAAAATTCCACACTCCCTTGTGGTCATTCGGTGAGGACTCCCTACCTGCATACAAAGGCTGGCTAATGGTAATATATTACCTTCCGTGTGAACAACCCGTCTACATTCCTTCAGTTGAGAAAGGCTCTTAAAACAATGTTATTCCAATGAGCCTTGATACCCCAGACAAGTGATGGGCATTTATTGGTGAACAGGGATTTAAATGAATTTACTTATTTTATTTATTTATTTATTTATTTGTCAAACATGTACTTTCAGAGCTCCAGCAGTTACCCCCATTTAAATCATGAGTCTCAAGCCAAACTTCCAAAAAGGATTTATTTGAAGATAACATGCCAGCACTGCCTGGGTGTAGCCGACTCTGAGGCACATCATTCACATCATTCACTGTTATCATTCACCCCCTGGTATATCATAATTCCTATTCTCCAATGGGACACATCCATAGCCAAGAGTCATCAATCATGCTCTCCAGTTAGAATTTTGCATGGCAGAAATTTCAGTCACTTAGTTACTATCTCTGAAAACATTTATGGAATGCACCTTCACTTTTGCAAGCTACTGCACTGCTCTCCCTGCCCTTTCTGTTGGCAACTCCAAAAAGACCATAGAAATGTTTTATGAGTTGGCATGTACAAGATAACAAGTATAGGTATGAACATAAACATGAACAAAGGAAGTAAATACAGATAAATGGGGACAGTAAGACAGGGACGGTAGGCACGCTGGTGCGCTTAAGCACGCCCCCTTTAAGGACCTCTTAGGAATATGGTGAGGTCCATGGTAGACAGTTTGAAGCTGTGAGGGGTTGAGGCTGTAACAACGGAGTCAAGTAGGGCATTCCAGGCGTTGACCACTCTGTTGCTGAAGTCGTATTTTCTGCGATTGAGTTTGGAGCAGTTTACTTTGAGTTTGTATCGATTGTTTGCCTGTGTATTATTGTGATTGAAGCTGAAGAAGTCGTTGACAGGCAAGATGTTATAGAAGACAATTTTGTGAATAATGCTTAGATGGGACCGCAGGCGGCACAGTTCCAGATTGTCCAAGCCCAAAATTTCAACCCTGGACACATAGGGAATTCTATTGTGAGTGGAGGAGTGGAGTATTCTTCTCAAGAAATACCTTTGAACCCGCTCAATTGTGTTCATGTCCGATATACAGTGTGGGTTCCAGGCGGACGAGCTGTGCTCAAGAATTGGTCTGGCAAAATTCTTCTTGTTCATTGGGAGATCTTCTGTTCTCACTGCATTGCCTCTTGTCCAAAGTTGGTTGCAATGGAGAGAGAGTTGATAAGTTTTGTAAACCAAGCAGACGAAGCAAAAAATAAAAATAAATAAATAAATTTGAGACAGGCTTGACACGTTTTGTGAAATATCCAAAGTGACGCGTTCTGGAACAACCCCGGCAAAGACGATGATGCCTCTTAAAAAAGGGGGGGGGGGAACGTCAGAGAAGAAGAAAGGAAAGGAAACGTTTTGATCCGTAAAAGAGAATTTGGAAGCTTTGGGTCTGGAAAGTGTGAGTTTCAGGCTGGAGGAAAATACACCTCAAAGAAAAGCAGGATTGTCAACAACACTAAGAAGAATGGAAAAGAAGGTCCCAGGCACCTTGATAAATAAGGAAGAAAAAGCAACCCCCCAAAATGCTTTCCCCTGAGTTTGAAACACAGCTAGGAAACTCTGCTAAAGAGTAGAACAAGCGATATTTTCAAGGAGGAACCATTAGAGTGAGAAGGAGAAGCATAATCTCCTTCTAATTTCTCTCACCTAGCCTCAATCTGACTCTTCAGAAAGCACAGGGATGGAAATACGGATTTCTTGCTTTGTCCTTAATATATTTATTATGCTCCAGGTTCTGCTGTTTGACTTCCAGCCCTTTCCCCTACTTTAGCTCCAATCCAAGTCTACGGAGAGCTGCAGAAGACTGAGTCAAGTCTTCCAGATCCAGAAGACAATCCTAGCACCAAAGAGGAAGATTCTGGGTCTCTCGTGGACTATATGGGTGAGATGAATTTTTGTCTTGGGTGGGCAGGTGGAAAGTTCCAGGCTTCCTCACCCTGAAAGCTACAGCTTGGCTGAAATGTCTCTCGCTAGTGTGTGTGTGTGTGTGTGTGTGTGTGTGTGTACACACTAACTGGATACCCATGCTTCGCTACAAAACTATGTGGTCGGGCTTAGTTTTTGGAGAGGAAAATAAGGAGAAAAATCGTGCCTCTGCCCACCAGCATCCATCGGTATTCATCTGGCTAGCGTCCTGTCAGTGTGTGAGAGAGTTGAGGGCTGCTTGGAAAGTGAAACAGTATTTGCTGTGTGAGCAAGAAGGAGGCAGTAAGGAGCCTGGGGATGGCTTAGCTCAACTGTTCTGTCCTAAAGCTTGATGTTGTGAAACTAAAACTGAAACTGAAACTCCACTGCTTGTGTTTTGCATTTGGAAGAGATGTCTTTTCAGGTGGGGAGGGGGAGTAGAACTCCTTAGCATCAGAGCGTGTTAATAATAATAATATAGGAAATACTAATAGCTCTGATGGTCATTTCGAAAAATCCTTCCTTAGCGAGCAGCTAGAAGCCAAGAGGAACCTACATGCCAAATGTCAAGTTTGTAGGCTTTACGGTTCTGGAGATTTTGTGATGATGTGTGAGTGTTATTTTGCATATATATGCCTTGCCCTAAACTCCAATCCTTTTGAATGTATCTTGAGCCATTTTAATGGGTTCTTTTTGTGCAAGCCAGCAGCAGCCCTCAGAAAGACAGTCCTTCCCAGGTTGTTGTCAAAAGATCCATCAATTGGAACAAAGGTAAATGTTTGTTGTTGGTATTTGAAAGTGGGAAAAGAGTTTTCTCCCCCCACCAGGTGACTTTGCTAGAATATCGCAAAGTATACGAAGTAGAAGTTGATTGTAAAAACAGAAATTGGCAATCTGTAAATTGCATAGGCTCCAAGTTCTTATTTTTGGGGTGCCTTCTGAATTGATGATGTTGTTGAGTAACAAAATGTTTGCAAGAGAATCACCAAGCTCAGAAACCACCAAGGACATACAGCCCACCCGCACTGCCTTCTCCTCTCCTTGCCCCACACCACATTCTCTTCTAACACTGATGATGCTCCCTAGTTTGGTCGCTAAACATTTGCCACAAAAACCACCAAGCTCAGAGAGCACCAAGGACCCCACAGTTCAACCCTGGGTTACAAATATTCTCTTTTATTGCTATTCATAAGTTATGATACACCTAGTCCAGACTGTTTCCTATATATCTATTCCATACAGTGATCCCAAATCGGCCTGCCTTGGCAAAAATCGTCGTAGAAGGAAGCATAGCTTTCTCTTTCGCTCTCCTCATTGGAATTGTTACATGCTGTGTCCTTAGGTAAGTAACTCCAAGATTACTATAGCATTAACTTTTTCCTGCACAAAGTCCCAGGTTCAGTGGCAAACATCTCCAGAACTTTGGATAGCTACAACAAGTCAAGGCAGACAATAGAGTTATATAGCTGGAAGTCCTGTTTATACGGCCTTGTAATGGACTGAGGCTGAATCAGAGTTGATCAGCATCAACAATAATTGAATTAGTGAACAGTGTTTTAATAAGTTTAGTGATCTAAAGCACAACCTCAGGACAAGAAGTGTAGCTTCAACTAACCTCCAAAAGTTGTTATTTGCAACATGGCCAAAGTTTGAAGTGAGGACTTGAGAGCAATCCCATGATCCATGCTTAGTTTTAACTTACGAACTGGGAATGACCGAAATCACACAAAATATTTCATCTGGCCTCACTTATTATTTTTGTGGAGTGCTGACACTCTGTTGCAGTGAAATTCAGTGCGGTCCTTGGGCCAGAAAAAGTTGTGATGTCCCCTTCAAAGGGCAAGGGTATCTATCTCTACCAGAAGCTCGTTCTTCTTCTCCAAGGGAAGAGCTCAAATGGCTTTTCCCTTTTGACAAAACCTCTTCCTCTTTCAGTGCCCACAAAAATAAACTGAAGAAATCTGCTCCTTTAATCAAGAAGTACGCCAAAAAAAATTACTTTTTGAGGCAAATCCAGAAAGAAAAAGAAGAAGCGAGAAAGAAACTAAAGCGAAAACATGGGAAGGATCCCACTAAAGGTAACATGTCCTATCAGTGAGCAGGTAAAGACATACCTGGGATGATCCTTTAAATGTCCTAAGTTGGGGAAAGCAAAGTCACAACATCATTCCATATATCTCCCTTGGGAAGACTGATACTATTTTACACAGTTGTGGGTCATCAGAGATGATCAAGAGGGTATTGGCCTGATAAAGAGAAATGATACGTCTAATTTCTAATTTACACTGGAGATGAAGCTATGATACATGAAGAGGTTGTCATAATTAGCTGGACAGCCCATTGTTCAAGAATATGTATTGCATGTCTTTCTTGGTCATTCACATTAGATTACAGCAGACCAGTAGTAGGTAGTAACTATGTAGTTAAGGAGTAATCTTGATAAATTCTTACCATAGATGAATCCATTTTCTTGAGTTCCTTGAAATCAGACCTCAAAGTCTTCATTGGGAGAATGAGAAGAGTCTGCTATCTGGATTGGGTCAACAGATCTGGGCAATGAAGAAGACATTCCCATTTCTTTTCTGTAGTTTCCATCGGTTCCCTTGGGTGTAGGAGTAATACAAAGACCTTGTAGCTACAGGTCAAAATGGGTAATGTTGGGTTCAGTAGGAAGCTGAACTTTTGTTTTGGGTGAAAAAGAAATAGTTTGACACAAGAAAGTTATGATGTTTCTATAATGGCACTCAAACATACAAGAGAAAATGAATCTGACTTTATTTTCCCCAACTATCCTTGTTCTGTTGTGTAGCTGAAGAAGAAGAATGGAAGAGGAATGATGTGGCAAGAAAAAAGAAAAAAGTTGAGGAAGAAGAAGATGTTGGAGATGAGGAGGAGGATGAGGAGGATGAGGAGGATGAGGAGGACGAGGACGAGGATGAGGACGAGGATGAGGATGAGGACGAGGACGAGGAGGAGGAGGAAGAGGAGGAGAAGGAGAAGGAGGAGGAGGAAGAGGAAGAGGAAGAGAATGATGATGAAAGAAAGAAGAAAAAAAAGAGGAAGAAAGATGCAGTAAAGAAAGGACTGAGTAAGATTAAGAAAGTAGCAAAATCCAAGGCAGTTCAGAAGCATGTTAAAAAGATTAAGAAGGCTGCAAGACCAAAGGCCATTAAGAAGCACGCTAGCAAGGTGAAGAAGATGGCAAAATCCCATGCCAAGAAACATGTCCATAAGATCAAAAAAGCTGCAAAGTCCAAGGCTGTCCAGAAGCACATTAAGAAGATTAAGAAGGCTGTAAAACCCAAAGTCCTTAAGAAGCACGCTAGCAAGGTGAAGAAGGTGGTGAAATCCCAGGCCAAGAAACACGTCCAACAGATTCAGAAAGCTGCCAAGTCCAAAGCCGTGAAGAAGCAGGTGGGTAAACTGAAGAAAGCCGTGAAACCCAAAGCTGTGAAAAAACACGTTGGAAAGATCAAGAAGTTAGCCAAAGCAGAGGTGAAGAAACACGTTGGTCAAAAGAGAACGGCAGCCAAAACCAAGAGAGGAGAAGTTAGCAAAAGGACCAAAGCGGCCCGGGAGAAGACCGATGAGAAGATGAAGAAGATATTGAAGAAGGACAAGGAAAAGCAGCTGATCCAGATGAAGCCGATACCCCAGGAAGTTCACAAGAAGAAACAGAACAAGACAAAGAAGAAGAAGAAGCAGGAGAAGAAGAAAGTCTCCGGAAAAAGAAAGGTAATCGGAGCCAAAGAAAGGTCACATAAGAAAGGTAAAAGTAAGAAACGCCAACAAGAGTCGGAATCAGACGAGTCGGACGACACCGAATAATAGTGATCAGCAATCAGATGCAGGAAGGAGAACAGCCAAAGGCGACAATGTCCTTTCTGAACGACAAGAAGTTTGTTAGCATGGCAGTTTTGGGATCTGAAGAAAACAGATTATTTTAAAAAGGATTTCCTGGCATTTCTCTTATAGATGGTGCTGTACTGCTTCCTGGCGGTAAGGTTTGATATGACATATATGTCTGAATTCCAGGTTTAGCCCAGGTTTACAAAACATTGCCTTTTGCTGATGTATCTGGGGCGGGGCAGAAGGCAGGGAGTTTCTTCTCAAAATATGTGGGTTTCTTCTGGTCTTGAGTAGGGCATAGACCTTCCTCCAATCTATTTTTATATTTCAGTAGGTTTTTTTTTTATTTAAAAAAAAGGTCAATAAAAGAATTCTCTGAAGTCAAGGATGAAGAATGGGATCAGTAAAATATCTTCTCATCTGCCCAAGGAACAGGGAAGAACATTTCAGGAGCTCTTGTTGTAACTGGCATACTTGCTGGTCCGACATTTAACCGAATCTTTAAAAGATGGTTTTGGAGAGTCACCAGAACAGCTCTAATTTCCAAAATTGACATATTTGGTGGGTGAGGTTACTACAAAGTGTCTTTCTGGGGACATCGGGGGCCATTGCTTGTTATGTGGACATAATGTTGATGGGCTCCTGGAAACATCTAGTTGAGGTTTAGGGAATGGGGAAATTCTGTTTTTAGCAGAATTTTCAACTAACCAAATTGATTCTGAGAGAGCATGATTTCTCTCTTTCCCTCTCCTCTCATCTCCTCTCCTCTCCCTCCCTCCCTTTCTCTGTCTCTGTCTGTCTCTTTCTCTCTGTCTCTCTCTCTCTCCCCCCCCTCCCCTCTCTCTGTCTCTGTCTGTCTCCCTCCCTCTGTATCTCTCTCTCTCTCTTTCTCCTCTTTCCCTCCCTCCCTCCCTCTCTGTCTCTGTCTGTCTCTCTCTCTCTGTGTTGTGTGTGTGTAATTCCCCAGAATTATTAACTTGACTTGAGGGGGTATATCCCAATACTTTTTATATCAATGCTGATTGTGATCATGCTAGGCCTGTGCCACTAAGGGGAGCTAGTAACACATCCAAACTTTGCATCAACCCTTTCAAGTTCTTGGAGCCCTCTTACCTTTGAAATACAGAACCTGACTTTCATTGCTTCTACTATTTCTACTGTTTGGAAAAGCTTTGTTTCAACATGTTACAAAAATAATAAAGCTTAGCAGAGGTCCAAAATATTCGACCGGTCCCTCCAAAATAAAATTGAACGGAACCTTGTGATGTTCTAATTGTAGGATGGCTTCCAGAGTTAGCTTTGTTTTGATGAAATGCAGTAGGGAGCAGAAACAATTAGAAAATAGGATTTTGGGTCGCATTGGGAACCCGAAATCATCTAAAAATGTTGGTGATCACAATTCTCGTTATCTTTGACCATTGGTGGAAACTGCTGGCCAACAACATCTAACAAATGACAAGATTGGCCCAACTTGGTCACTCTTTCACAAAACCCCGAAGATCTGATTTTACCTACAGAGTGGGATGCCGCCCATCAAGTGGTGTATTTCACTGTGGTTATGAGGGTTGGAGGGGGAGGGTTATTTCTTTTTTATCATTTTTATATTGAGTTTTCATCTTCGTAAGAACCTCCGGAGTCAATGAGAGTTGGAAGCTCATATACATTTTCATAATCAAATAAAGTCATAGGTGCCATGGAGTGAGTGAAGGCAAAGAAATTACGAAAAATGGGTGACACCAGCACACTGCTGCCATGACTTTGATATGAAGCAGCCAATCTCAAAAAGGCAAGTACACAATGATGATGGCGTTGGTGCCATTTCATTTAGTCACTGGACTGACTCAAGTGGAATCAGTAGCCATGATTAAATGGTCCAGTGGTAAACAATAAACCGATCAGAATAACAATTGAATTGTGGCTAGCGATTCCACTTGTTCCAGAAGCCAAGATCCAAATCTCCTTTTCTCATCAGGCAGCCAAACATGATATAATCCTACCCGAGAATT
This sequence comes from Naja naja, assembly GCA_009733165.1. Classification (NCBI taxonomy): domain Eukaryota; kingdom Metazoa; phylum Chordata; class Lepidosauria; order Squamata; family Elapidae; genus Naja; species Naja naja. The sequence goes on from CM019162.1 coordinate 22,518,182, forward strand.
TCAAAAAGGATTCAAAGCATTGTGAGCCTCAATTAGCAGAGCTTTTAATGCTCACCTGGCAATTGGTTTATCCTTTATTTTTCTTAAGTTTAAGATTTCCACTAAAAAAAGATTCAGTGACTGGAGCCCACCCTCGTTTTAATGACTGGATTCAAACAATAAGCCGTAATGGGGTGGTTTTGACTTTGATAGTCCATTGGGTGGATCTATACCCTTGATGGGACAGAGTCTTCCAGGGAGTATGGTGGAAAAAGTCCAGATAGTAGCCATCACAATGGTCAATGTGTCAACAGAGGCTTAAAATAGCAAGGATGAAGGGTGAAGCAGAAGGGGATGGAGAAAGAAAAGAGGAAGGAGGAGGAGAATGGGAAGGAGGAGAAGAGGGATAGAGAAGAAAGAGAAAATGGGTGCAGAAGAGGAGTGGAAGAAGAGAAGATCGGGACATGCAAGTGATGATATTTAAGAACTTGTGGATTTTGAGAAAAGACAGATGGTGACATTGCCACGCAGATGACCCCAAGATAAGGCCAGCATAGCAATCCAAAGGACCACACCAAGCTGGTTATTCTTCACTGAATTTTTTATTTTACGCTCGCAACTGTTGTTGTTCTTTCCACAATATGGGTCAGCGGATCAGCGTTGCGTTTCCTCCTTAATATATTAGTCAATAAATCCGAACGGATTTTTAATTTGCGAGGGGGAAAGGCAGCGCAGGTTGCAGAGACGAAGCGAGCGACTTCCGATTAGCATGCATGCCAGTGGCACCCAGCCATTCATAGAAAATGTTACATTTCCATAAAGTGTTAGTGCAATTTGTCAGTGGGCTGCAAGGGGAGACGCGGAAAGGGAGGTGGCGTTCTCAGAAAATGCGGCGCCATTCAAGGCCCCCCCGTGCTTCACGCAGCCATCATTCTTAGAAGATCTTCAAGGCAATTGAAAGGAGAACACCTGCCTTAGGACGCTTGCCAAGTAATCTTGTTTTCACTTTGTTTCTCGAGGAGGCTTCGTATTCCACGTGGAATTGGTGGCAGGGAGAAAATTGGCATCGGCTGGGCCCCGTTCAAAGGAAAGGCAGCTCTGAGGAGCATTCGGCATCCTGTTCCTCATTCAGGTGCACATTTGAAGGCTTGTTTGTGACTCCAACCGTGCATCATTATTACCTTTTATTGTCAGAGTACAACATGGGTACAGTGCGATTGGCTGAGCCTCCCTTTGTGCACTTACCCCCAAGCACAACTCACAGTGAGGACAGAAGTCCCTCACCCAGTCCCAAACTTATTATGCTATGTGACCTTGTTGCACAACGTGCCGGCCCCACAAGTCTATCGTACTATGTTGACATGAAGTTATTTCCCACTCAGAAGTCTGACAGCCATGGGTAGAAACTGTTCTTCAGCCTCTTGGTGCAGCTGGCTATGCTTCTATATCTCCTACCCCACCAATGGTAAGAGAGTGAAGAAAGGCTGACCAGGATGTGAATCATCCCTAGATGGAGGGATCTAAATAGAGAGATCAGAAAAGGCAATGCAAGCAACATTGGTGATGTTCTTGTTGATATGTTTACTCTAGAGAAAAGAAGGACTAGAGGTGACATAATAGTGTTGCAGTATCTCAGGGGCTGCCCCAAAGAAGAGGGAGTCAAGCTATTCCCCAAAGCACCTGAAAGCAGGACAAGAAGCAATTGATGGAAACTCATCAAGAAGAGAAGCAACCTAGAACTAAGGAGGAATTTCCTAACAGTGAGAACTATCAACCAGTGAAAGAGTTTGCCTTCAGAAGTTGTGGATGCTCCATCACTGAAGGTTTTTAAGAAGAGGCTGGACAACCATTTGTCTAAAATGGTTATAAGGTCTCCTGCTTAAGCAGGGGGTTGAACTAGAAGACCTCCAAAGTCCCTTCCAACTCTGTTATTCTGATCTCACACTATCTTCATTTATCTGTCTGTCTGTCTATTTTTATCCCATCCACTTTCTCCATACAAGCTAGATTTTTGACCTGCCAAAGTGTTCAGGTGAAATGCTATCTCTCTGTGTGTGTCACCTCCATTTCCTCATTCTTCTGTGTCAAATGCCTCCCAGAGAGGAAAAAAAGAGACTTTTTCTTGAGTTTGCTTAGTTGTTTAAGGACTTTTACATTATTTAAGAGTTCTAAAAGGAGCTGTTTGCTGAAACATCCTCAGTTGCTCTTAGAATACATGAGGCGATTGCTGTACAACAAAAAGCATAATAGGTTTTATTTCCAAGCAACCCTGATAGGAAAACTAGGCTGGCCTTTTTTATTTTGTAAACTTTTCCCAATTGACAAGAGGGCTCAAGCACTGAAGAAAAAAGATATTTGGGTAACTATTTGGTGGTTGTGTCTCACGTACCAGACAAAGTATGTTTGCATAGTTAAAGGTATAAGAACAATAGTCACAAAATAAAAATATTAATCTATAAATATTTTAAACTACCCCAACCTAGGAGGAATTTCCTGACAGTGAGAACAATTAATTAGTGGAATGTGGGTGCCTCAACACTGCAGGTTTTATTGAAGGATTGGGCAGCCATTTGTCTGAAATGGTATGGAGACTCCTGCTTGAACAAGGGTCAGTCTAGAAGACCTCCAAAGTCCTTTTCACCTCTTCTCTTGTTCTGTTACTCTTCATTTCCTCAACTCCTTCCTCCACATGCCCCCAGATCTGGGATCAGTTGACTGGGATCCGTTGACATGATGATGGTCCAGCACTTTTCAATCCAGTTGACACAAGGCGCTAAGAAGATAGTGAAAGATTTCCATCTAGGAGTTTGATTGCATCTAGGAGGAGAGAAGGTGAGTTGAAATTCAAGCCATTCCAGGGGCAGAAGGTTGCAGAAACCTAATCAGGCAAAATAGTCGTTGAGTAAAGGAAATGATATTTGCAGTTCCACACTTCATTATAGGGAAGTAAATACATTATCTAGTTTGTACTATCTGCTGGTGCCATTTTGCACATCATTCCAGAGTGAAATCTCAATGTGCTAATGCACAACCCACAAAGCCATTGTGCGTTGTTTCAGAAATGAAGTCGCACCAAACTCCTCACTACAGAGACTGCTTCATGCAGCAAATGAGACCTATTAAACCCCCAAAGGGGTATGACAAACAGAGAAGAAAGACATTTTTTAAAAAAATTGAAGAAGGTTACGAAGAAGAAATGAGCTATAGAAAACGAATGTGTTGCTGGAGACATCTACAATTCCTCTCACTTCATCTTTCCTCCCAAACCTTGGTTAGGAAAAGCAAAATCCTTGTCTGGGATATAAATTATAATTTAATAATGAAATACACCAAGGGCCAATATCTACTGATTGTTAAGGTTTATGGAGGGTCTCTATATAAACTGCCCATATTCTGGTCAATCTGCATGACAATCTTTTTATTCATTTATTTATGTATAATAGTAGAACATAAAAATCTGCATGATAAAACCAGGAATGGATTTTTCTTACAGATATAAAAATACATCTTCATTGGGATGGTTCATTGGGATGGGTTTTTTAAATTTCCTTGTGGTCTACCACAGGAAGAAGGAACTTGTGGTGAGATGGGTGGGAAGGAAGGAAGGAAGGAAGGAAGGAAGGAAGGAAGGAAGGAAGGAAGGAAGGAAGGAAGGAAGGAAAAAGGGAGAGAAGGAAGGAAGGACGAAAGAAAGAGAGAGAGAGAGAGAGAAAGGAAGAGAAAGAAAGAAAGAGGGAGGGAGGGAAGGAAGAAAGGAAGGAAGGAAGGAAAGAAAGAAAGAAAGAAAGAAAGAAAGAAAGAAAGAAAGAAAGAAAGAAAGAAAGACAGGAAGGAAGGTGGGAACAAAGGAAGGAAAGAAGGAAGGAAGGAAGGAAGGAAGGAAGGAAGGAAGGAAGGAAGGAAGGAAGGAAGGAAGCTAAACTCTCCCTCTCAATCTATTGAATATCTTAAAAGGTGGCAGGACATCTCCCAATGATCTTGAAAAGATAATTCAGGATCAGGTGTGTGTGGCAAGGCTTCCTAGTGTGACTAGGTAATTCCCTGTCTAAATTGGGGAATTGAGAGGAAAACTCCCAAAAGGAGAGTGGCAAGTAGAGTTAATTCAGCATGGTGCCAATGGGCAGGAGGAAGAGGGATTCTTAATCTGATATGTTAATGAAAAGGGCTACCAGACCCTTCGGAAGGAGTTTTGGCTATCACACTCCCTATAATCATTATCACCACTAACAGCTCTTGCATTGCAAAACATATGCAAATGGCCCTAATCAAGGGCAACTTTCTGACTTAATCAAAACATCCCCATCTAATCCATTTTTTTTTTTTTTGGCTAGCTGAGGGAATTCTGGGAGTTGAAGTCCACACATTTTAGAGTCCCCCCAAGGTTGAGAAACACTGATCTAATCTCTCTGTTGACTCAGTGCTGCAATCTCAAGTAAGAGGAAACTTCTCTTATTTATTTTTTTCTGCACAGTTTCTCTGCAAAAGCCATGGTTAATTCTAACTGTCCTTGGAGATCCCGATCCAAGGTTTTCTATCTGCAAAGGGCTGCAACCAAGCAGATCATTTCTCTTTTCATTAATTTTTCCTCTCTGGTTCTTTTTTTTTTTTTAAAGCACTTGGATCTTCAAAAACTCCTAACAGTAGTTGGAATAGAATAGAACAGAATTGGAAGGGACTTTGAAGGTCTCCTGCTCAAGCAGGAGACACTATATAATTTCAGACAAAGGGGTTGTCCAATCTCTTCGAAGAAGCTTCTCCGTTAATTGTAGATACTCCCAAATCCAAGCTGTGATGCTCTGTGTGATTTATACCATTCAAGGGGCATGCAAAAATAATAATAATAGTTTGCATATACACTTATAACCTTTTCTTATTTGCATTGAAAAAAAATCTTATTAGCACACAGACAAATGTTCATTCTTGATAGCCATGTGTCGATCAGGATACAGACTTAAATGCATAGTTCAGAAATACATTCTCTCTTGCTGCGTCCTCTTACCAGACGAAGAACAATTAGAAAAGACCTGCTAATATGGTCTTTTGGGCCTAAACAGCTTTAATACCATTTCCTTATCTGCGATCAACTTTATTATGGACGTCTAATTATATAGAAATGTGGGAATCACAATGTTAGACACATTTAACCTTCTTTGATCTCCCAGCATCCTTTGCAGCCAAGAGGCTGAAGGAGAGGCCAGGGCTGACGGACTGATAACCGAATGAGTGATTATCCGCCGTGTTAATGGACAATGATATAGGAAATTCTTCCATATGTACGGAATATTAATGAGGAGCTGCACACGCGAAGATAAGACTTTGAGAAGTTCTCAGGAGCAGTTGCAAGCTCGCTGCAAAAAATAATGCAGTGGGGTAAGGTGCCAAGAATTACACAATCCCTCCCTAGGAAAGGTGGAAGGGGGTTATTTTGGTTGCCCAGGGTGGACAATGCAGATCTGAAGAGGCCACAGTTCTCTTTGGGCTATAAGTACAAAGTCCCATAATACAGAAGGGCTGTAGAACAGACAGAAGCATAGAGTTGGCTTGCTAGAAAGGACCTGTTCATCAATCAACCCTGTCTGCGCAGAGATAACTTTTCACATCGTTTTGACTTGAGCTGCTCAGAAATGAAAAACCTTAAAAATCAGAAAAACCTATGGAAATATTTGTCATAAACACCTCCACCCATGTACACTTCCCCAACTACACACACACACACACACACACACACATACACACCCCAACCACAAGGAAGGGAAAAAACAATTGCTGAGATTTGTTAAGCAAAAATGGTTGTGATCAACAAATCAAGAAGTAGCTAATTGACTTGAAGGCATACTTAGCTCTAGTATGTTTGTAAAGCACCTGTTAATGGGCCAATTGGAATTTCACACACACACACACACACACACACACACACAGATACCTTTACAGATTTGCCCATCCAGTAACACCTAATTATCAACAATGGATTTCTGAGTTTCCAAGCAGAGGCATAAAGTTCTCTGTAAAAAAAAAACCACCAAAAATTAATGAGGTGTTAGATGTCACCAAAATATTCTTCTTAGCTGGAAGAGAAATAGTCCCTGTGAACTATTATTTTTATTTCACCCCGAGATGTAGTTAGTTTCTAGCCTCTTTCTCAGTCATTTTTCAAAGCAGCTTTGCAGGAAAACCTGGTTGCCAAGTAGAAATGGTTTTTAATGTGAGCTGTTGAAATTAAAACAAAAGGCAGCATGCTTCAAAAATATGACCTAGGATGGGTGGAAAAGTGAGCGGAGGAAGAGCAGCTCAAATCCAGATTTCACTGGCTCAGTTCGCAAGTCCTACAAGCCACAGAATGAAAAAGCAAAAAAAAAGGAGTCATCGGTTTGGGGAAATGGCAAGCAGAATTCATCTCAAATCAAGAAGAAAGAGAAGTTTTGCTGGGTTTTAAAGATTTAGCATTCGCAACTGAGCTCCTTGAGTGGAGCCCCCATCAATTAATTTCAAGGAAATGTTTCTCCAACTGTAAATGGCTATAAAACTACAAATGTTAACCTAGTGACTGCATAACATTTTTGGCAGCTTCACAACATGCAGTCATTTTAAGGCTTTGCAGAGAAGAAGTGTGAAGTGCTGTTGCTGAACCCAAACAAAGCCAACATGATGAGGATGTTAGGCTCTAAATCTCTGCTGGCTCCTTCTGGCTGATGGGCAAATCAACCCATGATCATCGCTGGGATTTCAAGCAATTTGGTAAGTCCCAAGCAAACCTTGCTGTAAAGAAGTCAACTCTTTTTTTAAAAAAAAAGTTTTATTAAGTTTTACTGTAGCATCCTCTACAAGGAAAATAAAGATTTTTTTTTAAAAAAATGGAAGTGTAAGATAAAGGAGAAAAAAAAGGGTTGACTTCTTTTTACTTTCCAACTTTCCAACACAGTAAAAATCAATCAGAATAGAGCTGAACAGGCCTCTATTCGACCTTCCAGTGGCAGGCAGTTCTGCAAGTTAAGCACAGATTCTACCTACAGATACCTCTGTTTTGACTCTTCTCTGTCTCTTCTGAGTCCATCTATTAAGGTGGCCTTAGGAAAAGACCTTCTGATTTTCTTCAACAAAAACAACACAACTCTGGCCTCCAAAAATGACAAGCCAAGACCCACAAAGCCTAAAAAGGCCTTGCTTCACATTTAGAGAGAGAGAGAGAGAGAGAACCACAGTAGCCTTAAACAAAGGGGATTGACTGGATGACCCTCACTAGGTAGGGGCAGATATTTCTCTCTCTGGGAATGTATCTGCCAAATAAAACTCTGCATTGGTGACAGGAAGGGCTTCCAGCCAGCAAACACTTAATTTCATTCAGTTGCCCAGACTCCATCCCGCTAGGGATTATGGGGTCATTAAAAGAGGAGGAGGATTGACTGGATGACCTTCAGGTTCCTTCTTCAAAAGTACGCCCACCTGTCTTCTTTTAAAAGAAACACACACACACACACACAAACAGGGGAAAGAGGAGACTTCTGGCTTCTCCCAAACCAAATGATCCCGAGACAGCAGCCAGCTTCCAACCCTCTCCTCCTTTTGAAATGTAAAAAGTTGAGAAACATAATTAAACTTGGAGGGGCATTAACATTTATATAAAATATAAACCCTGTTGCTTATCCTGAAATGCCAAACAAATTACGATGGGGAACATTATATAAAGAGAGAGAGAGAGAGAGAAACGCACGCAGGAGAAGCTGAAGCAGAAAAGAGAAGCGTACTTACTTATCAGGGGTAATATTTGAAATTATTGCTGTTACTACAACTCTAAATTGCGTAAGATGCCTTAAATACGGGGCCCGAACATTTACATACTGATTTCATGAGCAAAGCAAAAGGTATTTGCCAGTAACAGCGAAGGACTCAGCAATTTTATTGTCTGAATAATCCTGGTTCGCTCTGATATGAAAATTCAATTATTTTAGAACTGGCCCACTCATTAAATTTTGACAAGGAGGACATGCACAGGGGGAGCGTGGTGGCTTCGAAGGAAAAAAAAAACTTGGTGCTCATTTTGCTCTCAAGAAGAATTTGAAAATGCAGGATTTTTATAGGACAAGATTATCTGTAGGTGCGCTCTCTCTCTCTCTCAAATGCATTGTAATAAGCAACATGGGTAACTTTATAGATATCCAACTTCATTTGTGGCAAAAAAACACGTTAAAACACACACACACAATCTCCAACCTTCTTACAGGAGTTTTTTTTTCTCATTTTCTTCTGCCTTCCTTTTTTTTCCTTGTATGGGGTGGGACAGAGATTTCTACATGTTTTTACCACCTGGGTTAAGGCTGTTTCCTCTGGGAACTCCTTCACACCCTCCTTTAATTGTGTTTTCTTTTATATTTAGATGAACTTGCCTTTCAAAATAACTTTGCATTTGCAAAACACCTGGAGCTAAATCCTTTTTTTTTCTTTAGGAGATTCCCCAATTCCTGTTGTTTTATTTTAGTGTAGCAACAGAAGAACCTCATCCGTTGTCCATGCACAAGTCAATGTCTCTCTATATTAGATTTTTCTAAACTGGAAAGCATTAGCTCTGAGTCTTGAAAAGCTGAATTTTGCTACCTGTGCAACATTGCACCAATTATACTTTTGAGAAAGTGCTTCCCAATCATTCTGGCTCCGTCTCATAGGCAGCTTTCAAGCAACCCTGTGAGGAAAATTTTGGTTTGGAGAGTGAATTAAAAGCATTCCAAATGGACTGCCCTTCTCTAACCTCATGCCTTCTGGGCATGCCGTGATGGGTGGACAAAGCCTAAGATTAAAAGATGCAAACAAGAAACAGTGGACGGAAATTAATCAAGGAGAAACCCACCCTGGAATTGAGCAGAAACTTCCTAACACTGAGGACAATTCACCAACTCGCCTCCGGAAGTTGTGGTTGCTTCATCACGGGAGGTTTTTAAAAAGACAATGGACAGTCGCTTGTCTGAAATGGTATAGGATCTCCTGCTTGAGCAGAGGGCTGGACTAGATGACCTGTAAGGTCCCATTCAGCTCTATTCTAATTCAATGACTGTTCGATGGATGTGCCATCAAATCAACGTCAATAGAACAATAGAATTGGAAGGGGCCTCAAGCAGGAGACCCTATGGTTGTCCAATATCTTCTTTAAAACCTCCAGTGTTGGACCAACCACAACTTCTGAAGGCAAAGCCATTCAACTGGTTGATTGCTCACACTGTCAAGACATTTCTCCTTGGTTCTAGGTTGGTTCTTTCCTTGGTTAGTTTCCATCCATTGCTTCTCCTCTTGCCTTCTGGTGCTTTGGAGAATAGATTGACACCAACCATATGGATAGATGATCTCCATGGTGATGTGTCCCCAGCCAGGTCTTTCAAGTCTTCCAATGTGACCTCATCTCCGTGGTCACTAAATCACTTCACCTTGTTGCTGATTGTCCTCTCCTTCTCATTTCTGTTTTTTTTTCTCTTGACTTCCCCACTCCTTTAATCACCACAAATTTCAACAATAGATGAAAAAGGGATGGTGTGTTTTCCACATCAACCTATTGAGGTGGGGGGGGAGATATATACAGGTTCCATTCTGCTTGAATCCAAGTTTGGTGGACAAAAAGTACATTATTCCAGAGAAGAATCATGATGTAATTCTTAGAGGTGAAGATGTTCAAAGGAACCTTGAAAAAAAAAACATTAAAGTTTTATTCCTTGAGATTTGAGAGGGAGGGAGTTTCAGGGAAGAACTATCAGTAATCTCAATTGCTTGAAAATAATTGGTTTATCTTTTTTTTTTCCCCTTCCCTCTCTTTATCCCTTTCTCTCTTCTAAATTCAATTAACGGTTGTGAAGGTCATATGCTTTCTTGATCTCTGATCTATCTGGGGTGTCATTCAGTCAGAAGATAGTCTTTGCTTTACCTTGATAGAGAGCAAAAAATTCCCCTTACCATTACTATTTATATACATTTATTCTCATCAGCTTCAATCAATCCAATGCAGGCTGGAAACCAAGCACCATCACCGTCACATTTAATTTTTCAGTGCCTGTTGTAATTTGGAACGGCCACAAAAGGAACGGATGGAAGTCAAGAACTCCCTGTGGTTGATTTCCCAACTTTTCTGCCTAGAGGAGAGAAAGAGGGACCGTGTTAAAATCTCTCCAGGAAGAATAAAAACCTGGGTCTCCCTCTGCCCTGAACTCAGCACTTGCAACATTATAAGACATTGGCATCCCCGTCTGTCTGTCTGTCTGTCTGTCTGTTCCTCCCCTTCCCGTGGGTGTATGTGGGTGTCCAGGTATGTGTCTCAGCTGAGCCATTGGGAAGGGGACCTTGGAGGTCTTCTAGTCCAACCCCCTGCTTAGGCAGGAACCCCTATACCACTTCAGACAAATGGTTGCCCAACATCTTCTTAAAAACTTCCAGTGTTGGAGCATTTACAACTTCTGGAGGCAAGTCTTTGCACTGATCAATTGTTCAAACTATCAGGAAATTTCTCCTTAGTTCTAGATTGTTTCTCTCCTTGATTAATTTCCATCCATGGCTTCTTGTCCTGCCTTCAGGGGCTTTGGAGAATAGCTTGGCTCCCTCTTCTTTTGGGGGGCAGCCCCTGAGATATTGGAAGACTGCTATCATGTCACCCCTGGTCTTTCTTCTCATCAAACTAGACATCCCCAATTCCAGCAACTTACTATTTGGGAAAGCTATGGCAAATCTAGACACCATATTAAAAAGCAGAGACATCCCACTGCCAACAAAAGTGCATATAATCAAGGCTATAGTTTTCCCAGTGGCAATGTATGGCTGGGAAAGTTGGATCATAAGAAAGGCTGAGAATGGAGGCCTTTGAACTGTGGTGCTGGAGAAAACTCCTGCGAGTCCCTTGGACTGCAAGGCCACCCAACCGGTCAGTCTTAACTCTTTAGAAGGCCAGATCCCAGTGGTGGGATTCAAATTTTTTTCACTACCGGTTCTGTGGGTGTGGCTTAGTGGGCATTGCAGGGGAAGGATACTGTAAAATCTCCAGTCAGAGGAAGTATTTGCCAATTCTCCAAACTACTCAAAATTTCTGCTACCGGTTCTCCAGCACTGGTCAGAACCTGCTGAATGCCACCTCTGCCAGATCCTGAAGATGAAACTCCAAGACTTTGGCCACTTCATGAGAAGGAAGGACTCCCTGGAGAAGAGCCAAATGCTGGGAAAGATGGAGGGCAAAAGAAGAAGAAGGGGATGGCAGAGAAGGAGGGGGCTGGATGGAGTCCCTGAAGCAGTTGGCGTGAGCTTAAATGGACTCCAGAAGATGGTGGAGGACAGGAAGGCCTGGAGGAACGTTGTCCATGGAGTCACAATGGGTTGGATACAACTTTGCAATGATGAAGAAGAAGGAGAAGGAGAAGGAGTTCTAGGTAAGCAGATTTTTCTCCTGAGCTACTTTCTGTGGGACAGAAAGAAAATGGAATTTAGGATAATGGAATTCAGCCGCATGCTAAATTGTAACCAGGTTTCTATCGGGACATTGGAGACAATGGGAATGGCATTCATATCCTGGCTTTGCAAAGAGCAAGCAATTAGGTAACTTAAGACTTTAAAAATAACTTAAAACAGCCATTGAAACCAGCTAATGTCCCCGGACCTTCTCCGGCGATGTGGGCAGACTGGCAGCCTTTTTGAGAGGGAAATTACGGGCAAGGTGTGTGTAGTCATATCTGCAAAGTAGAGATCTGTCATTTTTTGGTCATTATGCACAAATGCTGCAGGATTGAATATCTCTTTCCCACAAATTCAGAGGTTCCGAGCAAAGAGAGAGGAACGGTGTAATGTTACCGCTCAATTGTGTTTGCATTCGGCATTCACAATCCTCCCTTGGCAAAGTCAGGTTTGTGCATCTGCCAAGAAGCATCTCTCACAAAGGCAACAGGGGACCCCTTGGTTTTACACAACACCAGCGTGTCTTCCTCACCCCCACCTCCTTCCAGGAGATTTTAGGCTTAATTGGCTAAATGATAGCAAGCCTTTGGAGAGCCCCACTGGATTAAAAAAAAACCTTGAGACTCTCTTTTTTTAATTATTTCCCAAGACAAAAGGAATATGTTAACTCTGTCTCGTGTTTGTCCCACATCTCCCCACACTGTATTCCAATGAAGATTGGGTGTGTCTTGCAGATATGCACCCTCCCTAGAGACTATCAAGTATGGAGAAAGTATTAAGTTGCCCCAAGAAATTTTGCAAGATGCCCTGGAAAAATTAATAAAGTGACTTGAGTGTCTCCATCTATGGTTATTTCTGTTCATTTTCCTTTTCTCTGATTCTTTTTTCTCTTTCAGCCATGGAAAGAAACTCCAGAGCCTATCCATTATTTTGTAAACTTCTAATAAGTCTGGATATGTGTGTGTGTGTAGTATTTAAAGACTTGTGTTCTGACAGATGAACACAATTCAAAATGCACTGAAGATGTCTCCTTGAATGGTAATGAAACATTTGCAACCAAATTGCCAAGCTCAAACCAACAGCCTAAATATATATATATATATATATATATATATATATATATATATATATATATATATATATATATATATATATATATATATATATATATATATATATATATTTCCTCCATTTAATAAATACATTGGAGCTGAGTACAACACAATCATTGCAGTATGTTTATGAGGTGTAGAAATATCCTAAAAGAGAAATGCAAAGTGTCACATTCTAAAGCTCAAGGAGACATTCAAATATCTTTTAGCTTGCCTTGAATCTGCACAAAAAATGGAAATTTAAAGATCTGAATAAAACTCTAATTTCTATCTCTTCAATAACAGAATTGTTCAAAAATCCAAGGGCTTTAGTTAATCTCTTTGCTTGAGAAATTACAGATCAGGGGTTTCTAAATACCTGTGAGTTAAAAAAAATTTATAACAAAGAAACTATCCCAATTCTTATATGACAGAGATTTTTCCTCCCTCCTGAGTTGAGTTGGGGAAATTTTCTCCCTGAATTTAAACAGATTCAGAATTCAGCAGTTTTAACGTGTTGATGAAATTTAAGCACACAACCTTTTGGGAACTAAAGTGGGCACTTAGCCTTTGTGTTTTATCCTGTGAATTTGTGATCCTTCACTGAGAAAACCTTACATTTCTGATCTCCACTGGCTGCTACTAAAACAAGTTTCATATCTAGGATATTTTAAAAAGTCTTTGAATGTCACAATTCTCTGTGCTGGGATCAATAATAGTAGAGGAACATCCATAAAACATAGTTTATTCATCCCTCTTTGCAATGCACAATGACCAAGGAGTTTTAGATGCATCCAATCAGATCCGCCAACTATCCCCGTTTTTGAGGTGAGAATTATTGGTGGATCTAAGGACTCAACCCAAGGATGGATTTTTATGACCTATTTTCACCCGGAGGAATAATATGTGTCCAATTACCTCTGCTTGGACAACAGGAACAGCCACAATTCTCTGTGCTGGGATCTATAATGGTAGAGGAACATCCATAAAAGATATTCTTATTTTTCATCCATATATTTTCATCCAATGTGTTCGTCCATAAAATTCTTCATGGATGAGAAGCGAAACGTCTTCAAAGAACAACAAGTAAAGTCCAGATGCCTCCTGCAAAAAGCACCTTTGGGATAACCATGACCTGGAGGATGGAGGATCTCTTCAGACTTTTAGTTGTACAATTTGGGATGGACATCCTTGGAATGGTGTGGGGGTAGGAATAGATTTCCAGAGGGGAAAAATTGCAGAACCATTAGCGTTACTAGAAGACACAGATAAACCTCCAAGTGGCCTCAAGGACCCTCTAAAAGGATGCAAATGACCAGCTGTGACTGCAAGGAGAATAAATCCTTCCATTCTCCACCATCAGAACGGAAGAAGCTTCATGGATAAGGAGTGAAATCTCTTCAAAGAAAAACCAGAAAGTCCAGTTGCCTCTTGAAAAAAAAAGCACCTTTGGAACATCCATGACCTGGAGGACTGAGAATCTTCATGGACATCCATAAAATATACTTTATCCATCCCGCTTTGCAAAATACACAATGACCAATGAGTTTTAGATGGCTCCAACCAGGTTCACCAAGTATCCTCTCTTTTGTTGGGGATTATTGGTGGAACTGAGGATTCAACCCAAGGCTGTATTTTATGTCCTGTTTTTCACCTGGAGAATTACTCTGCATCCAACGACTTCTATTTGCTTGGAAAACAGCAACACACAAACAAGGGTTGGTTTGTTTTCGTTTTTTGGAACGGGCCCATTATTTTTAGCAGTGATGTTAACAGTTGACTTGAGAATCCAGACTCTTCCTCTGCCCCTCTGGTTTTCTTTTCTGCCCTCGCTGCTTTCCCTGATCAGATATTTATAATACGCGGAATATCAACAATAGCTTTCATGAGCTTATTGTCAACTTTTGTATGAAGCAATCTCCCCTTCAATGATGTGATTCTGGAATGCCGCATCGTTTCTTTCTTCCTTCCTTTTGTGCCAGGTCTGGATTCTTGTCTGAATGACACAAAATGATAACAAGACAAGTTTTCAATTGTTCATTATGGCTTTTCAGCTGTGTGATTCATTGTCCCTCGGGTCTTCTGGGGAGGAAAGGGGAAGAAAAGGTTGGAAAAGTCTGCACAACATCAGTAGGTAAGTAAGTAAGTAAGTAAGTAAGTAAGTAAGTAAGTAAGTAAGTAAGTATATTTTATGTTGCAGAATGCAAGTCAGTATAAACTGTTTCAACTCCTACCCTCAAAACGACGCAATAGAGTACTGCACACCACAACAACCAGACACAAGGACAGTTTTTCCCCAAAAGCCATCACTCTGCTAAACAAATAATTCCCTCAACACTGTCCAACTATTTACAAAGTCTGCACTACTATTACTATTAATCTTTTCATCACTCCTTATCATCCATCCCCTCCCACTTGTGACTGTATGACTGTAACTTTGTCGCTTGTATCCTTACAATTTATATGGACTGTTTCCTAGTACGATTTGATTGCTTATTGTACCCTATGACTATCATTAAGTGTTGGACCTGATGATTCTTGACAAAAGTATCTGTTCCATTATGCACACAGAGAGCATTTGCACCAAGACAAATTCCTTGTGCGTCCAATCATACTTGGCCAATAAAGAATTCTATTCTATTCTATTCTGTTCTGTTCTGTTCTATATTCTCTTCTATTATTTTATTCAATTCTATTCTTATTGTACCCTATGACTACTATTAAGTGTTGTACTTTATGATTCTTGACTCTTGACGAATGTATCTTTTCTTTTATGTACACTGAGAGCATTTGCACCAAGACAAATTCCTTGTGTGTCCAATCACACTTGGCCAATAAAGAATTCTATTCTATTCTATTCTATTCTATTCTGTTCTGTTCTGTTCTATATTCTCTTCTATTATTTTATTCAATTCTATTCTTATTGTACCCTATGACTACTATTAAGTGTTGTACTTTATGATTCTTGACTCTTGACGAATGTATCTTTTCTTTTATGTACACTGAGAGCATTTGCACCAAGACAAATTCCTTGTGTGTCCAATCACACTTGGCCAATAAAGGATTCTTTACGTTCTACATATCATTCTGCTAATGTAGTAGCAGGCAGGGGTGGGCTTCAAAAATTTTAGCAAGGGGTTCTTTGCCTGATTGCTGGGTGGGCATGGCAGTTGGGACATTGCCAAACAAGAGGGATGCTAAGGGAGTCACACTGGCCATTTTTGCCAAAGTTGTGAAGCAAATCATTGCATTATTGCGTCTATTAAGAAAATGTTAAACATTTGAGAGAAGGAGGAGGAGGGGGAGCGGGGAGGGAAGAGGAAGGAGGAAGGAGGAAGGAGGAGGAGGAGGAGGAGGAGGAGGAAGGAGGAGGAGAAGAGCCCTGTGGTTTTTGATGCTCTCTGAGCTTGAATGTTTTCCTGCAGACCTTTCATTACCAAACTATGTATCATCATCATCAGTGCTAGGAGGGAGGAAGAGGAGGAAGAGGAGAGCCCTGTGGTCTTTGATGCTCTCTGAGCTTGGTTGTTTTCTTGCAGACCTTTCATTACCCAACCAGGTATCATCATCAGTGCTACAGTACATGGAGCACCATTTCCAGGATTCCACAGTTATCTTTTTTTGTAACAGGCCCTCACAGCTACCTCAGATCCTTGGCCAGGAGCTACAATTGCTTAGTTGTTGTTGTTTTTTTAATCAGACAGTGTAAAAAAAAAATCATAATTATTTTCCCTCTTCCCTTTGCGTGCTCAACCCTTCCTGCCCAGAAGGATTATCCGTCCTTCTGCGTGGAGAAAAATTCTGGAACTTTTAGGTTGTGGGGTTTTTTTTTTCCTTTCTTCCCCTTTTAAAACCAGGAAACCAACTTTAATTAAACCATCAGTAACTGGACTTAATTATCCTCGACAGTATTTAATTAATGTTTTCATAGACCCCTCACGCAATTAAGGCTCCTTTAATAAGACCTTTTGTGACATTAAGACGTACGACCTTTATCTCCCTTATCAAGCCACCATTGACAATCCAGATTTGTCATATTTTTTTTCACTAAAAGGTTTGAGCTCAATAGAAGCCGGGGGCCGAGAGAGAAATTTAATCTGCAAATGTTTGTTTCTCCCTCCCGCCCACCCCATCTTCCTCAAAGTCTAATAAGTCAACCCATTTAATTAGCAAGGGTAGGACAACTGTATTCTCCTTTGCTCCTAATTATCAATAATTAAAAAAAAAGAGAGAGAGATTATTCCGTCAGAATCAGGGGCTTTGCGCCTGCGTGCAGGGGAGCAACAAAAAGTGATTGCTAGCAATCTCTGATTAATCATGGTAAGGGATTCAGTCTTTCAGATCGGGCAGGGAGGGAGCCAGACGCTCCTATTCATAATATTCCGGTCCTTTGGAGAATAAAACAAAAGCTTTTGTTTCTTTCCTAAACGAATTAATGACTTCTGAAACCAAGAGGCCAGAGGAGGGCCTCTTGCCATGAATCCCGTGGTTACAGAACCCGCTAAAGGGCAGGCAGTCTTCAACGTATGACCGCAAGCAACGTCGTTAAGCAGAAAAACAAAATGTGCGAAGCGAGTTTGGTCCCAGGCCACGACTTCTCTCGCTGCCATTTGTGAAGCCCATCCCAGCAGTTGTCCCATTCGTGAGACAGCGGTTCAGTGAATCTGCTTTCCCCGTGGACTTTCCCTGTGGACTTCCCCGTGGACTTTGCGGTTCAAGAGGTCGCAAAATGTTGTGGTTTGCTGGCAGGAGGTGCAGATGGCTGAGGTCTCGGAGAGCGAGGACTCAGATGAGGGCCTGCGTGTGATGCAGGGATAGGGCCAGGACCATCAGGGAGTGGAGTGCGGCCTTCGGAGATTGTGGAGGCTGGCAGCAGTGAGGAAGAGGCCTCCAAGGAGCCTGTGCCCAGTGCACGTGCGCGCATGGCTGCTCGAAGGAAAGAGCAGCTGCAGCAGCACAGGCAACTCAGGAGTAAGGCTGCAAGGTGATGGCCCCTCCCTTAAGAGATAAAAGCCAGCTGAGAAACTGGCTTTTCTTTGCAGGAAGCAAAAACGTTTTTGCACTCAAGCCTTGTGGACGTTCAGAGCATCTTAGTTTGTGTTTGGAGACTCTTTGATTTATTGTTTAGTAATTTTATCTGGTGTTCTTGGCAGCCTTGCAAAAACTTGGCAAGGCTCTTCCTTATCAGAGCTAATTATTTGGAAGCAGCCTTTTATTTTTATTTATTTATTTATTTATTTGTTTGTTTGTTTGTTTGTTTATTTTGTCAATCGCTTACAAGGATAAACATAGTCCTGAATACATGAAATGAATACATATAAGAAAAATAAAGAAAAAAAAAGAGGACAGGGACGGTAGGCACGTTGGTGCGCTTATGCCCGCCCCCTACAGACCTCTTAGGAAAGGGGTGAGGTCAATAGTAGACAGTCTAAGGTTAAAGTTTTTGGGGTTTGGGGAAGAAACCACAGAGTCAGGTAGAGTATTCCAGACATTGACCACTCTGTTGCTGAAGTCGTATTTCCTGCAGTCGAGTTTGGTGCGGTTAACCTTGAGTTTGTATCTATTGTGTGCTCTTGTATTGTTATGGTTGAAGCTGAAGTATTCATTGACCAGAAGGACATTGCAATGTATGATTTTATATACTATACTTAGATCAGACCGAAGGCGGCGTAGTTCTAGGTTTTCTAGGTCTAGAATTTCATCTGTGAAATTCTAGAATTTTATCTGTGAAGAAACAGGATTCCTAAATGAAACAGTAAAAGGTTGTGCTGGTACCTTTGTCTTGTGTTTACTCTCTTGGAACCAGGTTTGGGTCAGAACACAAAAGCAGAGCACATGACACATACCCCCTGGGACACTGCAACCGTCATAAATGCGAGTCAGTTGGCAAGCATCCGAATTTGGATCGCGTGAACATGGTTCTTCATTCTCTCACTGAAGATGTCACCCACTCCCTTGCTGTTTTTAGCACTTTGATTTGAAGACATTTTATGTAGAGATTATATATAAGTTTGGAGCACCAGGCTTCTCTAAGCTTCTCCTTCTCAACTTTATTGGTGTGCTTGAGGTTGAGTAAAGGAGATACGTGCTCACCAGGGAAGTTTCGTGTTTTCAGTGGCTGAGTTATTTCTCCTGGTAAGAACAGTTGTTTGGTAAGGTTCAACATCGAATGTAGGAGAACTGCACACAACTGTGGAAATCTTTACCATGTTTTCATCCCAACATCCTACATATATTTTTTTTTAATTACATTTATATGCCGCCCTTCTCCGGAGACTCAGGGCGGCTTACAATTTTTTGGGATACAACCCAGTGTGCTCAGCAATAGCCTTCCTTCCATTGTATATGCCTGCTTATTATTAAGCGGCATTTTTACAAGGTCAGCTAATTGCCCCCAACAATCTTGGGTCCTCATTTACCTACCCCGAGAGGATGGAAGGCTGAGTCAGCCTTGAGCCTGGTGGGATTCGAGCCTACAGTAATTGTAGACAGCTGGATCTTAAGAACAGGCATTTAACAGCCTGAGCCACCAAAGCTGATTATTGGCACAAACTTACCTACAATGACCACTTTATAGCCTGTGTCCTTGTACAGTCCCTTTTATCCCACTGCCAGACAACTGTTGAAGCATCTGCAAATCACCTCTAACTACTCCAATTGTTACGTATTCTCCTTTCAAAAAGTAATATCGATGCAATTTATTTATGCGATGGTTTGAAAAATTGGAATAATGGTCATAAGTCATTGCACAGTTATGAGGGCCCGTTGTAACTTTCAATGGTCACTAAATGAACTGTTGTAAGTCAAAGACTACCTGTATCTGAAGATACAACCTCTTTCATCATAAGTGAATCCATATTGGACCACATTTTGGAAAGATGGGAGTGCTGTGTAAGAAGTTAGCACCCACCGCTCTCCTAGAAAAATGAAATATCCTAGGAAATATTAAAAAGGCAGAA
>CM019162.1:22538619-22588052 GCA_009733165.1 Naja naja
AAGGAGGAGTGAGAGAGAGAGAGATGTAGATACTGTTTTCTTTATCGAGCATGTCAATGCTGGTAATAAAATCAGGCTATCAAGGGAAGCCCCCTCCCCCAATTCGGAAAAGGGAAGAGCAGCGCAGCAAGAACGCAGCGAGAACGCAGGGCATGAAAGAGCTCAACTGTTGGCCAGAAGTTTATCAGGAGTGACAATTCTCACAGTGCTTAATCAAACAGCCAAGACAAGGAGCAGCGGAGACGAGGAGAGCCGCTGGGTTTGGGGGACAACAAAAGCAAACAAGCTGTCTCGTCAGGACATGTCACTGTGTCAACTTCCCAGCGGCTGAATGCCTGCAACCGGGACGGAGCGATGGAGAATTAAGGAGTCAGATCCGAGCAGCCTTTCCAGGAAGATTTAATACTTTCCCACCATTATCCCAGCCAGCAGCTCAAAAACCAAGGATCTGACTTGGCCAACCGAAAGCTGGCTTGTTTTTCAACCAAGAAGCAGACACAACTTGACATCCCCTGGCAACGGGTGTGCTGGGTTCAGAGTTCCCACAAGACACTAAGCCATGGTTCTCAAACCCCCCACACACACACCCTGTTGTGGTTCACCAGAAGCAGGTGTGGATGGCTGAGGTCTCGGAGAGCGAGGACTCAGATGAGGGGCCTGCGTGTGATGCAGGGATGGAGTCAGGACCATCAGGGAGTGGAGCGCTGCCTTCGGGGATTGTGGAGGCTGGCAGCAGTGAGGAAGAGGCCCCTGAGGAGCCTGTGCCCAGTGCACATGCACTCAGGGCTGCTGGAAGGAAAGAGCAGCTGCAGCAGCACAGGTGACTCAGAAGTAAGGCTGCAAGGTAATGGCCCCTCCCTTAAGAGATAAAAGCCAGCTGAGAAATGGGAGTTCTTTGCAGGAAGCAAAGACGTTTTTGCACTCAAGCTCTGTGGAAGTTTGGAATATCTTGGTTGGCATTTAGAGACTTTTTGTGTTTGAAATATTTCTTGGCAACTTTATCTAGTGTTCTTGGCAGCCTTGCACCACCTTGGCAAGGCTTGTTCTTATCAGAGACCATTAGTCTGAAACAGCCTTTTAACCGGGAAGGAATGGAATTCGTAAAGAATCATTAAAAGGTTTTGCTGTTACCTCCCTTTCGTGTTGGTTTCCTTGGAACAAGGTTTGGGTCAGAACACACCCCTAATCCTGATTGGCTAAGTCACGATGACATCATTGGGGTGATGCCTTCTTAGGACTTCCCAACCAGCTCACAGAAATAGATCCCCAAACAGAATCGGAATAGAGCTGGAAGGGACCTCAAGGTCTTCTAGTCCAGTCCTCTGTTCATGCAGGAGATACCATTTCCAGATAGTGGTGGGATTCAAACATTTTTACTATCGGTTCTGTGGGTGTGGCTTGGTGGGCGTGTCATGGCTTGGTGGGCGTGGCAGGGGAAGGATCCTGCAAACTCGCCCTTCCCTCCCCACCCCACTAACCTGCTTTCCAGCTCCGTTCTCCTGTGCAGGGCAACCAAAGAAGACCCAGCCAATCAGCTGGGACTCAATGGGAGGCGGAGCATAGATGGGGGGGGCCAGTCAGAGGTGGGATTTGCCAGTTCTCCCAATTACTCAAAATTTCCGCTACCGGTTCTCCAAAACTGGTCAGAACCTGCTGAATACCCACCTCTGATTTCAGACAAGTGACTGTCCAGTCTCTTCTTAAAAACCTCCAGTGATGGAGCCCCCATGACTTCTGGTGGCAAGTTGTTCCACTGGTTAATTGTCCTCCCTGTTAGGAAGTTTCTCCTCAATTCCAGGTTCCTTCTCTCCTTGATGAGTTTCCATCCATTGTTTCTTGTCCATCCTTCAGGTGCTTTGGAGAATAATTTGACCCCCTTCTTCTTTGAGGCAGCCCTTCAAATCCTGGAAGACTCCTATCATGTCAACAACCCTAGACTTTCTTTTCTGTTGCCTTGCCAAGCCCAAATCCTACAACTGTTCTTCTTTTTTTTTTCCCAATCGTTTTTTTATTAAATGATTAAGTATTATAAAATACAAAATACAAAAGTAAACAGAGGGACATTAAGGAAGGAAGAAGGGAAAATAGAAGTGAGGAAAGGTAGGAGGAAGGAAAGAAAAAGGAAGCATTGATTTCTGACTCTCTCTGTTGTGGTAAAATTAGGCTCTAGCATCAAGTCACAACTTTTTTGGTTTTTCCTAATAGATCATTTCGATAAAGGTCAATCAATCTAATCTGGAAAACCCAAAGTCAACATTACGTTCTTTTGCACATCAAGCATGAAGTTCAGAAGCGGTTTCCATGAGGCAACACTACAACCGCTCTTCATTTACATATATATATATATATATATATAGAGAGAGAGAGAGAGAGAGAGAGAGAGAGAGAGAGAGAGGAGGGAGAGGAGGGAGGGAGGGAGAGAGAGAGAGAGAGAGAGAGAGAGAGAGAGAGAGAGAGAGAGAGAGAGTCTTGGTGTATTCAGATCTTGTCCCATGTAAGATTGAGAATACCTTGGTGACGTTTCGACGAGATCCCACTCGCCATCTTCAGGCTGGTGTCTTCGGCTTTGTGCTTCTGCCAGCAAAGCGTGATCAGTATTTATAGAGAGAAGGCAGCTCAGATCACGCTTTGCTGGCAGAAGCACAAAGCCGAAGACACCAGCCTGAAGATGGTGAGTGGGATCTCGTCAAAACGTCGCCAAGGTATTCTCAATCTTACATGGGACAAGACCCGAATACACCAAGACCTACATACCTTTACCCGTGAAAATCTACATATATATATATATATATATATATATATATATATATATATATATATATAGGTCTTGGTGTATTCAGGTCTTATCCCGTGTAAGATTGTTGTTTTTTTCTGGTGAAGAGGGATATGACATCGAAGCTCACAAGTAGGTCGCTGGGTTATTGTTTCTATGAAGTGGAAAGAGTTTTGTACGTGTGAGGTGATGGATTCTGTGTAGGGCTGGAGTTGTTTGGTGAGAAATTTGGCAAGGGTCTGTAGAGGTGAGCCTATGGAGCTGACTATGGGTCTGAGTGGTGTTCCTTCTTTGTGTATCTTGGGGAGGCCATAGAGTTTAGGGCATCTGGATGATTTTTCCCTGGGGATGATTCTTTGCTGGATCTCTTCACTGGTGGGCGAGGCTTTTATTTTGGATTTGGTGGTTTTTTTCCAGGTAGGTGGTGGGGTCTGTATTTAGAGGTTTGTAAGCGGGGTCTTAGAGTAGGTTGGATAGTTTGGATTGGTAGCCAGATGTGTTCATCACGACTGTGGCGTTGCCTTTGTCTGCTGGGAGAATGATTATGTTGTTGTCTTTCCTCAAGTTGCTCAGTGCCTTTTGTTCTTCTGTGTGTAAGTTGCTATATATATAGTTTTATATCACAAATTCCATTTCCATATTGAACAATGTGTTTTCTAGGTGTCCGAAGTGTTACAATATAAACATCATCATAATCATTATGCCTTCTAATATGCCTTTTTGCTGCTGGGTCCCAGTTTTTAACCTGTTTATTTATTTATTTTTCATGTGTTTGTTTGTTTGTCAAATTTATTAGCTTCCCATCTTCCCAGTCAGTAACCCCTTCCAGGGACAACATATTCCCCTTTCCTTAATTAGCTTGGCCAACTTAACTCATCACATATCTGCTCCAGTGTGTTTTATGAATGGATAGGACAGAGTTATAAACCTCACTCAATGACTGCTTTTTTTTCTTATTTAAACAAATCTGGACAATGAACTTGGCAACTGCCTTTTTTCTAAAAAAAACAAAAAAGCCAATTGCTATTTAGGAGCTGGGATTTGTTTACCTGTCCTCATCTGCATCTTAATTTCTCAACAATCTATTTCACAGTTATTATCTTTTTCTCCACATCCTCAATAAAAACACTGATTTCTCAATTGGGTGTTATTTCCAAAACCTTATTCAACCAAATTGCTAGAGGTTGTTTTTTTAAAGTTTCCTGGAGTTCTATATCAAAGGCAAAGGCACAATAAAAGGAATACCTTACCTGAATTCCTAACCTTTAGGAATCCCAAAATCAGGCAATTTTTTTTTAAATGATCAATTAATCAATTAAGAGAAAGAAAAAGGGAAAAATCTGGCACTCCCCTAGCTCTTTTAAAAGGGGAATGCAAATAATTAAAAAAAATCTTGGCATGCATAAACAAAAGGAGGCTAATGGCTCATTTAAATTCACACCTTTAAAATTGTGTATGCATGCACCCATCACGGTAGTGATTCCCCATGCAAATGTTGTGTGTGCCATTAGCATTATGCAAGATTAAGTACTCAGAGTGGAAAGGTAGCTGACCTCCCTGGAACATTTTTGACTGCAAATCTAGTTAAAAATCAACTATATTATGGGGTTCAGCTACCACTGGAGCTCTGGAACTATTCTGGAGGGATATTGCTTCCACTTATTAAAATCAAATGCTGTGTGCCATTAGCTTTATGCAAGATTCAGCATCCAGAGGAAAGTGAACAGCTAACTGACCTCCCTGGAACTCTTTTGACTGTAGATCAAGTTAAAATCAACTATATTACAGGGTTCTGTTACCACTGGAGCTCTGGATTCATTCTGGAGGGATATTGCTCTCACTTATTAAAATCATCTGTTTGCTAAAATGAGCTAGGATTGGAGATGTGAACTGCACTTAAAGCAAAGCCACCTTCTATTAAGGTTTTTAAAGGTATTGGCATTTCAGGTTGCATTTGCTTGAGGGCAATCTCTACTCAGCTTTGCAAAAGGTCTTGTGGGCCTTCAGGAGTCCCAAGACAGCTAGAACCAAGGCCATGGACAGGGCCATGGAGTTATCTTGGCAAGCTCTCCTCCCCAGAAGTGGTACTTTCTTGCTGGTGTGTTCTTTCTAGGGCTAGGAAATCAGTTCTGGTTTTGCACTCATGTTGTCACCATGTTGTTCCTTCTGGTCTGTCCTTCCTATGCCTAGTTGGAATGTCAGCCCTTGGCCTCTGTAGAGGAAAGCTATGTTCAGTCAGATTAACAACTTTATGCAAAAGAATAGGATGGACTGACTGTGATGCACAACTCACACAAAAGAAACTGGACTCAACAAGACCTATTGATGGTTGAAGGTTCCCCACAGTTCACTTTTATTTTGTTGGTTGGTTGGTTGGAGTTGATCAGCTTACCTTAACAGATTACCAGAATTGGAAGGGACCTTGTAGGTCATCTAGTTCAATCCCCCTGCACAAGCGGGAGACCCTACACCATTTCTGACAGATGGCAATCCAGACTCTTCTTGAAAGCCTCCAGTGGTGAAGCTCCCACAACTTCTGAAGGCTTGATGGTTCTCCCTGTCAGCAAATTGCTCCTTATTTCTAGGTTGCATCTCTCCTTGGTCAGTTTCCATCCATTATTCCTTATCTGGCCTTCAGATGCTTTGGAGAATAACTTGACCTCTTCCTACACCTCTGTGGCAGCCCCTCAAATACTGGAAGACTGCTCTCCTGTCTCCCCTGGTCCTTCTCTTCCCTAGACTAGCCAGGCCCAGTTCCTGCAACCGTTCATCGTACATTTCAGTCTCCAGTCTCCTAATCATCCTGGTTGCTCTTCTCTGCACTCTTTCTAGAGTCTCAAAATCTTTTTTTATAGTGTGGTGACCAAAACTGGATGCAGGATTCTAGGTGTGGTCTTAACTAAGGTTTTATAGAGTGGTATGAGTAACTTCTCCAATGGCTTCCGAGTTTAGCAAGTAGAAGAGGACTTCTGATTGAGGGAATCTCCAGGATTTTGTGGAATTGTTTGATATAAATTTCATACAAGGAAGACTTTAAAAAAAAAAAGAAAGGAAATTTCCCCTTTATGGTGATTGCAGCTTCTCAGATAAGGAATGGCTGAATATGGAGATTTCTTGGCCTGAGGGACAGAGAGAAAGCACTGATTTACATGAGGAAACAAGTGACCTTAGATCCGGGTTATAGGGCATGGGACACACAATTCTGTGTGGCCACACAAACACATATAAAGGCATACATCCTGTCATAGTGGGTGGTGGGGAGAAATACTGGAACTTTCCTGTTTTCCATCCAGAAAAAAAAATGGGGGTAAAAAAAAAAGGATAAGGAAGCCATCCTTCAGCCCTTGAAGGCATCTTACTTACCCATGTTTGCTAAAACTATGGGGAAAATGTAGCTCCAAGTCGTTTGCTCATCGGACACACATCTTGGCTGGTTCAAATTCTGTGGTGGAAGGGTTGACCTCAATTGGAGTGGATTGATTCAGTTGGTTTATGGATTTCTTGCCACGTGTTTTTAGTTTGTACTTCGCAAGAAGACAGCAGGATCAAAAATGCAGCATAGGAAATTAAGTGCAAGGATGAATAAAGGTTAAAAAAAAAAGTCACTGGGCCTGAATTTCAATTCAAGGTGAAGTCAGTTCACTAGATTATGCTAGAATTAATAGAAGAGCATATTTGAAACTCAGGGTTGAACTATGGGGTCCTAGATGCTCTCTGAGCTGGGTGGTTTTCTTGTAGACATTTCATGACCCAGCTGGGGAATATCATCCATAGTAGAAGGGAGAGGTTTGTGGAGAGGAGGAGGAGGAGGAGGGGAGGAGGAGGAGGAGGAGGGGAGGAGGAGGAGGAGGAGGAGAGGAGGAGGAGGAGGAGAGATCCTTGATGCTCTCTGACCTTGGTGGTTTCCTTGCAGACATTTCATTACCAGACTAGGTAACATCATCAGTGCTAAAAGAGAGAGGTTTGTAGAGAGGAGGAGGAGAACAATGACAGCAGCCACGGAATCCTTGGTGCTTCCTGACTTTGGTTGTTTCCTTGCAGACATTTTATTACCCAATTAGATAACATCATCAGTGCTAGAAGGGAGTGGAGTTTATGGAGAGGAAAAAGAGGTCTGTGAATCCTTGACACTCTCTGAGCTTGGTTATTTTCTTGCAGACATCTCATTACCCAACTAGGTAACATCATCCATCCTGGCTGTTCTAGAACAGCCAGGATGGATATTCTCCCCTCTTTCTCCCTCCCTCTCTCTCCCTCTCCCTCCTCTTCTCTCTCCCTCTGTCTCTCTCCCTGTCTCTCTCTCCCCTGGGAAGCCCTTACTATACCCACCTTCTCTATTGGGTGAGTTTTCTCCTCCTGCTCTCAAGTTATCACATCATTATCTGGCTATGACTTATTCAGCAAAGGCCCCTCATGCAGAACACGGAGAAATGATAAATTATTTCTAAAACCTGGCTTCTTTTAATAAAACCTGGCTTCTTTTAATAATTTTTTTTTTAAAAAAAAAAACCACTCGCTCAAAACAAACCCTGGCTTTGTTCAATGTGTGAACCCAGTTTGTTCCTGTGCAGTAGGGAAAGCCAAGATGCATTCTTCGTTTTCCAACCTCGCCCTCTCCTCTCAGGGTGATTAATTAATAGTCAGGAACAGAAGGATCCTGCTCACAAAAAAAAAAAAAACAACCCTAAGTCAGAATGGCTCAGATCTCTCTGGATAGTTTTTTTAAGGATGCAACAGTTAATATTGGCTGGGGGGGGGGCAGGTTTGCTGAGAGGGAGGTTGTGTTTCCCCATCACGCCAAGTCTTCTGCGAAATGAATGGCTGTAATTGAAAAAGCAAGGCACTCCACACACACACACACACACACACACACACAGAGTTTACAGAAAGAGGTGTTGTCAAGAGCCAAGCCCCCATCCCACCCCCCAATTCTCACTTCCCTTACAGGCTAAGCTTCCATTGTGTGTCCTTGCGAGCTAATTTCTTCCCTGATCAAAAATGCCCACTGCCCCCCCCCACCATCCCTTTCTCTGAAAATGTAGTAATAACTAATTCATCCTTGTGGGGCCTTCCGTTCTGCGGCTTTTCCTTTTTATTTATATAAATTGTTATATCTGCCTTTGTTCTTCCTCTCTGGAAAGAAAAAGCAAGAAAGAGAGGGGGAGAGAGAGAGAGGAAAGAAAGAAAGAAAGAAAGAAAGAAAGAAAGAAAGAAAGAAAGAAGGAAGGAAGGAAGGAAGGAAGGAAGGAAGGAAGGAAGGAAGGAAGGAAGGAAGGAAGGAAGGAAAGAGACAGGAAGGAAGAGAAAGAAGGGAGAAAGGAAGGAGAAAGGAAGGAAAGAAAGAAGGAAGGAAGGAAAAAAGAAAGAGAAAGAAAAAGGAAGGAAGGAGGGAGGGAGAGAGAGAGGGATGGAAGGCAGGAAGGAAGAGAGAGAAACAAGGAAGGAGGAAAGGAAGGAGGGAGGGAGGGAGGAAGAGAAAGGAGGAAAGAAAGAGACAGGAAAAAAGAGAAAGAAGGAAGAAAGGAAGGAGAAAGGAAAGAAGAGAAGGAAAGAATGAAAAAAGAAAGAAAAGAAGGAAGGAAAGAGAAAGGAAGGAAGAGAAGGAAAGAAGGAAAAAAGAAAGACAAGAAGGAAGGAAGGAAGAGAGAGAGAGAAGGAAGGAGGAAAGGAAGGAAGGAAGGAAAAGAAAGCTCATTTACAGCCTCTTTAACATCAATTAAAGTAGATTATATTTTAATCAGTTTATTCCTTTTCAGAAACCTCAATTTCCTGCGCTGTGGTCAAAGGGGAGAGACCATTTCAAAAGACGAGGGACACCGTCCCTCTCCCAGCATGCAGGCATAGGTATATGGGAATGACATTTTCACTCATGGGAGGATTTGCTTTCCTTCTTAGATTTGGACAATTCAGAGCCTGGTGTCAATAAGGATCACATTGATAAACCTCACCATTCATAGAAGGAAAGCGAGAGGTTGCACACCAACAGGCTGCAGAAAAACATGCCAAGGAAGGGGAAGCCACCTTTCCTGCAAAGGGTTTGACTTTGAATGGTGAAGAATTTCTTTCCCCCAGGCAGGGAAGCAAAACACTCAGGAATCTTTTTTTAAACCATGAAAAGCAAGTCCACTGATGGGGCGGGGAGGGACAATGCAGAATGGAGGGGGGAAGTAACATTTCCCAAAGTAAACATGAGCAGCTTCAGAAGAAAAACACACACACACACACCGTTTTGCACTTGTAGACCCACAAGGAAGAGCTAAAATGCATTTCCTCCAAGCGATAGATACATTCCGGAGCACTTAAAGTTGTCAGGGGGTGCATGGTGGTCTCTGAGCGAGCTCAGTGGTTTTCTTGTGGACGTTTCATGACCCAGCTAGGTAACATCAACAGTGCTAGACACTGGGATTGCACCTCATTAGGACTAGCACTGAGGATGTTACCTAGCTGGGTCATGAAACGTCTGCAAGAAAACTACCAAGCTCAGAGAGCACCCAGCACCCCATAGTTCAACCCTGAGCTTCAAATATGCTCTTCTATTAATTCTAGCATAATCTAGTGAACTGACTTTGCCTTGAATTGAAATTCAGGCCAGGCCATCTAGTCCAAACCCCCCACCCACTCAAGCAGGAGACCTTACACCATTTCTGACAGACGGCAATCCAGACTCTTCTTGAAAGCCTCCAGTGATGAAGCTCCCACAACTTCTAAAGGCAACTTCTGTTCCATGGGTTGATTGTTCTCGCTGTCAGAAAATTCCTCCTTATTTCCAGGTTGAATCTCTCCTTGGTCAGTTTCCATCCATTATTCCTTGTCTGGCCTTCAGGTGCTTTGGAAAATAGCTTGATCCCCTTCCTCTCTGTGGCAGCCCCTCAAATATTGGCAGATGCTGTCATGTCTCCCCTGGTCCTTCTCTTCACTAGACTAGCCAGGCCCAGTTCCTCCAACCGTCCATCAAGACATTTCTCTTCTCATCCAAGAAACTTCTTCGGTTGTCACTGAAGTTAAGGTCTCACTTAAAGATAGACCTCCAATAACTCATCCACCTACTTTCAATCCACTTGCACATCAAAGGATTAATTCTCACCCAGGACCATCCCTAAGCTGCTATCTTTCTAGCTGCAAGTAGCCATCAGCCTCTTTAGATTCTCCACCTTTGTCAAATAGCTTGAATTTTGCCTGGGGCATATTGAAAAGAGATGCCTTTGGAGTGGCTGTCCTTTGAAGCTCCCACCTTCACCCCACTTTACTGCTCCTTCTCTTTTTGGAAGAGTCCTTTTATTAAAAAAAATGGAAACAACTAGAGATAGTCCCCGACTTACAATGGTTCATTTAATGATCATTCAAAGTTTCAATGGCACTGAAAAAAACAAGAGTTTGTGATCATTTGAGATAGATAGACAGATGATAGATAGATAGATAGATAGATAGATAGATAGATAGATAGATGATAGATAGAGATGGAAAGGAAGAAAGAGAAAGAAAGAAAGAAAGAAAAAAAAGAAAGAAAGAAAGAAAGAAAGAAAGAAAGAAAGAAAGAAAGAAAGAAAGAAAGAAAGAAAGAGGAAGGAAGGAAGGAAGGAAGGAAGGAAGGAAGGAAGGAAGGAAGGAAGGAAGGAAGGAAGAATTCTTTATTGGTCAAGTGTGATTGGACATACAAGGAATTTGTCTTGGTGTATATGTTCTCAGTGTACATAAAAGAAAAGATACATTCGTCAAGAGTCAAGAATTATCAGCTACAACAGTTAATGATAGTCATAAGGTACAATAAGCAATCAAATCATACTGGGAAACAGTCTGTATAAATCATAAGGATACAAACAACAAAGTTACAGTCATACAGTCCCAAGTGGGAGGGGATGGGTGATAAGGAGTGATGAGATTAATAGTAATAGTAGTGCAAACGTTGTAATAGTTGAACAGTGTTGAGGGAATTACTTGTTTAGCAGAGTGATGGTGTTTGGGAAAACCTGTCCTTGTGTCTAGTTGTTCTGGTGTGCAGGGCTCTATAGCATCTTTTTGAGGGAAGGAGTTGAAACAGTTTATGTCCGGGATGTGAGGGGTCTGTAGATATTTTCACAGCCTTCTTTTTGACTCCTGCAGTATACAGGTCCTCCATGGAAGGCAGGTTGGTAGCCATTGTTTTTTCTGCAGTCCTAATTACCCTCTGAAGTCTGTGTCTGTCCTGTTGGGTTGCAGAACCAAAGTTGATTAGATTAGATTAACAGAGTTGGAAGGGACCCTGTAGGTCATCTAGTCCAAACCCACCCCAAAAAAGCAAGAGACTCTACACCATTTCTGACAGAGGGCAATCCAGTCTCTCCTTGAAAGCCTCCAGTGATGAAGCACCCACAACTTCTGAAGGCAACTTCTGTTCCATGCGTTGATGGTTCTCACTGTCAGAAAATTTATCCTTATTTCTAGGTTGCATCTCTCCTTGATCAGTTTCTGAAGTTGCCTTCAGAAATTGTGAATGCTCCATCACTGGAGGATTTTAAGAAGAGACTGGACAGCCACCTGTCTGAAATGGTATAGGGTCTCCTGCTTCAAGGGCCTCTGAAGTCCCTTCCAAACTCTGTTATTCTGAATGTGTGCAAACTCAGTTCCAGGGCGTTTGAGAGCACTTACTTCCCACCACCCACCCACCCCCCCAAAAAAAAACTTAAGCAGAAGGACAGGCTATAAAAAGAGGAGTCAACCAGCAGGGAAGGTCCCATAGGTACTTTTCCAAGAGGCATCTGGACTTTCTGGTTTCTTATTTGAAGATGTTTCGCTACTCCTCCAAGAAGCTTCTTCAGTTCTGACTGGATGGTGGGGAATGGAAGGATTGATACTCCTTGCAGACAGCTTGGTCATTTGCATCCTTTTGGAGGGTCCTTGAGGCCACTTGGAGGTTTATCTGTGTCCTCAGAGTCACCTGAGTGTTGCTCCTGGTTCCTGTAGTCTGCATTTTTCCTCTCTGGAAATCCATTCCTCCTCCCACACCTTTCCAAGGATGTTCATCCCAAACTGTAGAGCTAAAAGTCTGTAGAGATTCTCAGTCATCCAAACCATGGTTGTCCCAAAGGTGCTTCCCCCCCCTCCCAAGAGGCAACTGGACTTTCTGGGTTTTTGTTTTTGTTTTGAAGAAACTCATCCAAGAAGCTTCTTCAGTTCTGACTGGATGGTGGGGAATGGAAGGATTGATACTCCTTGCAGACAGCTGGTCATTTGCATCCTTTTTAGAGAGTCCTTGAGGCCACTTGGAGGTTTATCTCAGGGTTCCCTGAGAAGTGTAAATGGGTGTGAAGCCTTCTTGGAACTGTTGAAAGGACTGTTCTAGATTGTATTGGGTCTTTCAACAGTTCTAAGAAGGCTCCACACCCATTTGAGCCACTCAGGTGATCTTGAGGACACAGATAAAACCTCCAAGAGGCCTCAAAGATCCTCTAAAAAGTTGCAAATGACCAGCTGTCTGCAAGGAGAACAAATCCTTCCCTTCCCCACCATCCAGCCAGAGCCGAAGAAGCTTCTTGGATAGAAGTGAAAGGACTTCAAAGTATAACCAGAAAGTCCAGCTGCCTCTTGAAAAAGCACCTTTGGGACAATCATGAGGGAGAATCTCCATATATATTGAGCAGGGAAGGATTTGCTCCGCTTACTATTACACTCATCCTATTTTCTTCTCTTTCACCCCCCGCCCACTATTTTTAAGTATCTCGGATCTTTCCCACGAGAAACTCCCAAGTCCCAAACCCCACCCCAAG
Organism: Naja naja; assembly: GCA_009733165.1. Classification (NCBI taxonomy): domain Eukaryota; kingdom Metazoa; phylum Chordata; class Lepidosauria; order Squamata; family Elapidae; genus Naja; species Naja naja. The sequence goes on from CM019162.1 coordinate 22,551,136, forward strand.
TGGGAAGGGGAGGGGGGCGATAGGTGCTACCTTTGAACCGACCCCGCTGGAAAGGAACGACACGTGTCTTTTGGCCAGGGATCACACATCTCTACTTGTTTCTTAACCGCCATGCATCGGCCTGTGCGGTTCTACTCCTAGTCTTTCCACTCCTTCTTTCCTCTCTTGGTCCTCTCCGAGATGACCCTTCTCACTGCCCCCCCCGATTAAAATTTAAAAGGAGAAAAAACCCGGGTGAAATTCGCAGCTATGATTCCCGCTAAATCAAATTTCCCGCCGAAATTATAAACACGGGCATAAGTACGGATAAATCATTGTTTTGCTAGCCTCAACCTTCCGTCCCTTTCCACACTCCCTTTTCCTTGGGTTATGGGGGGGGAAGGTCGTGAGAACAGCTCCGTGTCACACACACCCCCAAACCCCGCTTTTAGTGGTTGTCTTAATCCTGGCTTGTTAGAAGAAATCGCTCCGGCGAAATTCACAGGACCTGGGAATTCACGTGTGAAGACGATCCCAGAGATGCGGGCCAGACTTCCTCTAAAGTAAAAGGAACCGGGCCACCAATCGACACCCCCTTTCTTCCCCCACCCCCAACCCCCTCGGGAGAGAAGGGAGGGCGATTTGGAAGGCGCACAATTGAAAAGCTTTGCACCATACGCTACACCCCCCCTCGCCACCCCCTCCCCTCCCCTGGAGGGCCCCGGGAAGAGACCCTGCGCCTTTAAGACTGGCGCGCTCGGCCAGAAACCCAGCGAGAGCTTCGCAGGTGTGTGTGTATGTGTGAGTGTGTGCGTGTGGGGGGAGATGGAGAAGAAGTGGGGTGGCCCCCGTGATTGACAAGTCCCACAAAAGTTTCCTTTCTCTTGCGCTGAGAACCGCTGGGTTGGTTGCCATGCAAACGGATTTCCCCCCTCCCCATTTAAAAAAAACCCATCAACGCCTCCTCCTCCTCCTCCTCCTCTTCCCCACCCCCCATTTTCATCCGCAGGCAGCCAAATTGGGGTGAGTGGGGGGGGGGGAGGTCGATGGAAGAAGGGACATTCAGAAGGAAGGCAGCGTGAGGGCGACGTGGGGGAGCGCTGAACTCCGGCGTGCTTGGCTGAAGCCCCCTCCCTCCACTCAATAGTCCCTCTGTTGCCTTCCAGAGTTGGGAGAGAAAGCGGCCTTGGCTTCATTGAGGCTTGGCTTATTCCGGAGGGGGTCGGGTGGAGAGAGAGAGGGAGGGAGGGAGGGAGGGAGGAGGGGGCGAGCGGCCTTTTTCCCACGCGCTTTTGGGCAACCTGGCAGATCGGAGAATTATTTTTTTTCCTGTTTCTTTTTTTAAAGGAGGTTGGGAAGCTTTTGGGGTCGCTGTTCCTGTCCCCTTCCTTCTTACACACGCAGAGCTCTCCCGAAATCTGCTTAACGCCTGCCCCCCTCCCTTGCACACCTAATTCTGGCACCACCAAAAACAAAAATCCGCCTTAACTCTTTGCCGTGCTGGTAAAAGGAGAAGGCGCGTCCGAGCCAAGCAGTGGCTTTGCAACCAACTTGGGCACTTTCTTCTCTCCCATTCCGTGACACCCCCGACACACCTCCAACTCCACCCAGCACCCCTTTCCAGAGCGCTGCGCACCCCCACTCCCACCCCCGGCAGCAAAAGTGGCATTGTCGCACTTGAACGAATTTTCCCCACTTCTTCGTCCGTGGAAAGGCCGTTTTCGCAAATATGGGAAACTCTAGCGAAAATTGTAGCATCCCGGTTAAAGTTCTTGGATGGAATAAATTTTTCTTTCTTATATCCTCGTCCCCCACAAAAAGTCTAGAAGGTGGGGAAAGGTTTGGAAAGCAGCGTTTGGCTACCGCTTTAGGGGTGTCTCGTGGTGGTGGTGGGTTGGGCTGACTTTTAAAACCGGCTGGAAGAGAAGCCACGGTCCCTTCCCGGGAATATTTGAGGCGTGTAGATTGAAAACTTATTTTTTTCCCCCGCATTCCCAGTTTCTCTCTCCCCCCCAAAAAAATGGTCGGAACCGAAATTCAGAGGGAAAAAACGAGCCCATCAGGCTTGGAAAACGTTTGTAGTAAGTAGGATAGTCACTGTTCCCCTCTGCTCTTCGCCCCCAAAAAACCATAACGAGTGTTATTTTTATTTTATTCTTCCGGTCGAGTTCGGGCCGCCTTTCCGAGCGCCCGAAGCGACTTCTACAGAACTCGGGACCGAGGGTAGGTCTCGCTCCACGGACACGCAGGGCTCCTTCTGCAAACTGTGGGCAGACATTCCCCCCCCCAGCCACTCCCACCCCAATCTACCAATCCCACCGGGGCTCGGTGCTGCCCCCTCTCTGCCGCTGCGTTTTGGGGACGCGGGGGGGGGAGGCCCGGAGGGAGAGCGCGTCGGAGGCAGCAGGCGGCTTCCCTCAAAAGTTTGCAGGTTTGGCCTACGGTGGGAGGGGGAGCCTCGTCCTGCCTGGGGGGGGGGCGCTGCGTTTTGATTGGTCGCCACCTCCTCATTTATAGGCCGTCAATCAAACGGCACGGCGAGAAGGCCGTTGCTGGGCTGTGGGGGAGGGGGCGGCTGGCTAAGCTAGGTGGCTGGACAGAGTTTGGGCACCGTCGGAAGAGCCAGCGAGTCGCCGCAGCCGGCCGGCCTGCCTGCCTGCTTGCCCGCTTCTTTGGTTGCCGAGAAAGCAAAGAGGAGGAAGCGGATCGTCGCCAGATTTATTTTTTTTCCCCTCTCTCTCTCGTGGGCTCGGCTTTCCTCCCCGGCCGCCACCCTGGCGCACCTCCTGTCCGCCCCGGCGATGTACAGCCTGCTGGAGAACGAACTCAAGCCGCCCCAGGGCAACCCCGGCGGAGGCGCCGCTGGCAACGGGGGTCCCGGGAGCGCCAGCAAAGGAGGAGGAGGAGGAGGCGCAGGAGGAGGCGGCGCAGGAGGCGGCGGGACCAACGCGTCCGTCCCGGACCAGGACCGGGTCAAACGTCCCATGAACGCCTTCATGGTGTGGTCGCGGGGTCAGCGTCGCAAGATGGCCCAAGAGAACCCCAAGATGCACAACTCGGAGATCTCCAAGCGCCTGGGCGCCGACTGGAAACTGCTGAGCGACGCGGAGAAAAGACCCTTCATCGACGAGGCCAAACGCTTGCGCGCCGTCCACATGAAGGAATATCCGGATTACAAGTACCGACCCCGCCGTAAGACCAAGACGCTGCTGAAGAAGGACAAGTACGCGCTGCCGGGCAACTTGTTGGCCCCGAGCGGGGGTCCCGGGGGCGGCGGAGGAGGCGGCGGCGGCGGGGCAGGCGGCGGGGTGAGTAGCCCCGTGGGCGTCGGGCAGCGTCTGGACTCGTACGCGCACGTCAACGGCTGGCCCAACGGCGCCTACGCGGCCGCCTCGCTGATGCCCGACCAGTTGGCCTACGGGCAGCACCCGGCCATGGGCAACGCGCAGCTCCAGTCCCTCCACCGTTACGACGTGAGCGGCCTCCAGTACAGCCCCATCATGTCCGGCGCTCAGCCTTACATGACGGCCGCCGCCTCGACTTACAGCATGGCCGCGGCCGCCGCCGCTTATGGCCAGCAGCCGTCGAGCCACGCCATGAGCCTGGGGACTATGACTTCGGTGGTCAAAGCCGAGCCCAGCTCGCCGCCGCCGCCGCCGGCCCTCGCCTCGCATTCGCAGCGGGCCTGCCTGGGGGATCTCCGCGACATGATCAGCATGTACCTGCCGCCCGGCGGAGACGCCGCCGACCAGTCGAGCCTGCAGAGCGGACGTCTCCACGGTGTCCACCAGCACTATCACAACGCCGCCGGGGCGGCCGTCAACGGCACCGTCCCACTGACTCATATCTAAAAGACTCACCCACCCACCCACCCACCTCCCGAGCTGGCCGGAAAAGCACCAGCCGCCTGTCCTGCCCCCGCCGGGCGCCCCGTCGAAGCTCCCGGACGCGGCTCTCGCCAGGTCCGGCTTCCCTCCTGCGAAGGAAGCCACCTGCCACCTTTCGAGGCGACCCCCTCCCGATCCTCTCTGCTTTTTTTTTCTCTCCCCCACCCCGCCTGCGGAGAGCCACGTCGGGCGAAGGAACTTGTCCCCCCCCACCCGGTTTGTTTTTAACGAACCCGTAAAGAAAAGAAAAGAAAGAAACATGGATTTCTTGCCTGGCTTATCTAGAGCACAATTTACTGTTTTGTTTTGTTTTTTTCAAAAGGCGCTGTGAAATTTCTCTGTCCTCCCCTCCCCCCTTTTCCCCTCTCCTCCCTGTCCCCCCTCCCCTTTTCCAGAACTCCACGAGAGGTTTTTCTCGGGGAAGGGAGGAAAAGGATGGTTTGGAGGAGAGCGCAATTACGCAGCAAGTCTTTCTCTGCTTTATGGGACTCTGGTTTCCAAGAACCTGGAAAAAGAAAGAAAAAAGGAAGAAAACCAAGCGAGACTTCTATAAAGAGGGGAGGTGGGTTAACCTTCCTCGTGAAATGTTTACATGTTTTTATTTCCTCGGGGTGGAGTCGTTCGTTCCCTCCCCGTCTCTTCTCCCCTTCCCTCCAAACTCTCCAAATAATCCCGTCTGGATTCTTAATTTTTTTAAGAAAAATATCTATAATAAAAAAAGTAATCTGTACGGCTTCTCTCGTTTTCCTAACCCGGGTGAGACCTGGGCCAAGCGGGGGTTTTCGGTTGGTTTTAAGGTTGAAGCGGAAAGCTCGCTATTTCTGTGGGGAAGGGGGCCCTCTCCGCTGCTTGGAGGGCAAGGGGCCTTGGCCCAGCTGGCTTACTTCGGAGTAAAGGCGACCCCGGAGAAAAGGTTTGGGAGGTCGGATGGCCGCCTCTGGGTGGCGCGATCATCGGAGGTGGCAGGGCGAAAATTTGCAAGACTTTGGTGGAGAAAAATCGATGTATTTCAGATATGGAATACGCACGTCCATAGTTTTGGGGGTGGTGATGGAGAGGATATTTTATTTCTCCGACAAGAAGAAAAATATTTCTTTCTTTTCTCAGGTAAGAGTAACCTGCCTTCTGAGTTGCCCGCTGACGCTTGTGGGTTTTTTCTGTGTGTCCCCCCCGACCCCCGTCCTCTTGTTCCCTCCCGCGCTCGGTTTGGTGGGCGAGCGAAAGAAATCCTTCCCGGCCCTTTTTTTATTTCCCACCGTGGTAAAAGTTCGGCTACTTTTTCTACTGGCTTTTTTGTTTCTCCTCCAGGTTTCCCCTCCAAAGGAGGATTTGAAAAGAGGCCAATAAATTTTTACAACGGGCCGTGCAGAAGCGTGGAAAAGGGCGGGGCGGGGGGCGCGTTGGTCTCTCTTTGACGCCTCTGTTTTTGTTTTTTAATCCGAATTCGTTGATTCTTTTTCCTGTATACTCTCGAACAAGACAGACCTGAGAAACAAAAGCTTAAAAGAGGCTTGTAGCCAAGAAAGGTACACACACACACACACACTCCGCCCGTGTTAGGCGAATTTTTTTTGGAAGTGTTTCGCCATTCTTTAAACGATTTGAGTAGTGGGTCGCCTTCGGCTGAATCGCCTCGAGGATCGCCTCTCCCTCCGACCCGCGGGGCCAACTTGGGTCAAAGACTGCGAACTCCTTCCGTGGGAATAACCCCTTCGAAATTCCGACTGCTAGGGCCACGTTTCGCTCTAGGAACGAGATGCGCCTTTGAAAGTCTGCGCCCCTCTCCGCAACTAACGGCCGACGGATCGCTCGGTCGCAACTCCCGATCAGTTCCCCCGCGTGTTTGGAAATCCACGGAGGTGGAGGTAAGCAGGGGCAGGTGAGGAAAGGGCGAGGCGCTTCAGCCGTGAGCGAAATCCAGGATCGGATGCGGTGAGGAGCGCCGGCGAGTGCGCAAAGACCCGTTGAAGGCAGGCGCGATCCAGAGGCCCTTCCCTGTCCATTTCCTTCTGTCTCCATCCAGGAATTAGGGTCCCAAGTGATTCTGTCTTCTTTCTTTCTTTCTTTCTTTCTTTCTTTCTTTCTTTCTTTCTTTCTTTCTTTCTCTCTCTCTCTCTCTCTCTTCTCTCTCTCTCTCTCTCTCTTCTTTCTTTCTTCCTTCCTTCCTTCCTTCCCCCCTTCCTCCTCCTCCTCCTCCTTCTTCTTCTATTTCTTCTTCTTCCTCCTTTTCTCGCTCCAACCTCTCCTGTATTTTTCTCCTCCTTTCAAAGATGCGCCAAGATTTTGTAGCAACCGGTTTTCTGGCTAACTCGGGAGAATTCCATGCAGGAGGAATTCTGAAGACCAAGAAGAATCCTTTTTTTTTAAAGTCGTTTTCATTCCCCTTCCTTAAATCAAACCCTGTTTCTTAAAATAAATTTAAAAAAACGTTTGGGTTTAACGATCCATCTTTCTTATTTCTGTTGGGCGGAAGAAAAGCGCCTGCCCCAAACTCTGCTTTTGGAAGCGAGTTCATTGAATTTCGGAATAAATTTTCCCCTCTTTTCTTTCTTTCTTTCTTTCTTTCTTTCTTTCTTTCTTTCTTTCTTTCTTTCTTTCTTTCTTCTTTCTTCTTTCAAGTACCAAACCACAAACCCTCTTTTGGATTCTGGCTGAGGCCGAATGCAAAATCAGTCCGAGATTTATTCAGGATGGGGGGCGTTTGGGAGTTGTTTGGAATTTCGGACCCCTCCTTGTTTATCTTTAGCCGGGTGTAATTTTGAAGGCAAGTTGGAGAGAGTTTTCTCTCGCTTTTGATTAGAGTTTCTGCTTTTTAAAAGCTGGAGGCGAAGTTTTTTTTAATTGGGAACGAAGTCTCCGGAGTGAGGGGGATTTGGCTTAACTAGCCCCCTCCACCCCACCACAATTTCTTCCGTTCCCCCCGGGGAAAAAAAGGATTTCACCTCCTAACTTAAAAGCGAACTTTGGTTGACTTAAAAGGAGACAAACACGAGGGGTTTTTTTTCACTATCAGACCGAAACTCCGACGACTTTCTCTTTTGTTTTGTGTTTTACACACATACCCACTTGTTGCTTTTTGAAGCGGCTGGGTGTCTTTTCCCAAGAACAGCGCCTCCGAGACTTAGTTGATTTTATTTCTCCCGTTTGTCCTCCAGGAAAATAATCATCATCTCCTAAGCCACCAAAGGCGCGTTTGGAAAGGAAAGCTCGTTTCAAAAGTAGGCAAAATGAAATTCGATTTTGAGATATTTAGTCCCGGGTGAATCCGGGTGGAAAACTTTTTCATCGCCGTGTATTTAAAATGAAGTCAGTGGGGAAAGAAAAACGGCTCCCAAAACTTAAGTCCACGCCTTTCCCCCCCCTTTCTTCCTTCTTCTAAATCGCTTTTACAAAAGGTGTACAGTTGTTGATGGCTCTACTTTGCAAATTAAAACCAAGCGTTTCAAGATGAAATCTCTTCTTCCCTTCCTCGGCCTGTAATTTCCTGTAATTTCGCAGCGTTTTCCCACAGAAAAATTGATGGAACCACAATACTTGCAAAAGTGGGATCAAAATAAGATATAGATTTTTCTCTCTCTGGGGGGGTGAGGTGGGAAGTGAGACTCTTATTCTGCCTACCAATAATGTTTTTTTTATTTCTTTCTTTCTCTTTCTTTCTCTCTTTCTTTCTTTCTTTCTTTCTTTCTCTCTTTCTTCTTTTCTCTTTTTTCTCTACCTTCCTACCTTCCTTCTTTTTTCTTTCTTTCTTTTCTCTCTTTCTTTCTCTCTTTATGTCCAGACGGAAGGCCACTTATACTATATGTTTGATGTTCTCAAACTTGGCACTGAAGTAAAATCCTTCAAACATTTCATCCCCAAGTTTGAGGTGTCTTTTTTTCCTCTGTTTATTCCTTTTCTTGTTTCTGTTCTCTCTCTCTCTCTCTCTCTCTCTCTCTTTAAGGAAAATGAGGGGAGCAGAGATTCCAAGATTGGGTTATGCACCTTTCTCCATGAGACAAGAGATTCTCTCTTTGGCCATCTGGTGTTCAGTGTAAGCTCAATGACTGGGGTTCATAAATCTCAGTTTATAACTCAGGGAGGTCGTGAGAATTTAAATCAATGGTGGTTTATCCAACAAAGTGCAGATAAGCAAACAATGGTTTGGGGCAAAGAATAGAAAGGATCCATGTCCAGGTATCTGTCTAGTTACCTTAACCTTGGCTGGTCCCTGAGAGGCTAAGCAAGATCAGGTCTGTTTAATGTTCGGATGGGAGACCACCAAGAGATCTGAACATGGTTGACTAAACTGGGAAGTTGGAAAAATACCCTGGGAAACAGTGGCAAACCATATTTGTGCTGTTGCTAAGAAAACAACATGGATTAGTACCCCAGGAGTCCAGTTCACATTGGAAAAGGTTATTGTACATCTGAGAATGAAGGAAAGGGGAGGATATTTTGGAATCTTATCTCAAGAAACTTTCCAATTGTCCTTCATCTTTTTCCCAGCCTAGGATTAATCCCTCTCTTGTTAAATTCTCTTTTTCATGCTTTCTCTAAAGCAGTGATTCTCAATCTTGGCCACTGGAAAATGCATGGACTTTAATTCCCAGGGTGGCTGGAGGATTCTGGGAGTTGAAGTCTTCCAAGATTGAGAAAGACTTAAGAGGATTTTTTTTAAAAAAAATATTACTTTCCCTGTGCAAAAATGCTGGACTACATCTCCCATCCAGTCCTGCCAGTGTACAGTGTGTTGTCTGGGGAAGATGGGCATGGTAGCCCACAAAGTATCTGAAAGGCTTGGGGAAAGAATAATAATAATAATAATAATAATAATAATAATAATAATAATAATAATATAACCTTTATTGTCATGGTACATGTATACAACTAAATTGGTTGACATCCAGAATAACAAGACAGGATCTTTCCTTTTGATTTTTAGTGGCTCATCTATATTTTTTTCCTCAAAAGAAAAAAGGGGAGAAGGTTGTTGGTTGCAAAAACTTGGGTTACAGCATGACACATACCCAGCCAACTTGAATAAGCATGGTTAAAGGAAATCATGGCTTAGCTGCATATTGGGCTATTAACATATAGTCCACATAAATGCGGACAAAGCACTGTTATATTTTCTTTTAATTCAGAAGGAGTGATGGTTTTGGTGTGTGACTCAGTTTCGTTTTCATCATCATCAGAAATTTACGTTTTTGGGATTGAAGCTTTATTTCATCATTGACTTCAGCAAGGAAAACTTCATGGGAGTGCAAAAACAGCCCCTGGAACTACTCAAAGCTAACTAGGGTTTTTTTTTTTCCTCTTGGTTCCCAAGGACAGTGGGGAAGAGTTTCATTAAAACACTCACATGGGGAATTGATCCAGCTCAATTCACAGGTTTTCAGAACATAAAGTTCTTCCAATAATTGAAAACTTGCCAGGATGGTATAACTTTATGTGTGTGTCTGGATCGAGGCTCACTGGATGGGTTAATCCCTGATTTAATTAATTTACACCCCCACGGGGCTAACCAGTATCAAAACTGGTCCTTGGATTATTTGGGTGAGATTGCCTTCAGATTATTTAGGGTGGGATTATTTGGGTGAGATTGCGTACTTGGGTTGTCTCAATGCACATGCTTCCCACCTAGGATTTATCTAATGATCCTGACAAAACTTGCCACCCCTTGATTAGTTTAAAAGGGCCATTAGTAGAACATAGATAAACTCTGAAAGTATGTCTGTCTAGGGTGCAGGGGTGGGTGAAGAAATGCTGATAATAATTTCTTTTAAGGGCAAAAGAAAAGAATTCTCTAGGTTCAGCTTGATCGAACTGATCTAGTGATTCCATAGATAGGGAGAAACCAGGATTGTGATTACGTTTGCAACTCTCACTACCACACTGGCTTTAAAGTGCCTCCAAAGGACACATATTAAACCTTTGAGCTAGTCCTTCCAATGTCAATTCTTTCCTTTAGGTAGTTCCCCTCCACACACACACACACACACACACAGAGAGAGAGAGAGAGAGAGAGCAATATTTCACAAATATTATAAGCTTTAAAAAAACCAGAAAATCCATCTAGGATGGATGCATCGATTCTTAATGCAATTGGCATCTGCCTTGGATTATTTAAGTGGTTGACAAATGGATGGATTCAGTTTATCTGGCCATCCACCTCAGATACAGGGCTCATTATCATTTATTGCTTTTAAACCCACAAAGGGGCTTATCAGTAAAAAGAGGATATTTGTAGATCAGAGTTGAAATGTTTGTGTCCTTGGTGCTTTTCTGAGCTTGGTTGTTTTCTTGCAGATGTTTCATGACCCAGCTAGGTAACATCATCAGTGCTAGAAGGGAGTAGAGTTTGCAGAGTGGAGGGGAGGAAAAGAAGAGGGGGCGGGGGAGGAAGAGGATGAAAAGGACTGTGGGGTTCCTTGATGCTCTCTGAGCTTGGTTGTTTTCTTGCAAACATTTCATGACCCAACTAGGTAACATCATCAGTGCCAGTCTTATGGGTTTATTTCAGTAGAAATCAGTGGGGTTTCCCATGTGTAAAGCGCAATGTGTTTAAGCTTGAGACACAACAGAGTGCTAGTCCACAACCTACACAATCTAAATGTCCCCTCCCCCACCAAATGACTGCACAGAATAGAAACTTTTGCACACACACACACACACAATTCAGTTACCTGGGGGATTGAGCGAATCTGTATTCCAGAATTTATAAACATTCTTACATGTCCCCCACTCAAGTCTTGCAAATATGAATGGATTCAGTGGTGAATTAAACTTATGCCTTCAAGTCTGGGCTTTGTCAATGAGAGGGAACATTGGTGTTTTAAGTGACAGGGGTGATGTGAAAATCCACAGTGGCTCAAACATTTACAAGTATATCTACCTTGCAATAAATTTAGAAGGCAGCACCTTGAAGGGCTAATTCAATCAGGACAGCTTGGAATTAACGCTCAATCCAGATTTGCATTTCACACACTAAGCCATCGTTTGCTGAAAGCCCTGAGTAAGCCACAACTGGTTGCGTTCACACGTAGCTGTGAGCCACAACAAACCACATGAGGCCTTGATGCAGTGTGTAAATCCAGACCCAGTATATTTTACTCTGCACGGAGAAAAAACTGAAATGGGATAACACTGGCATTTTGCAAATTCTTGAGAGGACCAAAGATTTTTGACTGGGTTCATTCAGCATTCTAAGCCATGGTTGGTTGATGAAACCTTGAATAAATCATCATGGGTTGGATCCAGCCAACATCCTAAACCCAAAGAATTACATTATAACTTCACGGGTTGCCTAACCAAGTCATTCTGTGCTTCCCCAGTGGCAAGATTTAGAATTAACCGACTCTTGATGTAAAAGTGTAGGAGAAATGTAACTGGAGGAAGAATAGAGTTGGTTCTTGGCTTAAGAAGGAGTTTGAGAGAAATCCTCCCAAAACAGCTTTGTTAGCTAATTTTTCTCTCCTTCCTTCTTTGGAGAGAATGGCTGCCGATGAATATATTGGCTTGGTCAAATTAGCGATGACTTGGATGAACTAGGAGATTCTCGGTTTCTCCAGGGTTCACATTACAATCTACTACAAGGTTTATGCTACACCCTAGACCATAAACAATCCCTGATGGATTCACATTGTAGGCTGGGCCAAAAAATATAGCAAGTTACTTTATTTTATTTATTTTATTTTATGATGGGATTTATATGCCGCCCTATCTCCTGAAGGATTCAGGGCAGTTCACAACTGTAAAAAGACAGTTCAACCCTCCCTTTTTAGTTACAACCTCCAGGTGCCAGTCTACAAGCAGGCAATAAAAGTAAGGTTCTATATTTAGGCACAAAAAACAAAATGCACAGGTACAGTATAGGCCGTACAGGCTCAATAGTAGTAACTGCAAGAGGGATCTTGGAGTCCTATTGGACGATGATTTAAATATGAGCCAGCAGTGTATGCTAGCTGCCAAAAAAGCGAACACAGTTCTGGGCTGCATAAACAGAGGGATAGAATCAAGATCACATGAAGTGCTAATACTACTTTATAATGCCTTTGTAAGGCCACACTTTGTATATTGCAACCAGTTTTGGTCACCATCATGTAAAAAAGATGTTTAGACTCTAGAAAGAGTGCAGAGAAGAGAAACAAAGATGATTAGGGGACTGGAGGCTAAAACATATGAAGAACAGTTGCTGGAACTGGGTATGTCTAGTCTGATGAAAAGAAGTGACATGATAGCAGTATCTCAGGGGCTGCCCCAAAGAAGAGGGAGTCAAGTTAGTCTCCAAAGCACCTGAAGGCAGGACAAGAAGCAATGGGTGGAAACTCATCAAGGAGAGAAGCAACTTAGAACTAAGGAGGAATTTCCTGACAGTGAGAACAATTAATCAGTGGAATGATTTGCCTCCAGAAGTTGTAAATGCTCCAACACTGGAAGTTTTAAAGAAGAGATGGTCCAAAGTGGTGCAAGGGTTTCTTGCCTAAGCAGGGGGTTGGACTAGAGGACCTCCACGGTCCCTTCCAACTCTGTTATTCGGTTCTATAAGGCAAGTGGAGAGCCTGATCCCTCTTTCATTATTCCTGATGTTCTTCAAGACAGGAATAAATTGTAAATGCTGCAAAAAGTCTTGAGTGCCATGTCATGTGGAGGCTTCTCTGAGGCGCTGAGCATCTCCTTTTGTTTCCTGAGCTGCTTAGCATATGCTCTTTTCAAAGCCCCCGGAGAGGGAGAAGTTGAATAGTATCTTTCTGATGATTACAAGGAGCCACCTGGATGTTCCCATTTAAACCAGTATGGGACCGTCCCTTTCAGAAATTGCCGCTCACAGTCTGGGGTCTCCGCTGTGCATTATTCTCTCTCGCTTAAGTGGGAAGGACACTGCTTGGGAAAAGGAACTGCTTTCGGCTAGAGAGAGGGCCAGCCAGATGTTTCCTGCTGCCTCTTCATTATCCAACTTGCTGGACAGATGTGGGGGTGTAGCCTCAGTACAGCCAGGGTTCGTTCGTTTAGGAGATTTCCCTGCCACCCCAAACCAGACAAGATTCTAGATTTTTCATGCCAGGAAGGTGTGCAACAACAGATGACCGTTAGCGGAACAAAATGTCTACTAACGGTAGTAAGTAAGTAGTAGGAAGAGAGGGTCAATCTAGCAGTGGGTTGGACTAGAAGACCACCAAGGTCCCTTCCAACTCTATTAATCTGTCCTTTGGACTTGTTCCATCGATTTTATAAAGAGGGACAGTGGATTGTGGGGCGGGATGTTTCTCTGAATTTCTCCAAAAAGAGAAGACAGGAAAACTTGTGGCTGTAAAATTCCTGTTGGGAAAAAAACACCCAACCCTTCCACTTCTCTTTCTTGGGGATTTAAATGTAAGAGATGTCATTGCAGGAGGAACCAAGGATGGGACTTCCACACAATCTCCTTGGTATCTGGGTGATTAGGTGTTGCACGCCACTCAACGCAACTTGACTGAAGTTCTTTCTCTTCTGGAAAAGAATATCAAAATTGCATCTCATTTTCTCAAGTCTGAAGGAGAAATGGTTGGAATGAACTTGTAGAATGCCTTCCTTCTATTTGATTGCTTATTGTACCCTGTGACTATTATTAAGTGTTGTACCTGATGATTCTTGACTCTTGACAAATGTATTCTTTACTTTTATGTACACTGAGAGCATTTGCACCAAGACAAATTCCTTGTGTGTCCAATCACACTTGGCCAATAAAGAATTATATTCTGTTCTATTCTATTCTATTCTATTCTATTCTATTCTATTCTATTCTATTCCATTCCATTCCATATATTCTATTCTATTCTACTCTACTCTACTCTACTCTACTCTACTCTACTCCATTCTTCTACAAGAAGACATGTCAAAAACAGAGATCTTCCCAAAGATTGGAAACTAGAGAGGAAAAGGGTTGAAGCGGCAAAAATTCAAAAGCTCTTCTGCTTTTTAATAAAAAAGGGTTAGTCTGGACTCCTTCTGATTTTGGGGGAGTACCACAGAAGAACAGGAGCCTCTAGTGTGATGTCTAGAAGAAGGCACAAAGGGTGGATTCGCAAATTCAGGGTCCCCAAATCTGTCTTGCAACCAAGGACAATATTTCAGCAGGAGAGGGAAGGAAGCTGTGTCCCGGCCAACGGCTTGGGTTTGTTTGTTCAACTTCCAGCATTTCTGCTCTGCAACTGTGATTGTAACCCTGGAAGAGTTGTCACAGGCTTTGCCTCCGCTGTGTTATATTTGTTGAATCAGCGGAGGCCTGCAAAATTCCTCCGGGCTGGCCTTTTCACCATTCAATGACCATGTAATTGGCCCCGCGGTTCACTCAACCCTTTCTTTCTGCGGGAAAGCAGAATTTCCATCCAACTGGGGGGCCGTTGTAACCCTCCCGATCGGTGGATTTCTGTAGCATGGACAGAACCTAAAATATCTTTCCTGGAGCTGTCCTCTTCCACCTTCCCCTTCTCCTTTCTTTTTCTTGTTCATGGAACAAAAGATTGTCTGCCTTCGGGTAGAAAATGACCAGAATTACAGAATATCAGAATTAGAAAGGAACATGGGGAGGGGGGAGTGTCTTCTACCCAACCCATGGCTTGAGTAGCAGACCCTGGACTATACCATGCTGGACAAAAGTTGTCCATTTTCTCTTCTTTGTAGCATTTTCACTAGTTTTGGACTTATTCTCACCTGTTGCATTCATTACAGCCTTGAATAACTAAGTGGGTTTTTTTTTTGTGCACCTACATCCACCAAATTCTCCTCTATAATTCTTTAAATGCAATAAAAAAAATCCCTTTTATAATTCATAATTATCATGCAATAAAAATCCCCTTTATAATTTTTTTTAATGTTTACACATATTTTTATTGTTTTGTATCACAAATTCCATTTCTATATTGAACTGTGTGTTTTCCAGGTGTCCAAAGTGTTAAAATATAAACATCATCATAATCATTATAATCATGTGCATACAAACATATATAATATCAATCGTTATTAGAAAGTATACTATCTTCCATATTGACATTGATTATATAACCATCAAAATATTTACTAATCAGTTTTTCTTTCTAATGTCCATATTTCATGTAAATCCACTAACATCTATCTCTATATAATATATATATAATATATATCTCTGTATCTGTCAACTAGACATTTGTAGAAAAGTCCCCATGTTATAAAATATTCCAAATCTTCTTTTTTGTTAATTTTTAAGAATTATCCTATCCATTTCTGCACATTCTAGAATCTTTTTGATTATATTATCATCTGTAGGGTTTTCTTCATTTTTCCAGTATTGTGCATATACAAT
Organism: Naja naja; assembly: GCA_009733165.1. Lineage (NCBI taxonomy): Eukaryota > Metazoa > Chordata > Lepidosauria > Squamata > Elapidae > Naja > Naja naja. The sequence continues at coordinate 22,566,301 of CM019162.1, forward strand.
CTTGGCTGCTATTAGAATATGTAAAATTAAATATGTATTACCTTTATTATAGTTTTCTGGTAGCATGCCCTGAGGAATGTCTCAGGTTTCAAATCTATGTGTTGTTTTGTCATAGTTTCCAGCCATATGTGAATTTTCTTCCAGTAGTTTTTTTTTTTTTTTGCTTTGGGACACTTCTACCACCAATGATAATATGAACCTGGTATTTGGTTACATTTCAACATTGAACAGATTTATAATTCCTTTATAATTCCTTAAAAGGATGTGAAACCATTGATTTTCTTCTATCGATGAAGCTGTTTGATACTTTTCAATCCAAGTTATATTATTCTTAAATTCCAGGAGAAATCAGACAAGGGTCAGAGGTAGGGAAGTTCCCAAAGGAAGAGATTTGGGGTTTCTCCCAATCTGCTAATGTGAGGAATTATAACACCCATAATCCTCAGATGGCATGCCCCCAGAGGTTGCAAGTCAGCATCTCTGGAGTTTCAAGCCAGGGGGCAGTGAGGTTTTGATGGAAGCTCATCAAGCTTCAGTTGACTTCAAGGGCTGGTTTTGAGCAACTTCCAAGAATATCTTTCAGGATCACTTGTTAGCATTAAAGGCCAAGTACTAATACTTCCTTTAAGGCACAGATCTAAGTTGATCTGCAACTGAATGGGTGAATGTCCCTCCTTAGGAAAATTTGCATTTCAGGCCATTTGCAGTGATAAAACCACAGCAGATTTCTGAGTCCAGGGCTTCCTTGGTTGATCAGATAAAGCTCTTGTGTGTAGAGGCAATCTACCTTGGAAAGGCAATGGCAGAGAAGTCTTAAGTTTTCAGGTAGGTCCTGCTGTTGAAAATGGGGCAGGTGGTAGATTAAGTATTGAGTATGAAGTGTTCAGATCATCTGCTGATGTGTTGGAAGGAGCATTTCTGTAGGAAAGTGGTATACCATAGCATAGCATAGTATAGAAGCTGGAAGAGCATATACAACCTCAGACAAGTGACTGTCCAGTCTCTTGGCTGGGATGAACTCATCCTGGTTCTTCTAACAAGCTAAGCTCCATCACCATCCACAAACCTTGGTTTGATATTTATTTATTTATTTATTATTTGAACTTGTATGCCGCCCCATCTCCGAAGACTCGGGGTGGCGCACAACTAAAAACAGCAACAATAAATACTTAAAAAGAAATTAAACTAATTTCACAAGCCCAAAAATACAAAAACTAAAATTTACAGTGGTTAAAATAATTAAGAACCCATCCCCCACCCCAAGGAGGGGTCACAGCCCGGATTGGTCAAACAACCAGGTCTTCAAATCATGGCGGAAGGTGCAGAGGTCAGGGGCCAGGTGGAGCCCCAGGGGCAGTTGGTTCCAGAGGTCAGGGGCCGCGACAGAATAGGCTCATCACCGGGGGACCGCCAGCCGACATTGGCTTGCCGACGGGATATTAAGTTTGATACATGGAATCTAGACATTGGGCTTGATTCACTAATCAGGGTTACCCTTTGGGTTTTTAACACAGGAGAAACCGTCCTTAGCACATCCTAAAATATAAAGTTAACAAGGTTGGGCAACTCTGTAAGACCTGTGGATCCCAACACCCAGAATTCCTCAGCTCTGGGGAACTCTGGGAGTTGAAGTCCACACATCTTAAAGTTGACAAGGTTGAGATACCTTGATAGACACCTTGGTAGAAACCTTGACAATAGATGCGACAAAGCATTTGAGCAAGACTGAAAGGTGGTGAAAAGTTGACCAAACCATGATGCCCAAGCCAAGGCTAAGAGTTCTACATGGGTCCCATCATTAGCTAAGTCACAATGCCAGCTTGATTTTTGTTTTTCTTTTCTTTTAATAAATTTTGCTTTCCCGCTTTGCTGATCATTGCATCTGGACATCTCTCCAGCCTCTTTACCGTGAAGGGTTTGTTTCTCTTTAGCCAGCAGTGCCATGGTTTTTTTTCTTCCTCCTGCAAAACAATCAGCAAATATCAACATTGTCTCATGTTCCTAATGAACGACTTATTTCTTGCACAGTTGTACAGTTCTGCAAAAATGGACCTTCTTTCTTCTCAGGCAGCTGAAGCCCCGAAAAAAGGAAAGGGGAATCTTAAGAGATTAGAAACTTTTCCACCCATGTATTACTCATTCTCTCCTGTAAGGTGGTGACAATGCCCAGGTAATGAAATTCAATGGAGTTGATTGCAGGAGCTTCTGGAGGGGAAGGTAGCTTTTGTGATGATCTGGGAATGCACATCTTCGGTCCTGCTCCGTTGACAGAAGCATTTCCATATGGAAAACAAGGTCGGTTTTCTCTTCCAGCACCTGCATTTGAGTCTTGGGGTGGGGGGGAAAGGAGAGCAGCACCTGAGGAAGTCTGCAAGCTTCCCAGCCTGGAGAAGGCCTTGTTGGAAGAAATATCCTTCTGGGTTCAGTTCCAAGTGGGGAAAAAGAGACTGGAAACATGGAGGCTGCTTGGAAAGATGGTTTAATGGTGGACAGGACCACGTGCCTTGGAACTCCTGAGCGAAAAAGGGAAGAGATGCTGAGAATCCTTGAGTTTTATCCCCTCTGGGCTCTGGACTTGCTTCCTGTTCCTGTGTAAGAAATGTATCCCATTGGCTGTCAGACTCCCAGGGGTGGGATGGAGGTCTTAGCTAACTTTGTAGGCTTTGTCTGGAGCACATGGCTTCACCTGAGTGCTGGCTGATGCAATCTTCCCAGGCCAGGTGGTGAGATGGGCAGAGGCCTTTGTTATGTAGAATACACTGGCCCAGGCCTTAATGGCCCACCCATTAACAAAGGTGTTGGGGGTGAGCTTCTGCTTCTAAGGTAAGTTTCTGCTTCTGAGTTTCTACTTCTCTTTTTAGGGGGAATATTCTGCCTTTTTAATATTTCCTGAGATATTTCATTTTTCTAGGAGGTGGGTGGGTGCTAACTTCCTACAGCCTGCACAAAAGTATGGAGATTCCCCTAATTATTTCTTTACTTCAATGGCTTTTGGCTAGGTAAAGACTCAAGGGAGCTTGAGCAGAGGGTGGAAACAGGGCTGGGCTTCAAAAATTTTAGCAAAGGGTTCTCTGCCCGGTTGCTGGGTGGGTGTGGCCATGGTGGGCGTGGCCTAGTCAGCCTCCTGCACCACGGTGGGGGGGCGTTTTTGCCTCCCCGGGCTTTGGAGGATTTCTTGAGCCACCTAGAGGGCGAAAATGGCCTTCCCGGGCTCCGGAGCCTCTCTGGAAGCCGAAACAGGCCCATTTCCGGCCTTTCCAAACTTCTGGGAGGCCCATTTTTTGCCATCCCCGAGCCTCTGTGCGCACCTTGCATTTACCTGCATCCAAAACAGGCTGCGTGGGGATTCCTGGGAGGGGGGGATAGGCAGGGCAGACAGGAGTGGGATTTGGAGGTTCTCTGAACTGCACAGAATCTTAGCTCTCCCAAATCCCTGTGAACCCCCCAGCAGCCCCACCCCTGGGTTGGAATAGATGACCTCCAAGGTCCCTTCCAACTCTGGGGATTTGTATTCTGCAGGTAGTCCTCAACTTAGAACCCCAACTGAGCTCCGAGTGTCTGGTGCTAAAGTGAGAGGTGGGTTAAGTGAGCTCACTCCATTTTTACATCTTTTCTGGCCGCATCTGGGAAACGAATTGCTGCAGTTCTTCAATGCGTCCCTCAGTTGTTAAGTGAACCCGGGTTTCCCCCCTGGGCTTTGTGTCTCAGAAGGTCACCAAAGGGGATCACGGGATCTGGGGAAGGCTGCAACCGTCATGAATGTGAGTCAGTTGTCAAGCACCCGGAGGTAAATCACGTAACCGTGGGGATGTTGCAAAGGTCATAAGTGTGAAAAATGGTCACGAGTCACTTTTTTCAATGCTGCTGTAACTTTAGTCACTAAATGAACTGCTGTTAAGTCAAGGGCTGCCTGTATTCTTTCCCCTTTGCCAATAATAGGGTCACATAGACTTGAAACAACCTGTTGAGAGAGAAAGAGAAAAAGAGAAAGAGAGACAGGAAGGAAGGAAGGAAGGAAGGAAGGAAGGAAGGAAGGAAGGAAGGAAGGAAGGAAGGAAGAGAGAGAGAAAGAGAGAAAGAGAAAAAGAGAGAGAAACAGAGAGAAAGAGAAAGAGAGAAAAGAGAGAAAGAAAGAAAAAGAGCAAAGAGAGAGAGAAAGAAAGAGAAAGAGAGAAAGAGAGACAGGAAGGAAGGAAGGAAGGAAGGGAGAGAGAGAAAGAGAAAGAGAAAAGAGAAAGAGGAAGAAAGAAAGAGAAAGAAAGAGAAAGAAAGAGAAAGAAAGAAGAGAGAGAAAGAAAGAGAAGAGAGAAAGAGAAAGGGAGAATGAAAAAGAGAGAAAGAAAGAGAGAAAGTGAAACAGAGAAAGAGAAACAGAGAAAGAGAAAAAAGAGAAAAAAGAAAGAATGAGAAAGAGAAAAAGAAAAAGAAAGAGAGAGAAAGAAGAGAGAAAGAGAAAGGGAGAAAGAAAAAGAGAGAAAGAGAAACAGAGAAATAAAGAGAAAAAAAGAAAGAATGAGAAAGAGAAAAAGAAAAAGAAAGAGAAAGAGAGAGAGAGAAATTCTTGGAGCAGGATGGGAAGCAACGGAAAGTTTGAATCCAAGGCAACTCCAGTGGTCAGCGGTAATACCTGCTTATGGAAAGGCTATGAAATCTTAATTCCAAACTCATTACTACCCTGTGAGTAAATATTACTCTCTCGTGGAATTTAATTGGCTGCTGTCCCGCATTTCTGGACAGAAGAGAATAATGTGCCAAAATCCACCAGTTCCGATAAATAGGGCTATCATTAGCGTCACGGAGTAGCTGATGACGTCTTCCCTAAAGGGGTTTTTTCTTTCCACCCCAACCTCTGTAAATTATACTAAATAACCATAATGCTTCAATTTACCAGTCTAAAGTTCACTCCCATTCATCCATAGTCAACAGTTTAAAGTTAAAAAAAAAAAAAAAGCCAGCTGGGAAAATAGGAGCCTAATCAGATGCCATATAAACGGGCTGATCTGATGAGCCTTCTTCCCCACCCACTCACCCCTTCTCCCTTTTGTAAGAAACAAATGAATCAAAAGATCAGGAAGAAAGAGAGAGGGGGAGGGAGGGAGGGAGAGAGGGAGAGATAGACAGGCATCTCTCACTGCTGGTTTGGAGGAGAGTCTGGGACGCATTTTCAAAAAAAAAAATGAAGGACCTACAAAATCGAGAGGTTCCGATTGTTTGCACACAAGTTACAGGGGACGTAATAAACCTCCCTCGAAGCCCACCTCCAAGAATCATGATGTTCCCATGTTCTGTTCTCTTTAGTCCTCGGTTAGTAGGGGTTTCGAGGGGCAAAAACATCACAATATCATCCAGAGCACAACCAGAGATGGACACGGTAGAGTTAGGAGTAAGTTGGTCCAGAAGTCTACAGCAAAACCGATTCCAAATCCTACTCAAGACTGAAGACCAAGATAATAACAACATTCAGGGCACAAGGTTTTTCCAGACTGGAGGTAACCAGGCTGAAAAACCAACAAGGCTGCTCTCAAGGACAGAGGGGTGTTTGACCAGGAGTTGTAGGTTTGTGAGCTCACATCATCTGGGTGTTTATTAAATTACATCTCGTATGGATAGAAGGGAATATTTGGAGCTCGGGGTGGAGCTGTGGGGTCCTTGGTGCTCTCTGAGTTTGGTGGTTTCCTTGCAGATGTTTCATTGCGCAACCTGGTAACATCATCAGAGCTAGAAGGGGAATGAATCTGGGGAGGAGGAGGAGGAGAATGGGAGGAGGAGGAGGGGGGAGGAGGAAGGAGGAAGAGGAGGAGAACTGTGGGGTCCTTAATGCTCTCTGACCTTGGTAGTTTCCTTGCAGATATTGTTAAACCTGATAAAATCATATTGCCTAGTTTGCATCTGCAAGAAAACCACCAAGCTCAGAGTGTGTAAATGAAGACTCAGCCAACCTTTAGACACCAAGTTCAGGGAGCACCAAGGATCCCATCTAGTGCTGAGATCATTCAAACAAGATAAACTATTCTCAAGTAGACCTCTATTCCCAAGGGACTCTTGCCTGTAATCTAATGCTTGGCCTTGCTCCAATGTCTGATACTCAACTCACTGGTGGTACCATTCTTCTGGTTTGCTAGTCCCAGAACTGGATGCTGGGCACTTTGGGGTGGTACAGACTGATTGATTGATTGATTGATTGCCTGGTTGAAATGGTGGAGAAGATTCATTGTGATGGCTGGACACCTCTTTCCCCCCTTAAGGAGCTGTAACTCAAGCGAGGCCATGCCATCGTTGCAAAAGAAGATGGTGAGTCTACAAAAAGCCCATATGGTTGATTGTACGACAATGGATTGGCCCACCTGGCCAATTCACGCATCCAAGAGGCAAGCAAAGTACAATTTTTCCAGATGCAAATCTTTCAACTCTTCAGTTCTTCCTCTGCAGTTCAAGATATCTAAAACAGCGTCATTTGGATCAGGCCCCAAATACAGTGGTACCTTGATACTCAACGGCTTTGAAACTCATTGAATTTGGTACTCAATGCCCATTTTGTCCTGGTGCTCATTGTTTGTTTGATACTCAAGCACAAGCTAGAACTTGTTGGTGTCGTTTGCTTTGTGACACACTCCATTATTCCTTGTGGGGAAAAATTGTTTGGTACTCATTGTTTTTGGTACTCATCGTTCCTCCTGGAACCAGTTAGTACCGAGGTATCACTATATTGCATTATAATGGATTTATTCAGGAACCCACTTCAAGGTGTTGGGTGAACTGAACTAGCAATTATTTCCCAAATAGCTAAATAAAGCTGACATCAATCAATCAGATGTTGAGAGGTCAAAACTGACCAAAGAAAACATTGGTATGATTTTTTCCCCCATTGGACACTCTCAAAATTATTGCATTGACTTTTGGAAACATAAGCCAGGAGATGCGAAAAAAGTTTACCTACATAAAATTTACTTCCTATTGTTCCTGTCTACCTAAGTTCTTTTCTCCTCCCAATCCCTGGTAAGCTCCCATGATTTAAGTTGGTGCAATTCATTGGTGAGTGCACAGTGATGAAGTTTGGGAGAGCGACGGGAGGGGGGAGGTTCCCCCTCCCCAATTTCCCCCCAAAAGCAAATCCTCTTAGCTTTAGGAGGTAGCTTCATCTGGGCCCAGCAAACCCCTGTCAACCTTCTGCTGGGGATTGGATCAATGCAGAGTATTGGTCTTTGATGGACTTTCAGCCTCTGTGATCTCTCAACCCGGGGATGGGGAAGAGTTTAAAGAATGAGCATATCAATTCAGGACCACTGAACTGCATTTCCATGGGGGTGGGGCTCCTCCCCAGCTTTTGTCCCCCTCCATCTCTGCTCCTCCTCCTCTTGTCACTCTTCTTTCATGCTTTGTTTAGCAAGCACAAAAACACACACCCCGCACTCTGTTTTGTTGCCAGGGCTTTCTGCAAAACTTCACATAAAGCTCTGGTGAAGCCCAGAAAACCTGCCCATCCCTTCAGGGTCAAAACCAGTCCAGAAGTTCCATGTCCTGGACCATCTCAGCCCTAGAACTTTCACCAGCATCTCAGCCTTGGTGAAGCCACTTAGAAGATGCCTTCAACCTGGAGACATCTATCCCAACCTGAAAATGCTTCCCCACTTTGCTTCCTTCTCTCCCCCCACCCCCAGAAAGCTTTCACAACTAACAGTCTTCTGTGAACCAAGTTACCACACACTGTTCCAAAGTTGTGATGATGAGCAGAGGGCTTTAGTTGTTGCTGGTCAAGGACCATCTTCTACCTGGAATGAAGTTTTGACTGTATTTTGCTAGCAGAAGGTGCCTGATAAAGGAGAATATATGTAGCTCAGGGTTGAGATGAGGGGTCCTTGGTGCTCTCTGAGCTTGGTGGTTTTCTTGCAGATGTTTCAGGGCCCAAACAACCCATAGTTGGATCATGAAACATCTGCAAGAAAACCACCAAACTCAGAGGGCACCAGGTTGATCCTAGGAGTCTCCTGCTGGAGGGGAAAAGTGGTTTGATGTTTTTGTCAGACTTTCTTGAAATCAGTGCCATGTGTATCATGTTTCAACGGACTATGTTCTGGAACTACCTGAAGAGATATGTCTACATTCAGTCTTGAAAGTGGTATTGATTCACCGGGCCATTAGAAGAGAGTTCCCGACTGCAGAGTTTGTTCTTATCTGCTTTACAGACAAACAAAGGGAAGTTTTGCCCAAAGTAAAAGTAAGGAATAAATCCAAAGACAAGTCACAGAACTAAGACCCAACCCTAACCCCAACAGACCCAATTGGCTGTTGAATTTCATTTCAGGATTGCATTCTAGAAAAAAAAATCAAATGTCAGTTTCATTATAGAGAGCTCAGGCTGAGATTCCTGATGTCTTTCATCATTTCTACTGTCCGTCAAAATTTAAAGATTGTTGGGACGTGGGTCTAACTAGCCCAAGGTTTGTAGAAGCATTGTGACTGTTGGACTTTGCTTGACGTTCTCATTCTGAATTTGAAGGCCCTGCTTTTTCCAAAAGATAACTGGACTTTCTTGGGTTTTTTTCCCCTTGAAAATGTTTTTTTTTCATCCAGTCTAAATGGAAGAAACTTCTTGGATGAGAAGCAAGTGTCTTCCAGGAAAAACAAAGTCCATTTGGCTTTTGGAAAAACACCTTTGGGACAACCATAACCTGAAGGATTGAGATTCTCTGTAGACCTCCTGAACTCGAAGCAATATTTTGTGGCTGGATTTACTACCAGTTGCTTGGAAGGCATTCTTTTTCATTGTCTAAGTCCTCTCTTCTGAATCTCATTTCTATCCTTGCTCCTCCAATATGGATCTGTTCACGATAGCTGTCTTGGAACAGGAGCCTCCAATCTTGGCAGCTTTATGATGTGTGGACCAGTGGTGGGATTCAAATTTTTCTACTACTGATTCTGTGAGCATGGCTTGGTGGGTGTGACGTGGCATGGCTTGGTGGGCATGGCAGAGGAAGGATACTGCAAAATCCCCATTTCCTACCCACCCTACTAACCTGCTTTCCAGCTCCGTTCTCTTGTTCAGGGCAACCAAAGAAGACCCAACCGATCAGCTGGGACTCAATGGGAGGCGGAGAATAGATGGGAGCGGGGCCAGTCAGAGTCGGTATTTGCCAGTTCTACTCAAAATTCTACTCAAGTTCTACTCAAAATTTCCACTACCGGTTCTCCAGAACTGGTCAGAACCTGCTGAATACCACCTCTGGTGTGGATTTCAACTCCCAGAATTCCTCTGGCTGGGGAATTCTGGGAATTGAAGTCCACGCACGTCGTAATGTTCTCAAGGTTGGAGAACCCCATCTTAGAAGATTGTTGCTTTCTGAGGAATGGTCACCTTCTTGCTGCCATTGTAGAAAAGGAAGCAGCCTCTGTTTGCTTCTATAACTAGAAGGGAACATTTCAGCTGACAAACATCTAGAGTCTAGATCTTCTGCAGGACAAAAAGAAGACACATCTCTTTGAAAAGCAAATGGTGGCTTGTTAGATTATTGTTATTTTTTTTTTAGAAAAGAAAGGGAAAAGAAAATGGAAAAACTGGCCTGATTTATTTATTTTTCAACCTAATAGGAAAGAGCTGGCTGGGAGAATGTGTAAACCCCGCCAGCTAAAGTTCTACCCCGACTGGAGAATTATCCGATAATTCATACAGACAGCAGCAATTACCTATTTATACTGAAGAGAGGCAGCTAATTAAGGGCTCACTTTTCCTACATTGGTACTAGTGTACAACCACGAGAATATCTCGGAGCTGCAATGGCTCTTTGCCATCCTTTAGTTCCTGCCTGATGTTGGTGCTTCACATTAAACAGGTGAGAGGGGGAATTATATATTTGAATAGTCCTCCATTCAGAGCAGAAAAGGAAGAAAGAGTTCCTTCCCGCAGGGCAGTTGGTTTATGGCATACTCTACCACAAAGTATAGGAATATCCATCTCTCTCCTCCTTTCCTCCCTTCCTTCCCCTTTTCCTTCCTTTCTTCCATCCTTCCTCTCCTCTCTTCTTTCTATTTGCTTCCTTCCTTATCTTCTTCTTTCTTGCATCTCTTCTTCTCTTATTCCTTTTTTTCCACCTTTTCTTTTCTTTCTTCTTCTCTCCTGATTCTTCTTCATTTCATTCCTTTCCTTTCCATTTATTTTGTATATGCACTTTGTTTCTTCATATTTTTTGTTTTGACTTGGGTTTTTCATCGCCATTCATTCCTTCCTTCCAACACTTTCATCTTCAACATTATATATTTATATATCTCTATCCTTTCAACATGGCTTTCTTCTTCCTTCCCTCTTCCTTCCTTCCTTCCTTCCTTTCTTTCTTTCTTTCTTTCTTTCTTTTCTTTCTTTTCTCTCCTTCCTTTAATTTCTCCTTCCTTCCTTCTTCCTTCCTTCCTTCCTTCCTTCCTTCCTTCCTTCCTTCCTTCCTTCCTTTTCTTCTGGAAATGACCGATTCCTCCCCAGTGCATCCTTTCTAAGCTGCAGCCCTCCAAAGCATCTCTCTCTGCTTAGCAATATTCAATCAACTGTCGGATTAAAGGTGAAATCAGTCACGCAAAGCTCAGGGAAACCTACTGCTGCTTCTCCGCAGTGGGACTTCTCTAATCTCCCTCCAAGAGACAAAAGATCATAACTGATTTACCCCTACTCCCTGGGGGACAATTTGCTTATAGGCTGGAGGTGCAATCAGGAAACATACTGAATGGCTTTCATACCCAGGAGAAAAAGAGATGGAAAAATGAAACCAGTGTCCCTGTTTCTCCAATTTTTCTTTTTTTAAATTCTCCCAGAAAAGAAAAAGAAAGAAAATAAATTCTGCCAGGTAGGTTTTCCCCCCCTCCATCCCTGCCCTCAAAGCAACACACTGAACTTGGTCACAAAAAGAGCTCGGTTAATTTGGAAGAGGAGGCTATCCCCCCCCCCAAGTGGGTTTAGAGTTTTTTTAAAAAATGCCATTTTAAAGAGGAGAAATCCCAACAACTGTTCAATGTCCATTGCAAAGGAGCATTTCTGAGGTGGGATTCAGCAGGTTCTGACCGGTTCTGGAGAACCAGTAGCGGAAATTTTGAGTAGTTCGGAGACCCGGCCAATCCCACCTCTGACTGGCCCCGCCCACATCTATTCTCCGCCTCCTATTGAGTCCCAGCTGATCGGCAGGGTCTTCTTTGGTTGCCCTGCACAGGAGAACGGAGCTGGAAAGCAGGTTAATGGGGTGGGGAGGGAATGGGGATTTTGCAGTAACCTTCCCCAGGAGTGGGGAGGGAATGGAGTTTTTTTTTTATTATTCATATTTATATGCCGCCCTTCTCCGAAGACTCAGGGCGGCTTACAATTTTTTGGGATACAACCCAATGCGCTCAGCAATAGCCTTCCTTCCATTGTATATGCCTGCTTATTACTAAGCGGCATTTTTACAAAGTCAGTTTATTGCCCCCAACAACCTTGGGTCCTCAGTTTACCTACCCCGAGAGGATGGAAGGCTGAGTCAACCTTGAAATATTTTACAGTATCCTTTCCCTGCCACGCCCACCACACCATGCTCACCAAGCCACACCCACAGAACCAGTAGTAAAAAGAAATTTGAATCCCACCACTGGAGCATTTGTGTACATGAAAAGTGAGAGCCAAATGGAAAACATTTCAAAAGAATGGATTCATACAAACAGCCCAGTTGCTTTTTCAAGCCCCCCATTAGTTAAGGTTTTTACTTGTAGTGTGTTAGTTTTAATTCGTTATATTGGGATGCATTAATTTAATTGGTTTTCAATTTTGGTATTGTTGTTTTTTTACTGCTGTGAGCCGCCCTGAGTCCTACGGGAGATAGGGCGGCATAGAAATCCCAGTATAAAATAAATAAATAAATAAATTCAACTTGGGGTTTTCCTTCTAGGGAAGAGAAATGTGTTCAGCAATTGACTGACGGTGAAGTTGTCAATGACAGGGATGTTCAAGTGGGGCTCTAGACGTTTGGGGAGTCCACTTCTCTTCCAAGTTGTCTCCAAACTTAAATAAAGTCTGCTTCTCTTCCAAATTGTCCCAAAACTTTTCCAACCTTCATCCAGAGCTCCCGTCTTTCTTTAAATGGCAGCCCAGAATGTCAGAAAGCCACACGGAGGATTCCGCTCTACAAGATGCCTTTGCTTAGGGAAAAATCACATAGGCCATGGGAGTGGAGGGATGGGAAAATGTCTTTTCATGGTAGAAAAGGGAGACTACTAGAGACAAATATTGCAAAAGGGCAGATAGTTTCAAATGATCAAAGTAGGCCTTGATTCTATGGCAATAATACCCATGAGTAAACTGATACAAGCCTTCAACTACAGAAAACAACCATAGAAGATCCTACACCAGATTATAAGAATTTGCTAGGGATGATTTTCAGCACGTGTGTTGTGGTTCGCCAGCAGCAGGTGCGGACGGCTGAGGTCTTGGAGAGCGAGGACTCAGATGAGGGGCCTGTGTGTGATGCAGGGATGGGGCCAGGACCATCAGGGAGTGGAGTGCTGCCTTCAGAGATTGTGGAGGCTGGCAGCAGTGATTAAGAGGCCCCTGAGGAGCCTGTGCCCAGTGCGCATGCATGCAGGGCTGCTCGAAGGAAAGAGCAGCTGCAGCAGCACAGGCGACTCGGGAATAAGGCTGCAAGGTAATGGCCCCTCCCTCAAGAGATAAAAGCCAGCTGAGAAACCAGAGTTCTTTGCAGGAAGCAAAGAAATTCTTGCATTTCAAGCCTTGTGGACGTTCAGAGTATCTTGGTTGGTGTTTGGAGACTCTTTGTGTTTGAAATATTTGTTGGCAACTTTATCTAGTGTTCTTGGCAGCCTTGCACCACCTTGGCAAGGCTCGTTCTCATCAGAGACAATTAGTTTGAAATAGCCTTTTAACCGTGAAGGAACGGACTTCGTAAAGAATCATTAAAAGGTTTTTCTGTTACCTCTGTTTTGTGTTGGTTTCCTTGGAACAAGGTTTGAGTCAGAACAATGTGTGGCTTAATGCTAAAATTAAAGTGGTGTGCTACTGTCTACTGCTCATTTATCAGTTTTGCCAACTCTAGAAGCTCAGAAGACACCAAATAGATGGATCTTTTCACCAAGGAGGAGACATGGGCTGAGGATTTTGAAGATAGGACATCCCTACAGCAGAAATAGACAACATGAAACTGCTCACCATCTATTTGGTGTCTTCTGAGCTTCTAGAGCAGTTTCATGTTGTCTATTTCTGCTGTAGGGATGTCCTATCTTCAAAATCCTCAGCCCATGTCTCCTCCTTGGTGAAAAGATAACACTTTTCTTTAAAACTCATCTTTCCAAGTAAATAGGTTATCCTGTTCAGGGTGAAAGGTTTTCTTATACAACATAAATTTAATTGCACAGGTATACCATTGCAGCATATTTACTTTGCTATATCAATAAAATAATGATTGTTAAGTTTTAAAAAAAAAGAATCCTTTGCTTATAACAAATTAATTTACAATATCATCCTGGCCAGAATTCACAGTCACTTAGTTCCTTTTTCGGTGTTGCAGCCCTCACTCAACGCCTTGTCTGTTGATGCGTTGGCCAACTTTCTCTTCTGCAATGTTTGTCGGGGAAGCCACACGTCTGGTGCTCCTCTTGGCAGGTGTTATGGGTTACTGGACTCCATCTGAAAGCACTTAATCTGTCAATAACGTTGAGTTGGCTTGGCCCACGCACAAAACAAAGTTTATGTTAGCCGATGCAGAAGTCAATGGGTAGCACTCATCAAATGTACGATGTATAAAGAGATCCAGTGAGTGCAAACTCTCATGGTGTTTATGGGAGCTGACAACGTAGGGTGGTGAGTGAGGGGTGTCACTGATGTTGTAGATGTCTACCAAGAAGGAAACCAAGAGGATAAAGGGTGGAAATGAGGGCTCCTTGGTGCTCTCTGGGCTTGGTGGTTTGCTTGCAGACATTTCATTACTCGACTCGTTAACATCATCAGTGTTAGTGAGGGTGGGGTTTGCTCTCCGTTTAAAACCAAAACACAAGCCTCCAAACAGATAAGCAGGAATCAACACTAGACAAACAATCAAGCAGAAGACGATCAAGGGAGAACTTCCAAGGAGAAAACCACACCTCCTCCTGGCAGGACAAGCGACTGTACATAAACAGGGATCAAAAATCGAATTTACTTTGAGTAGGGGGTTTCCAAGATAACAACTGCTGCTCAAAAAGTTTCTGGCGTTTCAAGCTGCAATTCGTCCCATGCATTTAAAACAGCAGTTCCTTCGTTCCTTCCGCTAATATGACTTCTGAAGAACTTTCCACGGACTTGCAAACTTTGCTGGATGAATTGATTGAGATGAACATTGCGATGCAACACCTGCAAGCAAACCGTTCTGTATAAAATCAAAATGTGTCGTTTAATAATTTTAATTTAATTTTTTTAACTTAACTTCATTATTTTATTTGTTCTATTTTATTTATTGATTATTTTATTCTGATTCTGCATTCTTACTTTATTTTATTCCTTTTCATTTCATTTCCTTTCATTTATTTTTTATTGGATGGATGATGGCTGCCCTTTCGGACGAGGGGACAACTCCAAACCACGTCTCCCCTTTGGTGCTGTCGGAACCCATCACCCAAGAGAGATTGTGTGGTTTGATTAATCGATTCCAGCACCTTCCCAGGTTGCCCCAACTTCTTCTCTCTTCATTGTTCTCTCCTTCTTGCCCCACAGTCTTAAAAAGCCAGGAACAGCCTCTATAACTGGGACTTCATGGACAATGGAAAGCTTTGGGAAGCGGGGGGGGGGTGCATTTGTTCCTCCTTCCCTTTCAAGGAGAGCCCACCGATGGGCTCCCCCCACCCACCTCGCTTCAGTGATTTGTAAACTAATTCTTTGCTTCATTAGTTTGTATTGCTATGCGTTGTCCTATTCAGCCCCCAGATGCCAACAATTGGCATTTAAATTCCACCCCGTCTAGAACACTTTTAGTAAGGCTTTCTGCCCTGATGATAATCTGTAGGCAAATTTACTTACGCCCAAGACCAATTAATGAAAGGTGGGTTGGGGGGAAGGAGGCGTCACACACCACGCTGAAGCAGAGTTTGTTTAATCATGATTTCTTTTTTCTTCCTTCCTTCCTTTCTTTCTTTTTTTGGAATAAGCCACAATTGACCTTTTATGGCACTCGGCTGTAAAAAAAACAGTTTACAAAGCATATTGGTAAGGATTCCGGGCTAGGATTGAAATCGCTGAAGGCACAACAGGATGCCAAGAAGGGGGAGACTAAAATCTCTAATGCAGTTGGCTTTGTGGAATAAAGATAGCTCACTATGGCTTATTCAGCAGATCATGGTTAAACAGCGCTGGCCGGGAGATGTAAAGGAGTTGCTGGCTTATCTATCTTTCTATCTATCTATCTATCTATCTATCTATCTATCTATCTATCTATCTATCTCTTCTATTATCTATGTAATCTATCCCTTCTCTCTCGATATCTATCATTTATCTATCTATCTTCTATTATCTGTATTTCTCTATATCTTCTCTCTCTCTCTCAATCTATTTATTTATCTATTCCTATCTATTTATCAATCTATCCTATCTTTCTTTCTTCTCTCTTGATATCTATCTATCATCTATCTATCTATCATCTATCTATCATCTATCTATCTATCTATCTATCTTTCTATCATCTATCTATCTATCATCTATCATCTATCTATCTATCTATCTATCTATCTATCATTCATCTATCATCTATCTATCTATCCTCTGTTATATCATTTTCTTTCTATTATTTATCTTTTTTGTCTTTGATGTCGTCTGTTATTCTATTATCTATCTATATCTCTCTTCTGTTATTTTTTCTTATTTATTATCTTTTCTTTCTTTTGATGTCTATTTTATCATTTCATATATTTCATCTATCTATCTATCTATCATCTATCTATCAATCTATCATCTATCATCTATCAATCTATCTATCTATCTATCTATCTATCTATCTATTATTTATTCTTCTTCTATTTTCTATTATTTCTCTTCTGTCTTTGATGTCTGTCTGTCTGTCTGTTATCTATCTATCTATCTATCTATCTATCTATCTATCTATCTATCCTCTGTTTATCTATCTTCCTTCTATTATCTATCTCTCTTCTGTCTCTTGATGTCTGTCTATCTATCTATCTATCTATCTATCTATCTATCTATCTATCTATCATACCACGATGAATTTAATTAATTGTCCTTGGGAAGGCAGTGCTCCCTGAGTTGCCCATTTCATTTGCCATGTTAGGTGAGTGACCAACATCAGGCTACGAAGCCAATAAAATTAAAAGGGAAAC
This sequence comes from Naja naja, assembly GCA_009733165.1. Lineage (NCBI taxonomy): Eukaryota > Metazoa > Chordata > Lepidosauria > Squamata > Elapidae > Naja > Naja naja. Next base: position 22,582,621 of record CM019162.1, read on the forward strand.
TTGAAAGAGCTGACTCCTCTGCTCTTAATGCCCTGGAATCTTTTGCGCCCCTCCCTGTCCCTCCTTTCCCCTCCTCATCTCCCTTGACTAATAGGTATCATTTCAAATGTTTGACAAACTCCCACGTCTCGGATAAAGCAGCCCTTTCCTCTGACATCCTGGCTCTGATTGAAATCATCTGAGTGCTGATTTTATAAATTAGGCCAGAAACGAGAGAGAAAGGAGGAAGACTCCCCTCCCCAACCAATGGCGAGCGACCACGCGAATTCCACTGTTGTTAATACTTCATACTTTTATGCTTCATTAAACCAATTTCATGGATGTATGACTCAGAAGGGAAGAGCAGGGCAGCTTTTTAAAAAGAGGCAACAATGGCTTATTGAAGGAAATGGGCCCCGAGATTAAATTAAGTGCGACTTGAGAAATATGGAAATACAAAAATAATTCACGCGTCGAGATGGAGGATAAAAAGAAAATGATAACTTTGACTTTCGGGTTCCAGAGAGAAGGGTGCTCTCCCCTCCTCTCCCTCCCTTCCTAGGGGTGGGGGAAAGAGATCATCTGCTAATTAATATTGGGGGGTGGGGTCCCCTTGAATGCCTTCATTGTACTGGGAATCAGAGAGCTCAAGTTGGCTCAACCTTGGAGTTTATGACAGCTCAATAAGATGACTACAGAAAAAGTCCATCCAGGAACTTCTACTACAAGGGGTTGGTTGTTGGGGATGATGGGGAAAGTTGGGCAATAGGCAATTTCTCTTTTTCCCAGTTAGCTGGAAGCTGTGCAAGGCAATTGTTGGTATCTCTATTGTGCTATGAATAAGAAGAGGTGGGAAAATTATTTATTTATTTATTTATTTATTTATTTATTTATTTATTTATTTATTTATTATTTGAACTTGTATGCTGCCCCATCTCCGAAGACTCGGGACGGCTCACAACTAAAAAAACAGACACTAAATACTTAAAAAACAATTAGATTAGTTTATAATTTATATATATATATAAATTATCTACTTGGGTTGTCCCAAAGGCGTCTTTCCAAAAGACAACTGGACTTCCTTCAGGTTTTTTTTCTCTTGAAAACGTTCTTGAAAAGCCAAAAAAAAAAAAGCCAAGAGTCTTGCAAATCTCCTTCTCCATTTGAGAAGAAAATGAGCTTTCATCATTTCAGGAAAGAACACCTGAAAAATGAGAGAAGAATTGCAGACGAAACCTTGTGTGCTACCCAAACTTCTGAAAATGTTTTTCTCGTTCCAACTGAGCACCTTGGATTTTATCATTCTTCATTTCCCAAAGATCTAAAAAAGATCTGGCTGAGACAGAGCAAGACTAAACTTAGAATAGAATAGAGGAACAGAGTTGGAAGGGACCTTGGAGGTCTTCTAGTCCAACCCCCTGCTTAGGCAGGATACCCTACACTACTTCAGACAAAGGGTTGTCCAATCTTTTCTTAAAAACTTCCAGTGTTGGAGCATTTACAACTTATGGAGGCAAGTTGTTCCACTGATTAATTGTTCGAACTGTTAAGAAATTTCTTCTTCCTTCTAAGTTGCTTCTCTCCTTGGCAAATGCTAGTTATCCAACGCCTTTAGAAAAAGACCCTCTCTTGTTTTTGATGTTTTCCAATACCTTCTCCCCACACACACACACACACACACACACACCAAGCAGCATCCTTTTTTTTCTTCCTCTTTCTGGCTGTCTCTCTAAAAACAATCCAAGTTTTCTCTCTCTTTCTCGCTCTCTGGTGACTAAGCCCTGTTTGTTTCATGCAACACGGAACATGTCGATACAAAGGGAAACATTCATGGAAGTAAGAAGCTTATGCATGCACATGGTTTTCTCTGTCTCTGTCTCAGAAAAAAAAAAGCAACTCTGGAGGGTCTGCCATCTTAGCTTTTGGTTCCACAATGGGAACTTTGTGTAGATCAGCAACTGGGAAGGCATCCAGGCCCTTAGATTAGCAACAAACACAGAGAGAGGATCATGGGTATTCTCTCTCTCTCTCTCTCTCTCTCTTTTTCTCATCCATTCTGACTCATTGCACTTCCCATGGCTTCCCATTTGCCATTCGGGAATCTGTAGGAATTTCCTCATTTCACAATGACAGAGAGCTTCTAAACATGGGGAATATATATATATATATATATATATATATATATATATATATACACACACACACACACACACACACACACACATACATACATATATATGGAGGAAGGGTCTGTCTCATCCAGGACTGTAGGATTCAACTCCCTTTTTTTAGATCTTTGTGAAATGAAGAATGATAAAATTGAAGAATGATAAAATCCAAGGTGCTCGGTTGGAATGCGAAAAGGGAAGCAATCTTCAGAAGTTTGGGTGGCACACACACACACACACACACACATCTGTCTATCTATCTATCTATCTATCTATCTATCTATCTATCTATCTCTATCTATCTATCTCTATCTATCTCTATCTATCTCTTTATCTCTTTGTCTATCTATATATATCTAATCTAATCTATCTATCTGTATCTATCTATCTATCTCTATCTATCTATCTCTATCTATCTATCTATCTCTATCTCTATCTCTATCTATCTCTCTATCTCTACCTATCTATATATATCTAATCTAATCTAATCTATCTATCTGTATCTATCTATCTATCTATCTATCTATCTATCTATCTATCTATCTCTATCTATACCTGCGCTCCTTCCACCGTGATCTCAAGACTTGGCTGTTTGTATAGGCTGGCCTGAACTGAGCAGGGTTGGGAAATTTAATTTAAGGGTATTTTAGTGATTTATAATTGGATTAGAGAATTTGATAAAGTTGTATTTATTGTTTATACATTTTTGTGTAAGCTGCCCCAAGTCCCCTCGGAGATGGGGCGGCATATAAATCCAATTAAATAAATAAATAAAATAAATCTATCTATCTATCTATATATCTCTATCTCTCTATCATCTATCTATCTATCAGTCTATCTGTCAATCTGTCTGTCTGTCTATCTATCTATCTATCTATCTTTCTATCTATCATCTCTCTCATCTATCTATCATCTCTCTTCATCTATCTATATTTATCTATGTATCCATCCATCCATATCCATCTATCCACCTACATCTCTCCCTCTCCCTCTCTCCCCCCCCTCTCTATATAAAATCTAATCTATCGATAGATAGATAGATAGATAGATATAGAGATATAGAGATAGAGATAGAGATCTATCTATCTATATCTCTATCTATCTCTATCTATCTATCTATCTATCTATCTATCTATCTATCTATCTATCATCTCTCTACCATCTATCTATATTTATCTATGTATCCATCCATCCATATCCATCTATCCACCTACATATCTCTCTCTGTCTCTCCCTCCCTCTCTGTCTCTCTGTCTCTCTCTGTCTCTCTATCTCTCTCTCTCTCTCTCTAAAACATTTCTTGTCAAGGGACACTTGAGAGGTGCATTTTTTTTTTTTGCAGTGGCAGTCACTCACAATACATTCCAGGACAAGAAAAAAGAAAAATAAGGATTTGATGGATGATTGGTCGTCATGAGAAGAGGAAACCATCCCAAAAATGTAACAGAGAAGACTGGCAGTGTCATTCCAAGAAGAGTGGAGAGTTTTGGTATCCTGGAGGGTTTTAGGATGCCAATGTAAACCCTGGCTGGGTTATTGTGAAGTTAGAAAGAGGAGAAAAGGCAGAGAAATTTTTGTAACAGGGGTTGCGGGGTGGGGTGGGCTGTTCTAGTGGTTAGAGCTGATCTTCTCCACTGTTTGATCTCTCTGGCCTCCTGGGCAATTTCCTCTTGATTTCGTCCTAAAATGTTTTGCGTGGCGTTAAGAGGCAAAGCCAGCTCGGAATAGTTCTTCCTTACCCGGAGGGCAAATGGCTCAGGCTAAAAGAAAAAGAAAAATAACTAACCAGAAGACAAACTAGACAAAACTACCATGTTTCCCTGAAAATAAGACACTGTCTTATATTTTTTTTGGCTCCCAAAAACACACTAGGTCTTATTTTTGAGGTAGGTCTTATTTTCGGGAAAACACGGTAATGAGGAGCTACAGAAGAGCGAGTAGAAGAAGCCTTGAGTTGGAGAAGGGAAGGTTCATTCTTCGTCTCTTTTAAAAAAAAAATAAAACAGAACAAGAACGATAGCACAAAATAGATATACACCATCAGAAGGAATCTGGGATTATCTTCTCTGACCAATAAATTTCATTCAAAGGTTTTGTGAGGTGTTGCTTGTTTCAGCACAGAGGTAGCTGAGAAAAACCTTCTCACTTTCAGTTAAAATTTGTTAGTAGAAAAGATAGCCCTTCTTCTCTTCCTCCTCCCACTTCCCCTCCTCCTCCTCTTCTTCTTCTTCCTCCTCCTCTTCCTCTTCCTTTTCCTCTTCTTCCTTTTCTTCCTCTTCCTCCTCCTCCTCCTCCTCCTCTATAGACTGTAAGGTTTTAAAAAGACTCTTCACATTTTATATCAGTTCACTGGGGAGCTTGGACAGATGATATTATTTCAACTTCCCCTTCTCCACCTGCACTGTGGAGTTGTGTATTTTTGTCCCATGTTGCAGTGCTGTTATAAAACCTGCTAAGTTGATGCAGAAGAAAACACTTCAACTGTTGTAGTGCCCTCTACAAATACCCTTTGTCCTGTCTGCTCCCCCCACAGCTGCATCCTTGCAAATTTGGTATGCTTGTTGAGTGTGGGGTGTGTTTTCTCTCTTTGCTAGGGGAAACAAATCCTTGGTTGCATCTTGTGCTTTTACTGCAGAATTTGGAAAGAGGGAGAGAGAAAGGGAGGGAGGGAGGGAGAGAAAGAGAAAGGAAAAAGAAAGAAAGGATGGAGGAAGGGGAAGAAGAAGAAGAAGAAGAAGAAGAAGAAGAAGAAGAAGAAGAAGAAGAAGAAGAAGAAGAAAAGATGAAGAAGAAAGAGGTAGAAGAAAAGAAGAAACAAACAAACAAACTTTGGTGTGATTCTGGGCCAAACCAGAAATTCTCCAATTGGGCTGCTTGATCCTATAATTCCCACACAAATAGCAAAGTCTGATGTCTTATTAAAATACTTCCCCAGAAGCCAACCTGCTCTGCCCAGTTTCAGTTGAAATTGATTATTTTAATACAGAATTCCTGAATGAAAGAGGTTCTTGGCCTTTTCCTGGGCTGTTGAATAATGCATGTGAGAGAAGGCAAACATGAGGCCAGAGCTCAGCTGTGGGAACAATGGGCAGCTCACAGAGCTAAGGGGGCGCATCAGTTCCCCCAACTGTCAGTCCCAACAGCCTGGGAATCATACAAGGAAACAGCTGCCCAACGCACCATGAAAGTGACCAGGGCCTTTTCGAGAGGTGGACACGTTTATACGTCTGAAAACAAAATATTGATTTTCATGCAAGGACAGAATGCCATGGGTTGAGAGAGAGG
>CM019162.1:22589052-22606552 GCA_009733165.1 Naja naja
AGAGAAAGAGAAGAAAGGGAGAAAGAGGGAAAGAAAGAAAGAAGAAAGAAAGAAAGAAAGAAAGAAAGAAAGAAAGAAAGAAAGAAAGTCACATCACCACCCCAAAATAGTCCCAATCTGTTTAAACATGCAATTTACAGAGAGAGGGATGCTAAAAGAGAAGGGGGGAATCTACTTAATCTTTTTTTGGGGGGGGGGAGGGCAAATGCCTAAATAGCAGTGAAGTGCACTGATTCTAATTATTTCAAGAGGGCAGCGTGACATTCCCTGAGTTATTTATTTATTAATGTGTGTGCATCACTTTTCCACTTGATTTGTCCTCGGGGCATTTTGCATTTTGTCTGCTCAGTGTGGGGCAGACAAACTCCGTCTGATATATTCAGGATTGGAGAAGAAAACTTCTCTCAAACTTCTCTCAATACTTATCGAGATCAGCCTGGATTCGGGGAATCTTTCTCCTCCTCCTCTTTCTCCCTTTCCTCCTTCTCCTCTTACTCCTCCTCCTATTCCTCCTCCTCCTCCCTTTCCTTCTCCTCCTCCTCTTCATCCTCTTCCTCTCCTTCTCCTTCTCCTCCTCCATTTGCCCCCAAATTTTTCCTATGTTTTCTTAAAGTTTCATGGGCTTAAGAAAAAAAAAAATAGAACATTAAAGTGAAAGATTAGAAAACCAAACCACAGCTCTATTGCACCAAGGTTCGATACCTTTTTCAGATAACTTCTTTGCCGTTCGAGAAAGCCTTTGGAGAAATCCTTTATGCCCCACTGACGATTTCAAGGTCAGCTCCCAATTCTGCTGACACCTGGCCACCCATGAAGTTTTCCCACAGAAGAACTCAACCAGGTTTGAAAGAAACCCAACTGCTTTCATCCTTCCTGGAACTAGATTTAAGCCGAGTGGTCAGTAAGGATTTCCTGTACAGATGACACACGTTGTGGAAATGTGAGGGGATTAAAAAAAGAAGTGAGTAAGCAGGGAACAGAGGATTTGCGATGACCTCAGCTAGAAAATAACTTTCTGATTTTAGTTGAACTTCTCATCTTCTCTCCTGAAGACAACTTTGAACACTGACAAAGAGCTTCAAACCTTCATTCTCTGACTCAAACAGTCTTCCCATTGTCCAACTTTGGTCTGTAGGGTCAATTCTTCTAGCACACTTTATACAACCCACACATTTGTCTATGGAGATTCTCAATCATCTGAAGAAGAAGCTACTCAGATGAGAAGCGAAATGTTTCCAAGGGGAAAAAAAACCAAGGTAGTTCAATTGCCTTTTGGAAAAGTACTTTTGGGGCAACCCACGTTTGATCTTTGTAGCTTGGGCTTGTAGCATTCATGCACACCTGTGACTGAGAAGGGAAGGGAAGGGAAGGGAAGGGAAGGGAAGGGAAGAGAAGAGAAGAGAAGAGAAGAGAAGAGAAGAGAAGAGAAGAGAAGAGAAGAGAAGAGAAGAGAAGAGAATTCTTTATTGGCCAAGTATGATTGGACACACAAGGAATTTGTCTTTGGTGCATATGCTCTCAGTGTACATAAAAATACATTCGTCAAGAATCATAAGATACAACACTTAGTGATAGTCATAGGTTACTAATAAGCAATCAAATCATACTAGGAAACTAAATAAAACAATATAAATCATAAAGATACAAGCAACATGGTTATAGTCATACAGTAAGTGGGAAGAGATAGGTACTAGGAAGGATGAGAAGAAGAAGAATACAGTCTTAGCAAATAGTTTGACAGTGTTGAGGGAAATATTTGTTTAGCAGAGGGATGGCATTCAGGGAAAAAACTGTCCTTGTGTCTCGTTGTTCTGGGGTGCAGAGCTCTATAGCGTCGTTTTGAGGGAAGGAGTTGCAACAGTTTATATCCAAGATGTGAGGGGTGTGTAGATATTTTCACAGTCCTCTTTTTGACTCATGCAGGATACAGGTCCTCCATGGAAGGCAGGTTGGTAGCCATGGTTTTTTCTGCAGTTCTAATTATCCGGTTGAAGTCTGTGTCTGTCTTATTGGGCTGCAGAGCCAAACCATGCAGTTATGGGAGACAGATGGGGCAACCAGGCAGGTGGGAGGTGACACCCCAACATCTGGAGAATCATCACCTATCATGACTAAGAGTGGCCTCCAAACTCTCAAAGAGCTGCAACTTGTCACCTTTTGCAGGTATTTCACTATCGACCTACGATATTCCTCCGGAAACTTTAACCTTGAGTACAAAGGCTTTCCCCGTGGAAAGTTTAAAAAAAAACTTGTCACATTTCAGTTTTTGTAGTGGTAGCTCCTTAAGTTTCAGCTCTCCTTCCCATTATATCTGTTTACCCAACAGACCAGTAATCTTTCTTAACGTTGCTGCAGTAATAAGGTGGATGCTTATATAAGGAATGGCTATAATAACCTGGGCTATAATTTGGCATAAATAATGCTTTCAGCTGAATGTTCGGCATGTAAAATATCTATCTTTTTGCTGCTCTCTTAAAATTGTTGGTAAATATGCCTAGTTGAGAGCCTAACAAGGAAATAGGGTAAATTGGTGTATGTGTGTGTGTGTGTTTTAAATTCACAATCCTCTGGAGCAGAGGTCCCCAAACTTGGCAACTTTAAGACTTGTGGACTTCAACTCCCAGAATTCTGGGAGTTAAAAGTCCACAAGTCTTAAAGTTGCCAGGTTTGGATACCTCTGTTCTGGAGCATCATCAACACCATCAGGTTGAATTTATCTTCTGTCCTGAAAGTAAATGAATTGAGGGGCTTCATCATCTACAATCTTAACCTCAGGTCTGTGGAACGTAGATTGGCGGGGTGAGGGAGACATTACAACTTAATTTTCACTAAGTTCTTCCTACAGTTGAAAATTTGACACTGACATGCTATATAGATTAAAGGTCAAAATTTGATGGGCATGGCGGAAATGCATAAGGATAAAACTTGGCTTGATGACTTAGATTTATTCACACCTATAGCATAGTCCTATACAGGATATATTCTACGATAGGTACCAACACATCAAAACAATAGCCTGTTGTGCAATTGTCAATCACACTGCCTTCCAAAAGTGGCAAAATTTCTGTGCAGTATGCTTGTTTACTTTCTTTGGAAGGGTGAGGAGATCCACATCAAACAAAACAAAACAAAAACTTATTTCCTTCCTTGGCTGTCGAACCAAAGATGGGTTGAACTTTAATTAACTTAATAGAAGTAGCTAACATCACATTTTACACATTCCCTCTCTCCCCTGCCCACCCAACCCCTCTCCCGGTTCGCAGAGGTCATATTGACATCCATCTTCTGGCATTTCCTTGCTTCCTAGATAAGATAAAGGCCAGAGGAAGCCTTCGGTTCCAGGTGAGTGCAAGACCTGTCTAAGGAACAGGAAGAAGATAAGAATGTTTGGTCCAGGTGGGAATTCATCCGGCACTTACCTTCAAGGCCCCCAGGGGTTGGTTGGCTGGGAGAACATAGGGCTGCCTGTTCAGCTTTGGTCTTGTAGCAACTAAGCTTTGGAGCTGGAAAAGGCTTTGAAAGCAATTGGTAGCTACAGGTATAGGTGTAGGTGAGCTAGAGATGACAGAGACAGACAGACAGACAGATAGAGAAGGAAGAAAGGAAGGAAAGAAGGAAGGGCAGATAGATAAATGGACAAGATAGATAGATAAAAGACAAACAGAAAGAGATGAGGAAGGAAAGAAGGAAGGAAGGAAGGAAAAGGAAGGAAGGAAGGAAGGAAGGAAGGAAGGACAAGAGAGATAGATAGATAGATAGATAGATAGATAGATAGATAGATAGATAGATAGATAGATATAGATAGATAGGCAGGCAGGCAGACAGACAGACAGGCAGGCAGACAGACAGACAGACAGACAGACAGACAGACAGACAGACAGACAGACAGATAGATAGATAGATAGAGATATAAAGAGAGAGAGAGAGAAAGAGAGAAGATATAGAAAGATGATAGAAAGAGAGAGAGAGAGAGAGAGATGACAGAAACAAAGATGAATATAAAGGAGACAGAGATGGAAAAGCACAAGAAATCTCCAGCCACAGCAGGCAGGAAAGGATAGAGTGACTCCAGAGCCTTAGGCTAGGTTTGACCGCATACCTACCGTATGTTTGAACCCAACCCCTGAAAGTTCAAGGATAGGTTTACCTTCTCAGAAAATCTCCACACTTCATTTGCACCAGGCTAAAAATGTTGCAAACATGCCTCTCTCTCTCTCTCCCCCCCCATGTGCATGAATGTGTGTGTATCGAAGTTGCTAAAAGTAACTTCTTTCTTTCTTTCTATCTTTCTTTTCTCTCTCCTTTCTCTGTCTCTTTCTCTCTTCTCTCTCCCCTTCTCACTCTCTCCTCTCTCTTTCTCCATGTGTGTGAACTTGTGCGCGTATCGAAGTTGCCAAAAGTAAGGGACCGTTCGATAAACAGAATAACTCACAACCTTGATCAAGATATACCACAAAAGTAGCCAGCTATTGTCAGTGATCACAATAGTTAATGAGAAAAATGTGTTACCTCGATGGAAAAAAAAATACACCAGCATTACTTGGATAAAGTATAATTATTACAGACTGGCAAGGGGAAAATCTGACTAGAATTTTCAGCCAGCTTTTGTTAATAGTAATAAGAAAAAAGGACAGAATTCTCTGATGAATGCCACTAAATAGTGAGGTGCTTGCTGAATTCTTTTGTCTGTAGAAAATGAATACCAAATTACCTCCAAAGTCTCAAGAAATGCTTTAACCCCCCAAAGTGGGGAAGGGGCGAGTGAGGAGGAGGAGGAGGAAGAAACAGAGAAAAATCACAATCTAGCATTTGGGGGAGGGAGAAAGGTGTTTCTTTTTGACTATACGGCGTTTGCATAGGCTGATTGATATTTGAACTTGCTATATATTCACCGTACTATATATTTTTCTTTTCTCCTTTTTTTTCTTGTGGCTGTTGATAAAAATAGAATTGCCAATGTCCAATGATGGATATGGCAGGAGGAGGAGGAGGAAGAAGAAGAAGAGGAAGAGGAAGAAGAAGAAGAAGAAGAAGAAGAAGAAGAAGAAGAAGAAGAAGAAGAAGAAGAAGAAGAAGAAGAAGAAGAAGAAGAAGAATTACTGAAGAGAGAGTTTATTTTCGGAGGGAAGCAAGCGATATATTGTTCAGCTTTCTCTATTGTTTATGTTTTTCCTTTTTTGGGACACCTCTCAGGTTAACCAAGTCGGGGAGATCCGATGGCGTTAGTGAAAGAGAGGGAAATTTCCAATCTGTTGCACACTTGTGATCCAGTGAAAGGGCTATTATTTTCCCTCAGGAGAAAGGGGAAGGGTGTGGGTGTGGGGGGGTGTGGGTGTGAGTGAGTGCATGTGTTGGGTCGCACTTCAGTCAAAACGGTACCCTGACAAAGCAAAGTAGAACCTCTTCAGATAGGAGGGAAATATTTGGGAGGGCAGCAGCTGTCCAAGCGACTAATTGGACTGTATTTTTTTTAAAGAACTCATTTCTGGGGCATAGAAAAGAAGACACCCACAGAAATTGAGGGGAGGGGCTGCTTTTTTTAATTATAATGGGCAGGTGTCCTGCTTGAGTTGGTCAGGTGAAGGAGGAGGTACACCTGCCACCAGGCCTCCACCTCTTTCCATGCGAGCGTCCCGAAGAAAACTCCAATTAAAACTGTGTAATTTATTCGAAGCCTTTTCGTCCAAAATAAAGCTGGTTATGGGTAGTCCTCCACTTACAACTGAAACCGAGCCCATTGCTAAGTGAAACATTTGTTCTGTGAGTTTTGCCCCATTTGAAGACCTTGCTGCCCCATTGTTAAAACCCGCAGTCATTAAATTAGTGGCATGATTGTTAAGTGAATCTGGACTCCCAGTTGACTTTGCTTGTCAGAAGGTTGCCAAAAGTTGATCCCGTGACCCAGAGACACTGCGACCATCATAAATATAAATCATTGACCTATGTCCCCATAAAAAGGGGTGGATCCCAGGTGTATGAATTTCGAATACGTGACCACTGGGAGGCTGCAATGGTCATAAGTATTTAAAAAATGGTCCTTTTTTTTCCAGCAATGTTGTAAGTTCAAACAGTCACTAAACACACTTTTATAGTCAAAGTCAGCCTGTATTAAGTTGGTCTATTATTGGTTGTGTTGGGAAAGCAACCTTAGAATAGAGTAGAGTAGAGTAGAGTAGAGTAGAGTAGAGTAGAGTAGATTATGAATGTGAAGAGCAGAGAGAAGAGCAGAGGAATGGAATGGGATGGAATGGAATGGAATAGAGTAGAGTAGAGTAGAGTAGAGGAATAGAATAGAATAGAATAGAATAGAGTAGAGTAGAGTAGAATAGAGTAGAGTAGCATAGAGCAGAGTAGAGAGAGTAGAAGAGTAGTGAAGAGAATGAGAGTAGAGTAGAGCAGAGCAGAGGAATGGAATGGAATGGAATGGAATAGAGTAGAGTAGAGGAATAGAATAGAATAGAATAGAATAGAATAGAATAGAATAGAATAACAGAGTTGGAAGGGACCTTGGAGGTCTTCTAGTCCAACCCCCCGTATCATTTCAGACAATTGGTTGTCCATTCTTCAAAACTTCCAGTGTTGGAGCATTCACAACCTCTGGAGGGAAGTTGTTCCACTGATTGATTGTTCTAACTCAGGAAATTTCTCCTTAGTTCTTGGTTGCTTCTCTCCTTGATGAGTTTCCACCCATTGCTTCTTGTCCTGCCCTCAGGTGCTTTGGAGAATAGCTTGACTCCCTCTTCTTTGGGGCAGCCCCTGAGATATTGGAAGATTGCTATTGTGTCACCCCTGGTCCTTCTTTTCATCAAACTAGACACACCCAGTTCCAGCAACTGTTCTTTATATGTTTTAGCCTCCAGTCCCCTAATCATCTCTGTTGCTCTTCTCTGCACTCTTTCTAGAGTCTCAACATCTTTTTTACATCGTGGTGCCCAAAACTGGATGCAAATACTCCAAGTGTGGCCTTACCAAGGACTTGTAAAGCGGTATTAACACTTCACATGTTCTTGATTCTATCCCTCTGTTAATGCAGCCCAGGACTGTGTTGCCTTTTTGGGCAGCTGCAGCGCACACGGCTGTCTCATATTTAAGTGATCCTAACCTAAGAATTGGAGGCCATCCAAAGTTTTTCTCAATCCTGGGTGAACTCATGACAGAAGTGTGGCCTTACCAAGGCATCGTAAAGTCATGCTAACATTTCACATGATCTTGATTCTATTCCTCTGTTTGTTCTATCAATGGTTGAGTAACAGAAGCAGAAATTAGAAATTGGAAAAAAACGCTATTATGTATGGTTTATGTTTAAGATATTATTATATTACATACTATTACGTTAAGCAAATGCACACAGATAATACGCTGTTCATATAGTATTAATGCATGTTAAGGAAAATACAGTATATAAATAAATTGTTAAAACAAAAACAAACCCCAAAAAAGCTGCCCAGCTTCTTCTCACGCTGTTCCAGATAAAATATGGCCTGCTCTGTATGTGTGTGTCTCTCTCTCTCTTGAGGGCCTGCGGCTAACAAACAGGCCCTTGTCCTTTAACTTTCTCCAGGCCACTGTTAATGATTAAGTGGATTCAAAGGGTAATTCTCAGCGATGGGGTGTTCTCTGGCTGAACAGATGTTGGGAGTGTTTTAAGGCCATCTTCAAACTTGGTTGGCTTGCCTTATTGACTGGCCTGGTACATTGTTCCATCATGCATTCCAGGACCACCTCTATGGAAATCAACATGCTCCTAAGGTGAGCATCAAAAAGAATGGAAAATACACGCTGGGGAGTTCAAGATGTTGGGTACTGTATATTGATGGTATACTAGGCCAGAATATATTCTCCTGCGTGTTCCTTAATGAGGATGAGAGGGGAGGAGGAAGGAAGGAATGAAAAAAGGAAGGAATGAAGGAAAAGGAAGGAGAAGGATGAAAGGAATGGAGAGATGGAAGGAAGGAAGAAAGAGGAAAGAGAGAAGAGAGGAAAAGAATGAAAATAAAAGAACAAATAAATGGAAGAAGAAAAGAAATAAAATAAATAGAAGAAAATGAAATAAGATGAGGAGGAGGAGGACGATAGATGATGAAGATGAAATAAAGAAAAAGAAAAGAAGAAATAATAAAATAAATAGTTGAATAATAAATAAAAGACTTATGATCCGAGAATAATGAAGAGGAAATAAAGAAATAAGAAGTTAAATAAAATAAAGGAAAATAATGAAAGAAGAGGATGATGATAGGAGGAGGAGGAGGAGGAAACAAAGAAATAACAGCCGAAGAAAGAAAAGAAGAACAGTAATGATTGAAATAAAGAAATATGAAGAGGAAGGTGATAAGATGAAAATAGGAAGAAAGTCAGAAGAAATAAGATGATCCAGAAAGATGGAAGAGGAAATAAATAAAATAAAGAAGAAATAAAATAAAAGAAGAAATAGGAAGATGATGATATATGATATGATATTATGATGAAAAGCCAGCCAGTAGTAGTAGCAGCTCCCTGAACCCAAAGAACGGTAATAATGATCCAAAGATCAAAATGGAAATGAAACTCTTTAAGCAGGGAGAATGGGAGGGGGGAGGAGGAAGAGGAAGGGGAAGGATGAAGGGGAAACAAACAGAACAGATTTGTCCTGTGCCTGTAGAGGTGCCACATCTCCGCCACTCCGAAGAGATGGAACTTATGGCTGAAATCTTTGCAAAATGTGGATTTTATGCCAGGCTAGGTACTTTGCAGGGAGGCCGGAATCTTCTCCCCATCATTTCTCCAGCTTTGTCTCCCTGCTGGAATTCTTCATTGTCCCACCTTTCAGCCAGCACAATAGCCTTGCTCGATTAACTGTTACGCACACGCATCAATTAAAAGATCGTTTTCAAATCTGATGGATGAGCCCCCGGGCTTTGATTCACTTTAGCCACCAGGCGGAAGAAGAGCCCAACTCTCTGGGTGAAAAAAGAGAGAGGGAGGGAGAAAGAGAAAGAGAGAGAGAAAGTGTGTGTGAGAGAGAAGAGAAATGGAAAGAGAGAAAGAAAAAGAGAGAGAGATAGGAGAGAGAGAGAGAAAGCAAGAGAGAAAGAGAGAGAGAAAGCGAGAGACAGAAAGAGAGAGGGGGAGAGAGAGAGAAAGCGAGAGAGGAGAGAGAGAAAGAGAGAGAAAGAAAGAGAAAGTAAAAGAGAGAAATAATAATAATAATAATAATAATAATAATAATAATAATAATAATAGACTATTTCAAAGGCTCTGCATCTCTGGTTTCTGAGGTGTAGTAAAGTTGGAAGAGTCCTCCAATATTTTCTAGTCCAACCTGCTGCGGAAGATTTGATTTGATTGGCCACCCATCTCACCTGGTCATCCCCAGGTGACTTCTGTAGACTTGAAGAAAGAATTATGACATGCAAGTCAACAGCGTAGCCCTTCCCCTCCCACCCTCCCATTTCACATCAACCGCTGAGCAGTAATCCGTTAATAAACATTCATTAACCTGAATGGCTCAACCTGGTGAACCTGGTGGCTCAGGCTGTTAATTGCCTGCACTTAAGTTCCAGCTGCCTACAACTGCTGTAGGCTCGAATCCCACCAGGCTCAAGGTTGACTCAGCCTTCCATCCTCTCGGGGTAGGTAAATTGAGGACCCAAGATTGTTGGGGGCAATAAGCTGACCTTGTAAAAATGCCGCTTAGTAATAAGCAGGCATATACAATGGAATGAAGGCTATTGCTGAACACACTGGGTTGCATCCAAGGATTGTAAGTCCCTGAGTCTCCGGAGAAGGGCGGCATATAAATGTAATTAAAATAAAAATAAATAAAAATAAAATTAATGGATGATTTTCTTTAAAAAAAAAGTGGCTTCTTAATGTGACTTTAATTGTGATTGGCCTCTCCAAGTGGTTATTGCTGCCAGCATCGACTGCCTTCCTTTGGTTCGCCTCCCTGATGTCCTTTCTTAGACTCAGATTAACGGAGTGGGAAGGGACCTGGTAGGTCATCTAGCCCAACCCCCTGCCCAAGCAGGAGAAACTACACCATTTCTGACAAATGGCAGCCCAGTCTCTTCTTGAAAGTCTCAAGTGATGTCGTTTCTTGTCGTTTAAAGAAATACGTGTCTCATGATTTCCTCCTTTCTTGGTATTAATCAGCCTTTTTTTGCCAAGCAAACCTTGCAGTTACTTGAAATAAAAACCCCAGTGGCTTCAATAAAAGATAGCATTTAAGGTCACCTTCATAATAAGCCTTCTTTCCCAAACATCCTATTGTGATATTGTGAACTTTGTCGCTTGTATCCTCACGATTTATATGGACTGTTCCCTAGTATGATTTGAATGCTTATTGTACCCTATGACTATTATTAAGTGTTGTACCTGATGATTCTTGACTCTTGACAAATGTATTCTTTTCTTTTATGTACACTGAGAGCATTTGCACCAAGACAAATTCCTGGTGTGTCCAATCACACTTGGCCAATAAAAAAGAATTCTATAAAAAAATTCCATATTCTTTGGAATTCACAAATTCTTTTCTTTTCCCCCCCATTGGTTAGTATGGTTAATAAGTGGCACCCATTATTTCTGGAACTATCTGTTGCAAATGGGGTCTCTACCTCGCCTTGTTCCCCGGGTTTCACACAATGAAACAACTACAGCTGTATTAAAATTCAAATTGTGGAACATGCAAATGTGGTGGAGATCCATCATGCGCTTCGAAAGAGAAGGCTAGTCCCCGGGGGGCAGAAAAAGTTAACAAGCTGTACAAAATGTCCTCTCCTTGTTTTTTCTTTTTTCTTTTTTTCCCCCAGATTATTTCAATTTGGGAGAAGAAAAAGAGAAAAAAAAAATCTGCCGGTGTTGAAAAGGAACTTTTCGTAGCCGCAGGTTTGCATGTAATAACTGGTTAATCAGCCAATTAGGGAAGGGAGGAAGGGACAATTGAAAATTGAAAAGCAGGCAGAAAAGGACACACACACACACACACACACACACACACAAATAGGAAGAAAGGAAAAGAAAATTGGTCAAGGTCCAACCTAATCCCGCCGAAGGGATTCCCAACATGAAATCTGCAAGAATTATACTTATAATCATATCTGAATTCATTTTCACACTCTTTCCTGTTTGGTTTTTTTTGGCTTGTTACTTGTCAGCCTGGTTCATTGGCCGATGAGGTGACTGCCAATTACTTCTCTGAACACACTCACTTTTGGGGGGGGGAGGGTGAAACAAAACATACACACAAAACTGGGAACTTTTTTTTTTCCTACAATGGATAGTATTCTTTCCCTGAGGGACACCATCACGGCAGAGGGTGAGGTAAAGTGTGGGTGCCTTCGATAAATTTGTCCCAATTTGCAATATACAAACATCTTATCTTGCTTTTCGGCAGCAGCCGCTTCAACTGAAGATGCAAATTTGGTGCTTCTGGGGAAAAAAAATTTCCCACAAATAACTCTCATCAAATCTGGGGGGGGGCTTTTGAGTTGATGCTCATTTTTCAAAAAGAAATCTAACTTTGGAATCATTCACAGGAGGAGAGGGGGGAAAAGATACCACAATGAAACTTAATTTCTTGATGACCTTATGGGCATTGTAACCTTGATGGATGGAGATGGGGAACCTTGGAGAAGAAAGAGAATGAAGTAAGGTCATAGATTCTACAGTTTGGGGGTTGCTGACTTTTTGAGCCCATCCTTATCCAGGTTTTCTAATAAAATATATTGGAGAATCCCACTGGAAGGCAAACCCACTTAAGGTTAGGGTTGCATCTCCAGGAATTTGGAGAGCAAAATGGACATTGCTAATGGATTCGTAGAACACTGGCATGCTTAGAAGGACACTGTATATAATCTGCATTGTATCTAGCCATGTTTCTCAATCTTGGCCATTTTAAGATAAGTGGACTTCAACTCCTTGAGTTTCTCAGCTGGCACGTCCTCTAGTTGGGTAATGAGATGTCTTCAAGAAAGCAACCAAGCTCAGAGAGCATCAAGGACCCCATGGTAGGATTTCTGCTCCATCTCCCCCTCCTCTTCCATTCCAAATGCCCCTCTTCCTCCTGGCACTGAAGATGCTACTTAGTTGGGTCAATGAATGTCTGCAAAGCAAATATAGATTAAAAGAGTAAATAAAATTGGCATGTTGGTATATAGGGAGGACCAGTGAGAAACTGTTGAAATCAAGAAGTTGCCAGAAAGTGGAGATCGTTGTAAATATTCATATTTAATTTATAATATATATGTAGTTATACTTATATTGTAGACTGAAAAATATATAACACATCTTCTCTTGTGGCTATGGAATAGAGAGCACAGTACATAGACTATAATTATGTAGATTTATCTCTGATTTTTCTCTTTTTAGATATATACATGACATTTTTCTCTTCTGAACCAATGACCTATATACATGAATCACTTTTTATCAATATTATTAAGGCACTGTGAATTAGTGTTACCAATACTATGAATAACTGTCAAGTATTAATTGTATGTATTGTATTTATTGTACTGTCAAAAAAGAGAGAGAGAAAGAGAGAGAGAAAGAGAGAAAGAAAGAGAGGAAGAGAGGAAGGGGGAAGAGCAAAAGGAAGGGAGAGAAGAGAGAGAGAGAGAAAATAGGAGTCAGAGAAAAAGAAAGAAAGAGAGCAAGAAAGAGAAAAAGAGAGAGAAAGAAAGAAAAAGAGAAAGAGAGAGAGACAGAATATTTAATTAGAAAAACTTCTTCTGATTCTTCTCATCTTCCTCAACTGTGCAAGACCAAACTTAGCCAACCAAGTCTTCCAACTTTTGATGAGTGGTGAAAACCTCCCAAACACATTTAAGCCTCCTTCACACCCCCACACAGAAACATACAAACACGCCCCCACACACACACACCACACGCACACCCCCCTGGAGGTTAAGCCTCCCAGCCCAGCCCATCCTCAGGCTGCAAGTTCGACCCCAAAAGAAGGATAAAAGATTGTTCTCCTTTCTTCCTCCCCTCCTCCTGCCTTCTGAATTTCAATGAAGGGGACCCTTCCCTCTCCCCCTCCCCCCGTCCTGGACCCAAGCAAGCCCCAAACCACCACGATTTCTTCTCTCTCCTAAGGGACGAGTGGAAGAATTTATTTTTATTTTGTTTCTCTTTCCCTCCCTTTTTTTTCTGGCCTGGGTGAAGCCGCTAATTAATGCCGGAGTGTTCCTTGCGGCAAATGCTTAACGCATAACAAGTGGGGCAGAGGCGGTGGGACAGGAGGCCAAGCAGGAGAGAGAGAGAGAGGGAGAGGGGAGAGGGGGGAGAGAAAGAGAGAGAAAGAGAAAGTGAGAGAGAGAGAGAGAGAAAGAGATAGAAAAAGAAAGAGAGAGAGAGAAAGAAAGAGGAAGAAAGAGAAAGAGAGAAAGAAAAAGTGAGAGAGAGAGAAAGAGAGAAAGAAAGAGAAAGAGGGAGAAAGAGAGAGAAGAAAGAGAGAGAGAAAGAGAGAGAAAGAAAAAGTGAGAAAGAGAAAGAGGGAGAAAGAGAGAGAAGTGCCCAGTGTTTGGGATGGCCCTCTTGAAGTTATTGGGGGGGGAGAGAGAGGGAGTGAGACACCCTCCTCCCTTCCTGGTCCTCCCCCCTTCCATCTCCCCAACTTTACTGTCTGTTAAAGCAGACCTTTTGAAAAGAGAAGCCGGGCACAAAAGCTGTCAATCACGGGCTAACCCTCCGAATTGGAGTTCACAGGGACTCCCGTGACAGTCCTCCCCCCCGCCCTTTCCTCATCCCCTACCGCCTTCCCTTCCCCCCAATCCTGGGCCCCCCTCCCAAGGCATCAATCTTTTCTCTCTCTCCTTCCCCTCCTCCCTTCCCCAATCTCTCTCTCTCTCTCTCTCTCTCTTGCCCCCCCCCTCCGCCCCGTATGCGCCCTCGCGTCCATTGTGTGGGGCTGCAGGTGTTTACGAGGGGAGCCGCATCTCCTCCCGATGGAGAAACAACATGGGACAATCTGGGCCTGTGGGAAGAGGGGGCGGATCTGGGGAGGGGGGGGGTTCGGGGAGGGGGAGAGAAGAAGAGCAGACAGATGGTGGAGGGTTTGGGGATGTAAAGTCATTCCCCAAGAATTGCCTGCTACTTTTAACTTTCTCCTCCTGGACTCTTCTTCTTCCTCAGTGCCATTTTTTTCCCCAACGGGGCAGAATTTCTCCCCAGGTTTTCCTGAACTGGGACAGGGATTGTTGCAAAGGTAGACCCACTTCCCTGTCTTCCCCACAAAGAAAGTTATATTCCTAAAAAAAAAAAACTTTTTAAAAAGTTGTTCCTGTACCGCCAGGGGGGAAACGAAGCATACATTTTAAGTCGAGGAACATTGATTTTTTTTTAAAGGTTACATTTATATTTACCAAGAAATAAATTAAGGGAGACTAAGTGTAGATCTATTTCAAGCTCCTTAGCTCTCTTGTCACCTAGCCGTATCCTTTCTGGGATTCAAACCCAGAACTTTCAGCTAACTGGATAATATAGTTTAAGTTCTGGAGATTGTGATGTATGTCTCTACTTTTACACCTGGAACTCATATTTTTAGGATAGTATGCAATATCTATGTCTATATATCTATCTCTATCTATCTCTGTATCTATACCTATCTATCTCTATCTCTATATCTATCTATTTATCTATCTATTTATCTGTCTGTCTATATCTATCTATATCTCTATATCTCTCTATATCTATCTATCATCTATACCTACCTATCCATCTACATCTATCTATCTATCTATCTATCTATCCATCTATCCATCTACATCTATCTACATCTATCTATCTATCTATCTATCTATCTATCTATCTATCTATCATCTACCTACCTACCTACCTACCTATCATCTACATATCCCTGGCTATCTATCAATCTATCTATCTATCTATCTATCTATCTATCATCTATCATCTATCCATCTATCTATCTATCTATCTATCTATCTATCTATCTATCTATCTATCTATATCTATCTGATAGAAGTCGAGGTCTCCCTGTATTTTAAGTCAGAGAGTACCCATGGCATTGGCATGTTTTTCTTCCCCTTGCTGCAAAGAAATGCTGCTTTCAGGCAACTGTGGCCTGGCTGCAGAATTAACTGCTTTCCAGAAAGATTCCCTCTGTGTGTGTATGTGTGTGTGTGTTCTTTTTCTTTTCTTTTTTTGCAGACTCCTTGCAAAATTGCAATGGCTTCGCTTCAAAAGTAGAGAAAAAAACTTCAGTTTTCCACCTCCATTTTTTCCTCCACATGGAGCAAAAAACTACAGGGAAGTGGGGGACACCTTTGTTTTTGCACAGAAATTTGCTCAGAAAACTTTTTTTGCACCAAGAAAAGCGTTTTTGCTCCTTCTTCATGCAAATTGTCAGGCTGTTCCACTTTGACAAAAAAAGGAAGCAAAGACCCTGGGAGGATCTACAAACTCCGTGGGGTGAATGCTTGAGGAACATTTCAACTGGCTAAGTCCAGCCATAAGCCCTCCCAATTTATTTCTGCAGGTGATTAGGATAAAGCTGTTATTTCTCTCTTCCTCCTTTCCCCCTCCCCCCCCACACCCACCAAAATAAGTTTTGAACAGTTATGGAGACTGTTTTTCTTGTTTTTAAATATTTTTCTTGTTTCGTATCACAAATTCCGTTCCTATATTGAAGAGGGTGTTTTCTAGGTGTCCAAAGTGTTAAAATATACACACCATCATCATCATGATAATCGTGTACCTACAAACATATATAAAAGAGAATATCAATCGTTATTAGAAAGTATACTATCTTCCATACTGACATTGATTATATAACCATTTAAATATTTGCTTGTTTTTCTGCTGGACGAAAGAAATCAAGAACGAACTACCTATGGCTAACATGCGTTTGTTTGCTTTATTTATTAAATTAATACTTCGCATAGCACACCCGTCGAACAGCTAAAATCATGTTGCTTTAATGCAGATGCAAACCAGAAGAAAAACAAAGTATACAGAGGCCATTGGTTGTTGTTGTTTCAAAACAAAAACAAATGAGGACCGATGGACCAAATCAACTGAACATATAAATAAATAAATAAATAAATAAATAAATAAATAAATAAATAAATAAATGAATGAATGAATGTATGTATGTATGTATGTATGTATGTATGTATGTATGTATATATATATATTTGTGGCTTTGCAGTTTTCCCCATTGCTGCAATTTTGGAGTTGAAGAGCAGACTATTGTGGGGTAGTTTCAAGGACCCTGTAACTTTCCTTCAAATGCACCTGTTGCTTTATCGCTGGTGCTGCTTAAAACATCCTGAGGGGGCTTTAAAAGAAGGAGGAGGAAGAGGAGGAGGAGGAGGAGGAGGAGGAGGAGGAGGAGGAGGAAGGGTTGCTTTGGAGCAAGGACAAAGGCTCTCTTGGAGAGATGACAAAGAGGCAATCTGCATGTGGATGGATCAGTTCCTTTTCTCCCACCCAGATTGTGTGTGTTTGTGTGTGTGTGTGAGAGAGAGAGAGAGAATGAGTGAGTGAGTGTGTGTGGACAGGTCTATCCAAAGCGTATTCTCCCTTCAGATTTAAATTCCTTGCCAGGATGGTGGCAGGAAGTAGGTATGGCTAGTCTGGTGAAGGGCTAGGGGTGACATGAGAGCAGCCTTCCAATATTTGAGGGGCTGCCACAAAGCAGAGGGGGTCAAATTATTCTCCAAAGCACCTGAAGGCAGGAGAAGAAGCAATAGATGGAAACTAATCAAGGAGAGAAGCAATCTAGAACTAAGGAGAAATTTCCTGACAGTGAGAACAATTAGTCAGTGGAACAACTTGCCTCCAGAAGTTGTAAATGCTCCAACACTGGAAGTTTTTAAGAAGAGGTTGGATAACCATTTGTCTGAAATGGAATAGGGTGTCCTGCTTCAGCAGGGGTTGGACTAGAAGTCCAAGGTCCCTTCCAACTCTATTCTACTGTATTTTAATGGTGTGGGTCTGGATCTTTTCATTCCCCTAAGTAGGTAGCCTTGAAGTCTGGGAGCTTCTGCTTCACTAGCTCTGAAGTTCTCCAACCAATTTATTGCTGCTGTTGTTAATTCCAGGTATATCCCAATTTTCTTTTCAAATGGACGTAAATGATGGAGCTACCTGTCTGGTAAATATTTCCATGATTGCATAGATGCACAACAGGAGAAAAAGAAAGGAAGAAACTCCTTTTTTGGAGGGAATGTCAAACCCTAACTAATTTCTCCTCTCGCTTTTTTTTTTTTGCAGGCGAAGAGCAAGCCATTTCATGCAAGGATCATAATCTCTCTTCGGGATCAAGAATCGAAAGCTAAGTTTCTACCACTCAGGGATACATGATTAGGGGCCGATCACAACTTATTTTGCTGCGCATTTGTGCATTTTGTGTTTGCCTTTGCAGGGTTTGTTAAGTACGGCATATTCCTGTTGCTGGAGACCAGTGCAAACCTGTTGCTGGAGACTAACTCAAAATCCAAAGAGAATCGATTCACATTGGATTGATGGGTTGAGCACCCTCGGAGGTAGGCTTCACCCT